>JAMJFZ010003384.1:4972500-5420000 GCA_026225945.1 Cricetomys ansorgei
AGCCATTATGGAGGCTCGTACCTATAATCCCAGGATGTAGGAGGCCGAGGCAGGAGGACTGCCATGAGTTCAAGGTCAGCCTGTACTACATTGTGAAACTATGTCTCAAACAAAACAAAACACATTTTTTGCCTGTGTCTTGTTTTTCAGATGAGAATTGGAAGACAGAGTATGTCCCAGTGCCTATTCCCGTACCTGTATATGTCCCCGTGCCTATGCACATGTACAGCCAGAATATTCCTGTTCCTACCACAGTTCCTGTTCCTGTGCGTGAGATTTTACCCTTTCATTCTAAACTTTTGCAGGCAATTTGGGAAACTGTTGTAATTGCTAGCTCGGTGATGCTGGAGGAACTGTACTATACAGTTGTGACAAAATGATTCAACAGAAGAAGAGGTTCATTTTGGGTCCTGGTTTAGGGGGAGGGCAGGAAAGCAAGAACATGGAGCTGGTCTTACTGCATCTGTAGTCAGGAAGCAGACAAATCCTGTCCCAAGTGGCCCATTTCCTCTAAAGACATTCCCCTTTCTAACAGTTCCACAACCTTCCAAACCAACAGCAGCAGCTAGGGACCAAATGTTCCAACACATGAGCCTATGAGGAGTTGCTGACGCTTATGCCCAATAGAAATCATCTTTTCTATTCTTCCACAGTTAGATTTTGTCAACTTTCTGCTACCATAATGATGCTTTTTGCTTGCTTGTTTGTATGGTCATCCCAGAGGGTTAAGTTGTACCAATACAATGTCTTATAAGTTCATTTTCAAAAGAAATTTTTGCAAAACTATAAGGTTTAGAACTGAAACATAGACTAGAGGTTCTTAAAATGTTCACTTCATCAGAAATTGCCTGTAATATTTAGAATACTGTATTTGAGCTTGGCTTATTTTTCTCTTAGCTTTCATTTTTAAAACATCTATATTCTGGTATTTCTTGGTCACACTAGACATCTTAGTTTTTTGTTTTCGGTTTTTCAAGACTGGGTTTCTCTGTGTTGCCCTGACTGTCCTGGAACTAGCTCTGTAGACCAGGCTATCCCCAAACTCAGAGATCCTCCCGCCTCTGCCCCCCGAGTGCTGTGATTAAAAGCATGCACCACTATGCGTGGCTGACATCTTAGTTTTGATATACATTCTTGCCAAAGCTTTTCTTCAAATAATGTGTTTATATAATAGATCATGTGTTTAATTTGGGAAAATACCTTGTATTGTTTAGTATACCTAACATTGAATGCTTTGGTTAATTAGGTGCCCGTTCCTGTGTTTCTGCCTGCTCCATTGGACAGCAGTGAGAAGATTCCTGCCACAGTTGAGGACCTAAAAAGCAAAGTTTCTTCTGATCCTCTTGATACAGAATTGCTTACAATGACAGATATGATGACTGAAGACGAGGGGAAAACAGAGACATCAAACATCAACAGTGAGCTACACTGTATCAGTTTGTCAATAAGTGATTTGGGAGATGAGTTCTATGTATTGTCATTATTATAGTAGTTAAAGACAGATCCTGTAGCAAAACTAATATGGGACTAGTGGAAATATATTTTATATTAAGAGATACACACTTTGGCCCAGCAATCAAGAGCACTAGTTGCTCTGGCAGAAGACCCAGGTTTAGCTTTCAGCACCCACATGCTTATGTCTATAATTACAGTTCTAGAAGTTCCCATTTCCTTTTCTGGCCTTCATAAGATATGCAAGTGGTACATAGATACAGATACATGCAAAACATCTGTACATATAAAACAAAGGTAATAGTTTTTAAAAAGAGAGAGATGCACACTCCACCTTGAGCCAGGAATCCTCCAATGCTAAGCTTGATCTCCTGTGAGATTGTTCTGTTTTGTTTTATTTTAAGATGGAGTCTTGGTATATGGCCTGGGCAGCAAATTCTTGGGCCTCCAGCCTCATCCTGTCAGATAGCTAAGATTACTTTTGCCTACCACCACATACCTACTATGCTCTCAAAAAAAATCAAACAAAACATTTTTTAACTATTTATTTATGGTCTAGCTGTGTGTACTAGCATATGCCTTTAATCCCAGCACTTAGGAGACAGAGGCAGGTGGACCTCTGAGGCCACCTTGGTCTACAAAGAGAGTTCAGGCCAGCCAGGACTGCATAGTTAGACCCTGTCTCCAACCCCACTCCCCACTCCCCACCTGCCACCCCACCCCCCAAAAAAGGATTTATTTATGTCTATGATAGTTGTGCCTGTGGAGGTCAGAAGATAGTGTTGTATCCTCTGGAACTGGAGTTAAGATTATTATGAGCCACCATGTAGGGGTTGGGAGCTGAACTCAGGTCCTCTGAAAGAGCAGCCAGTGCCCCTGATCCCTGAGCCATCTAATCTTTTTTTTTTTTTTTTTAATTATGGTAATAGGATTTTATTTGAGCTTCAACTCAGTTATTTTTCTTAATAACTTGTAGCTTTACAAGATTTTTATTTTGTGATAGATATTCTCATTTTTATTTTATGTCTTATACTAATCAAATACAATTTGCTTTATCTAAACCAGAATTTAGCCTATTTCCTGTTAGAATACTGTCTGCTGCATAGTGACATGAGTGTGCTGTGGATGGTTTATTCCTGCCCTGTCTAGTGATACTCAGAGTCCTTTTTCAGTCCTGAACTGCCTTATTATCGCCTTTACACTAAAAGACAATTGTAGTAGTGGTTTTGCAGTGCTGTTAAAGGGTTGTAAATTTTACTGCATTGCAACCAGTGGCATAGTTTTTTGTTTTTTGTTTTTTTAATTAAAAACAAAATATAGACAACACTTAATCCCTGTGCTCAGGACACTGAGGCAGGAGGAGGATGAGTTCTAGGTGTGCCTAGTACATAACATAGCAAGACCTTTTGGAATAAAGAATGAAAATGATGTCATGAATCCTTCATAGAAAGCTTATGTTGTTTTGTGAATCCTTTGTTTTCTATTTGTATGCATTTGCTTTATTTTTCTGTCTGGAAACCTACCATCACTCTGCAGTATATGTTGGAAAGAATGCATTTGTAACTATACAACAACAACAAAAATAATTGAGCAGCTGATCCAAACAAATATGTTAATTATAAACAAGCATATATTGAATTTGTGGAAGCCTGGTCAAAATTCAGAAAGACTGTTTGAAAATTGTAGTTATTTACCTTTATAAATTTATTTCTGACAAAGAATTGCTTTTAGAATATTGATCTGGGAGATGGTGAAGTGCTTGCTACACAGGCATGAGAACCTGAGTTCAGATCCTCAAAACCCATTTAAAAGGTCAGGCAGAGTGGCTTGTGCCTGCAGTGAAGCAGGTGGATCTAGTAATCAAAGAAAGACACAGGCCATCAACCTCTGGCTTCCACATCCATGCCCATCTGTGTGGAAGTACATATGTCTGTCTGTCTGTCTCTCTCTCTCACACACACCCAAAGAGAGAGAGAAATACTCAACATAAGAATTGTTTTAGTGTTATAACATACTTAACTTTTGAAAATGGATAGCTCAAATGTATAGGATTAAAAGTTTCCAGTTACAGTTAGGAATTTTACAGTAGCTTACATACTAAGATTGGTGTGTAGTTTTTCCTTTGGCAGATAAAGTACAGATGCTGTTGAGTTTTTTGAAAGTTTGATTTCTAATGAAATTATTGCTTGGTTACAGGTGTAATTGGGACTGACATAATTGGCTCAGGTCTCACAAAGAACTCTGATCCAGATATGCAATCTAACATGCCAGATGTACCATATGAACCAGATTTGGATATTGAAATAGATTTCCCCAGAGGTACCGAATTACTGCTTTATCATTGTTAAGCCAAGTTACAACGTTGTACTTAGAATAATCGACAGTCAGTGTTTATGGCATTACCTGTTTTCTCTGTTGTGGTTTCTTTTATGTTTTTGGTGCGTGTGTGTGGCGGGGGAGGGTTGCTGGGGATGTGCTTTCCCATTTTAACTGCATCCTTCATCCCTTCTTTTTTCTTTTTCAAAATAAAATTAATTCATTATAGGAACTTTAGAAACTAGAGAAGAATACAATAGTTGGATCTTTTCAACTCAAAGGTAGTGATAGTATTGAAGAGGAGGCAGGGATCTAGAAGGGTTTTGCCATACGGACCAGGCTGGCCCCCAACTCACAGCAGTCTTCGCCTCAGCCTCTCTAGTGCTGGGATTATAAGCATGTGTTGACATGTCTAGCTTGTTAGCATTTCTTTTAATGTTTTTGAATGTATATTCAGTTGGTTTTTTTTTTTTAAAACACAATATGTATTCCATTGCTTCTTGACTGTTTAGCTAAGACCAAGTGTATTCCCATCTGGACATCTTGTTATATTCCTGCAGTCCCAGCAGTTGAAAGATGAAGGCAGGCTGGGCACTTGGGAGGCAGAGGCAGGTGGATCTCTGTGAGTTTGAGGACAGTCTGATGTACAGAGCAAATTCCAGGACATCCAGAGTTACACAGGGAAACCATGTCTCAAAAAACAGGGGTGGGGGGTTGGGATGAGGTCGGGGAGAAGAAGCAGAATTGGAGTTAAAAGACTATGGATCTGGTTCTGAGGTCAGCCTGATCTACATGAGGATCTGTCTCAAAAAAGAAGTGTTTCAAAGCCTCATGTGATAGTACATACCTGCATTCCATGTGCATTCCATGAAAAAGACTTACTAGATTAAACTAGATTGGCACTAACTAAATTTTAATTGTTTTTTTCTAGTATCATACAGTTCTGTGAAATTCCTATATTGTTACTTGTTACACATGGTTTTTTTAAGAAGTATTAATGAGATTTATCACAACTCAGACTATGTTAAGTATTATAAGTCTTTTATTCCTTAGCCTAGCTTAAACTTATCCCCATGTCTGGATGATTTTTCATGCCATGTGACTATTTCTTTATTGATTATGTTTATATAACATAAGCGTGTATTGTTCTATTTGAAATAAAAGATTTTCTAATTTTTCAGCTGCAGAGGAGCTTGATATGGAAAATGAGTTCTTACTACCACCTGTTTTTGGAGAGGAATATGAGGAGCAGCCCAGACCTCGATCTAAAAAAAAGGTACAGAATTTTTTAATGTTTTTATGTCTTGTACTCATTTAATATCTCTATATAGCAACATCTCAGACAGAGAAAGATAGATTGGTAATTTCTTATGCCTGATCATATGGGAAGATAGTTGTTAAAATTTATCTTAATACAAGGTCAAAATAGAAAATAGTTGACTTAAAAAGTAATTTCAGCTCTGACAATAATAGAGACTATTTTCTGAGCGAGCATGGTGGCACATATCTGTAATCTTTGATAAGGCTAAGGTTGGAAGATTGTCTCAAAAAGGAGAAGGGGAAAATTGATATCATTTTCAAGGTTGAAGTAACTTTTTCAATATTATTTTGATGAGGTTAATTAATAAAGAAGAGATATGATTTATTTTTAAGCCTGCTAGTACATGCCAGTACAGAAAGAAAGACATGTTGGGGACTGAGGATGTAGCTCAGCTGGTAGGATACTTGCCTATCATTCAGGAAGCCCTGCGTTTGATCCCCAGCGCGTCTTCAACTGAGTGATGGTATATGCCTGTAATTCTAGCAGGAGATTGGAAATTAGAGGATTACAGGTTCAAGGCCAGCTTGAGAGAAATATGACACAGTTAACACACTTACACACATACACACACACACACACACACACACCAAAATAACAAAAAAAAGAAAGAAAGAAAAACCAGGTATGTACTTGACAGTTTGATTATTCAGACATACAGAATCTAAATTTGTTTAATATTCTGTCAACAACTTTCTGTTTCTGGCTTCCAGCAATCTTGATCTTGATTAAGGCAAGATCAAAAGACACTGTAAGAAAATGACTTTCACAAATTTGTCTCAAAAGAAAGAAAATGAAACAGGAGTGTCCACAGTAGGATGAAGGTGAACTCTTATTTGAGACCATACACAGCCATTAACTCAAACGGGTCATAGTCCTAACTGTTAGAGCTAAAAATACAAACTCATAGGCGTAAATCTTCATGATTTTGTTGGCATAGTGAGTTTGAGACCCCCTGGGCTAAATAAGGAGACCCTTTCTCCAAAACAAACAACCTCACTACCAGACATTAAAAGGAAGGGACTGCAGATTTGACTCAATGGCAGGGTGCTTTCTAGCATGTGCATGGTCCCGGGTATGATCCGCAACACTAAAAAGAGAAGAAAACGAACAAAAACAGTGAAAGCCAAGAATCTGTCTGTCTGTCTCTCTCTCTCTCATTTTAGTTTTTTCAAGACAAGAGTTTCTCTGTGTAGTCCTAACTGTCCTGGAACACACTCTGTAGACCAGACTGGCCTCTGCCTGTCTATAGGGCTAGGATTAAAGGCCTGTGCTGCCATCGCCCAGCTAAGAGTATATTTCTTATATGTTGAAGTTACTAAAACATTCTTCAGTCTCGGTTAAATTGACATTTAGAATCCATCTGTTATTATTGTTAAATTATTATTAATCTTATTTTTTCCATTAATTTATTCTGGTTTTATTATACAAAATGATTTGTATAGAAACATATTCATGGAGTTGGATTTCAAGAAACAGTATGGATAGCTATTATCAACTCTCAGAATACCAGAATACACAAATACAATTCTTTTTTAGTTGCATTTGTTTAAAGATGACTTGGATAGGAGTCATAGAATAATGTAGACTCAAAGAAAGGGTTTATGGTGCTGTTTTATTCCCAGGGAACCAAGAGAAAAGCTGTATCAGGATACCAGTCTCATGATGATAGTTCTGACAACTCAGAATGCAGCTTTCCTTTCAAGTATACATACGGTGTAAATGCATGGAAACACTGGGTCAAAACTCGGCAACTTGATGAAGATCTTCTGGTATTAGATGAGCTAAAATCCTGTAAGTGTTTTGGTTTTGTTTTCCTAAAAAAAATCTGTTTCTATAATTAATTACCTTTAATGTTTTTCTTTAAGATTTAATATCTTAATTTTTCCCTCTAAGATTTATCATTTAATGTGCATGAGTGTTTTGCTTGCATGCCTGGTGCCCACCAAGGCCAGAAGAGAGATTCGCTGGAACTGGAGTTACAGACAAGTGTGAGCTGGCATGTGGCTGATGTGAATCAAACCTGGATCTTGTGGAGGAGCAGCCATTGCTCTTAACCACTCAATCATCTCTCCAATCCCAGGATTGAATTTTATTTATGTCTGTGTTTGTATATCTCTGAATGTATTTCGTGTGTGTATGGGTGCCTGTGGAAACCAAAAGAGAGCATCAGAGTTAAAGCAGTTATGAGCTGCCCAACATGAGTAAAGAGACATAACAGTTACTGATTATTTTATTTCTTTTTAGCTAAATCAGTAAAGTTAAAAGAAGATCTACTCTCTCATACCACAGCGGAGCTCAACTATGGGTTAGCCCATTTTGTCAATGAGATCCGACGACCAAATGGAGAGAATTATGCACCTGACAGCATCTATTACCTCTGCCTTGGTATACAGGAGGTAAGCTTTTGAATATGATGCTACTTAGAAAAATTGTGGTGGAGTTTGTAGATATAAACTCGGTGCCTCTGAAAATTTAAGGATTATTTTCATTTTGTATTTAACTTATGTGTGTATATATGTGTTCACATGTGTGTATGGGTGCCTACAGAGGTCAGAGGAGTATGTCTGACACCTTGGAGCTGGAGTTACAGGTGCTTGTGAGCTGCCTGATGTGGGTATTAGGATCTGAACTCTGATCCTCATGATTGAGCAGTGCTCTTAGGTGAGCCTTCTCTCTGGTCTCAGATTTCTGAAATTTCTATTGGCTTACCAAGAAAAGTAGAATTTATTATCTCTTTGGAAATACCTACAGCATACAAAAATTTTTCCTATATATTTTGTGCTTTTCTATAACACAGTATGTATGTTCCTTATACCTTCAGGTTCTTAATAGAATCTCACTGTGTAGTCCTGGCTGACCTGGGACTCCCAGAAACTCATCTGCCTCTGCCCCCAAATGCTGGAATTACCACATGCACCACCATGCCCAGCCTCATGCATATTTTGTGAGGAGTCTAACAAGCATTGTCTGTTTGGGGATGATACCACTTTTTAGTAGTTACAAGTAAATGAGTTCATAGGCTGTTAGCTACAGAATTCCTTTTAGAGTTGCTGATGTTTCTATATAAGTACAGGGTATATGTATATCTGTATCTATATCTATCTATCTCTCTCTCTATATATATACCTGGACCACACTAGTAATGCTATGTAACTGTACATACCCCTTTATTTCATCTGTCTAGTTAAAGAGACATTATATTTGACCATGCAGATGTAAAAATAAACTATTTTTCTATATTAAACAGAGTGCTGAGGTTCAATTGTAAAGGGAGAGAAAGTTTTGGACTTGTGATTTTTATCCAGTTTTTATTTTTGTTCAAGCTCTATATAAAATTTTATTTAAAAGGGCCTTCTGCTAAACGCATCTTTGAGAATTTGAATTTCATAGTGTATTTTGATGGAGTTCTCCCTCCTTGAACCCAGATGCACCCTCACCTCCCCACTCACTCTATTTTTGAGGACGATTGGCTTTTTCAGACCGCACCTTGATCTTTAAATCCAAAATTCACTCAGCCTCATGAGTGCATAACTATCTCCAGCTTTCACTTGCTGATTTTAAGAATTATTTTATCTAATCCTAAGACCCCAAAATAATATCACAATAATATCAAAGACATACAACAAAATAGTGGTTCCTTTGTTTCACTTATGTCTTAATCATCTAATTGCTCATCTTTTTCTCAAGTACGCGGTCAAGCTATTTAAGCAGGCATTGTTTAAATATAGATTTCAGTATGTCTGCTTCTGTCCACAGCAGGGTCCATGAAAACTCCACGAAAGAGGGCATACAGTGAAATGACAAATGAGCAAAAGACGCTCACTCTTTCTGGGACCCACTGACACGCACAATCACGCTTTCAGAATGACACGCAAAGAACATGCTTTTTAGAGAAAAATGATACACTTAAAAACACTTTTAATATGGAGCCGACAAAGTACATTGGCAGGAGGAAATCACACCAAGACTGCCTGGAGACAAAGAATTTTTCTGCCACTTAAATAGCAAGTGTAGGTTTGGTATGCAGGTGTCAGGCACCTCTCAGAAGGAGCCGATGTAGATAAGCAGTATCCTTTCTTCTGCAGCTGCAAATGTTAAAGTTTGTAATTATCAAGAGAGACCATGTGACATGACACAATGGTCAATTAGGGACTGCTGGATGTCATACTGGCTGAATTTCCTAGTAACTTCCAATTACCTAGGTCAGATAGGGCAAAAGACCTGTAGGCACCAGAGGAGAGTTTTTTTGATTTTTAGCTCCTTGGAACATATTTATTTTTCCTGAGTTACAGCTATAAATTTCTGATCTTGTCTATTGGTTGTTATTGGTTTAGAAAGCTTTCTTTTTAAATCCTGGGAAAGTTTACTTTTAGGTCAGTGCAGGCTTACTATATTCTTCATTAACAGGGGGCAAATTAAGGATGAACTATCTTCAGGTGTGCTAACTATCTCTATCTAGGTTCCTTTAACTTATATTAAAGGCTTATCTCTTTCTGGGAAGATCAGCATTTACTCCAGGAATAGTTTTTATGATGCACTTGCAATAAACCTGGGTAGCTCTCACGCCAGGACTTGGAAGTCCAGGAGGTGATTGCAATTTACTTTTGAATAGAATGACTGTGTCCTTTTTCCAGCCAGCAATAGCCAGCCCAGGGGTTAATTTTTTATTAATGAGAAATGTGAGCACCATTTCTATAAGATTTTTCACAGCTATTCAGTTGAAAAGACGAAGAAGAACCAATGGACCAGGATCTTCTGGCATTGCAGCAACTGGAATCCTTGTCTACAGTTTGCTTACACTGCCATGTTTGATAATGGGCTGTGGCGTCAGATGTGATTCTTTTCTGTATATTCATCTTACATTCATCTCCTGTATTCTGTACCTACTAGTTCCAGTAGGTTGTTTCCTCATAACCTTTCTGGTAGAATTTTCGTATGCATGATTTTGTCACCTATGAACACATGCAGTTCCACGTCTTTCAAGTTAGTCTTTTTTTCTTGCCATGTCACATTGTTTTAAATAACACCTCCTCTTTGCCCAGTACACTGTTGAATAGAAATGATGAGAGAAGCAAACTTAGATTCATTTATGATCGTGGAAGTTTCCAGACTTTTCACTGTTGAGTGTGATGTTACCACTTTATTTTCATTTTGATTTTTCGAGACAGGGTTTTTCTGAAACACTGGCTGTCTTAGATTAGACTTTGTAGACCAGGCTGGCCTTGACCTCAGAGATCTCACCTCCCCTGGGTGGCCTCCCAACATTGCCCAGCTTTTTTTTTTTTTTTTTTAACCTTCCTGTTACCAAGTTGAGGAACTTTTATTTCTTAGTTGACTAAGAAGCTTTCAAAACTTTCCTGTTGTTTAAAGTGTTTTTGTTTTAATTTTTCATTTATCATAATTAGTCATTGAAAGCTACTCTTTCTGTACCTTTGAGATCCTAAAATCCTATGATTTTCTCCTGTGTTAGTAACAGTACAGCAATTCAGATATTAAACCAACATCATGTTCCTAGCACACACCCCACTTAATCCTTTTTTAAAATGTACATTGCCAGATTGGATTGGCTGAATAACAGTTCTTGCAAACATTCATGATAATGTCCACAATTCTTTCTTTCCTCATTTGGCTTTGGATAGCTGAACTCATAAAGTAAATTGAGAAGTCTTCTTTTTTCTTATTTTTGGAAAGAATTGATGAAGATTTTTACTATTTCTTCTATAATACCTATAAGATTCATTGATAAAAGCATATAGGCTTGGTTTATTAATTTGGGATGGGAAGAACAGCTTTAAATTACTAATTCCTTTGGCTTATCTAGAGATACTTGCTTTTGTTTTGTTTTTGGCCTGGAATCACTGACAGTTTTGTCTTTGAAGACATTTATGCAAGGTAGTGGGCATGATGGTCTTACCTGTAGCCCCAGTGCTGGAGCGGCTGGGGCAGAAGGATTGTGAGTTTGAGGCCAGCCAGGGCTACACAATGAATTCCTGTCTTTAAAAAAAAGAAATAATTTATTTTGCCAAATTGCCTAATTTATTAGAATAAGTTATTCAATATCTAATGTATACTCTAATGTATACTCTTGATTTCATTTCTGTTATTGTTAGTTTATGCCTTATAGTTTCTTGAACAGTCTAGTTAGGAATCAGACTTTTTCACAAAGGACAAAATAGTAAATAATTTAGGCTGCCAGAGTGGGGGCTAGGGTATTATACAATTTCTTAAATAACTAGTTTAAATACGCTAGTTAAAAGCTCTGTTCTATTTGTTAAGTCAGGGCTTCTCTATGTAGTCCAGGCTGTGCAATAACTCTATAGACCTCAAATTTAGGGAAATTCTCTTGCCTCTGCCTGCTGGAGTTATAGGCACACACAGGGATTCCTGGCTTTCTCTGTGCATGCTGGAGATTTGAACTCAGATCCTCATACTGGTAGGATGACTCTTACGCTCTGAGTCATCTCCCCAGCCTCCCTAAACAATAACTTGACATCATCCCAGAATTTCTTCTAGGATTTTACCTTTGAGTATTTTATAGGTAGGAATGAAGTAAGATTTTGTTTGTTTAAAGCTGTGAGTGATGTTTATTAATTTAAGAAATAGAGTAAAACAATGGCCTGTGTAGTTAATAAGTAATATATAAATGAATAGTTTTCAGTAATTACTAAAATACATATAACCAATTTTTCTTTTATTCATGAGGCCTTAAGACTTAATGATTTATATGATATAAATATATTTATAGTATTTATGAAGTAAACTTGAGTTTTGCTAATCCTTTGTTTTAATTTTTCCTGTTTACTGAACATTGGTGTGGGCTTTTGGAAATTGACATACTCCTGTTGATAGATCACATTTACTGACTGCTGGCAATTTATTTTCTATGTACCCATGCTAAATGTTAGACGTATCTACTATTATTTTCTCCTTGTTCTGATGAGGAAAGGATGAATTATTATGTAGTAGCTTATCCAGATTACACAGCTCATAAGTTTTGAATCTGGGCCAAGTGTGGTAGCACAGTATTTGGGAGACTGAGGCAGGTACGCTTATGAGTGTGATGTTAGCATAGACTAATGAGTTCCAGGCTTGCCTGAACTACATAGCAAGACTCTGTTTCAAAATTAAATACTCAGTTTGAGTCTGAGCAGTTTGACTTATAAACCAGGAATGGTGGTGGTCATGCCAGAATATGTGAGGCAGAAGGATTGTGAGTTTGAGGCCAGCCTGGACCTTGAGGGCTAATGGCAGGGGAGGCCACTATAATGTTTTGCTCAAGGATTCGAAATATTTATATGGTGTTCTACCCAAGGAGTATTGGTAGCACAGTTTTGGGAGAAGTTAGTTCTACCCAAGTATTTCAGTAAAAGATACAACAGTGGGTCAAGGAGACACTCAGCTGGTAAAGTGCTTGTAGTGCAAGCCTGAGGACCTGAGTTTGGATCCCCAGCATGTGTGTAAAAGGCCAGGTGTGGTATTTGTTTGTAATCCCAATGCTGGGATGATGGAGGCAGGAGGCTCCCTGGGGGTTCCTGGTCAGGTAAATCAGTGACCTCCAGGTTCAGTGAGAGACCCTGTCTCACAAAAAGGTAGAAAAACGGTTAAGGAAGATAGTGTTCACCTCTGCATGCATGTGCACACACACATGTGTACACAAATGTGTAACAAGATGAAAGGCTTTTTAAATTTAAATTTCTTAAATATAAGAAATTTCCTAGACTTCTGTGGCCCCAGATTGATGATTCTTACCCAGTTTTTACATTCAGGATTCTGTGTTATACTTTCCAGCTTTGCATGTTTTAAGCAACAGGTTAATTGGTAATTTGTGCTTTTTCAATTTGTACACACATACTCAAGGCCAGTATTATCTTATGTTTTATTAGAATCCTCGCTTTTGTTAAACATAAAGCTTTTTGTTCTTAAGAAATGCAAAATATAATACATTCACTGTTTATAATTAGCTGGTTTTCCTTCAATAATTTTTTTGTAGTACTTATGTGGTAGTAATCGAAAGGACAACATATTTATTGATCCAGGATACCAGATGTTTGAGCAAGAATTGAATAAAATACTCCGAAGTTGGCAACCAAGCATACTTCCAGATGGTAATACTATTCTATATATGTGTTGATAGTTGATAATGGAATTGTTATATTTACGGAAAGTATGTTAAATATAATTAAGAAGTAATTTAAATTAGACTGTAAGAGCTTGTACAATAAGTAACTTATGTTTGTGAAGAACTTAGTAAAACCTGTGACCTACTTTCTTTGGAATGCAAAGCTAGATATTTATGTTTAAAACTTACAGTATAGATTCTGATGTAAAGAAAACGTGTTTGTTTATGAGAATCACGTGTTGTTCTCAAGAGCTATACAGACTTTAAATTATTTTTCTGATCATAATGTGCTTGTCCCACTTTGGGGATAGCAGTTCCATAGTTGGTCTGTTCCTAACCTTTGTGTTGTTAAAGGAGCTAATCATATAATTCTGAGATTTCCTTCACATTGACCCACTGTGAATAGTGGATTGGCATAGGGTTTTAAATTCATGTTGTTTCTAGATGGTTAAGTTAAAATTGCTTGTTGTGTTTGTCATTCTTTTAAAGTAGTTTTTTTCTATTTAAGGGTCAATATTCTCTCGAGTTGAAGAAGACTATCTCTGGAGGATAAAACAACTAGGATCACACTCTCCAGTAGCTCTTTTGAACACCCTATTCTACTTTAACACTAAGTATTTTGGCCTGAAAACAGTGGAACAACACTTGAGACTTTCCTTTGGCACTGTGTTTAGGCATTGGAAAAAAAATCCTTTAACAATGGAAAATAAAGCATGTCTTCGCTATCAGGTGTCTTCCTTATGTGGAACAGACAGTGAAGGTAGTGTAACTTGTTTTTGTTTTTGTTTGGTTTCTCTGTGTAACATCCCTGGCTGTCCTGGAACTTCCTTGTAGATGAGGCTGGTCTGGAACGCATATAGATCCACCAGCTTCTGCCTCCCCAAGTGCTGGTATACTGAAGGCATATGCCACCACCGCCTGGCCTTTTTGCTACTTTTTTTTTTTTTAACTTAAAAAGATTTATCTTTTCATGTATGAATGTGTTTTGTCTGCATGAATGTTTGTGTGCACCACACCTGTACAGTGCCCACAGGTGTCAGATCCCCTGAAACTGGAGGTATGAATGGTTGAATCACCATGTTGGTATTGGAAACTGAACTCAAGTCCTCTGCAAGAGCAATAAGTGCTCTTAACCCCCGAGCCATTTCTGTCCCTGATAGTATAGCATTTTTACTTGGAGATTGTCTTTGGTGAGACTATTCAAACTTTTTTTTTTTAAAGTAAGGCCCACTTCAGCCATTCTTTGAGGGCTTAAAGACAGCTATTTTCGTAAAACACAACAATCTCTCCCACCGGCTTAAAGGCAGTTACTTTTGTAAAACACAGCAATCTCTCTCCCTCTTTCCTTCTCTCGCTTTCGGTAGCTCTCTCTCTTTCTCCTCCCTCCCCCCTCAGTCTGAGACAGGGTCTCATGATATAGCTTTAGCTAGTCTGGAGCTTCCTGTGTAGACCAAGATGGCCTCAAAATTCCTAGAGTTCTGCCTGCCTCTGCCTTCAGCTATATCTTCTTAAATGTCTTGTGTCTTTTGTTGTAGTTTATTTTGAGATAGGATTTCTAGTCCAGAATGGCCTTAAACCATATAGCAGAGGATGACCTTGAACTGTGATCCTTCCTGCTGAGATTACAGCTGTGAACCACTATACCTGTTTTTATGCTGAGCTGGGGTTCAAACTGGGGCTTCATGCATGCTAGGCAAGCACTCTACCAGCTGAGTTACTTTCTCAGCCTCTCAGTTTTTTTGTTGGAAAAATTATGTTACCAAAAGCTACAAAGTAGAAAACTCTAAAGTATACCTAGTTCTATGTTGTTAAGACAGATGCTAAGGGTAAATAGTAATGTCTTTTCTCAGAATTGGTTTTAGGGAGCTGGGGAGATAACTGTGGGTAAACCATTTGCTGCACATGTCTGACCACCTGAATTGGGATCCTGAAGCCCACGTGAAAAGCCAGATGCAGTAGCATGCATCTGCAATCTCAGCACTGTATGGGGAGAGGAGAGGCAGAGACAGGGGAGTCACCAGGAGGCTCATAGGCCAGGTAGGAGTTTGCAGTGCAGCAACCACCCTGGGACAGGTGGAAGACAGAAACTGACTCTCATAGTCTTCTGACCTTTACATAGCATGCCCATGACACTGTGCACCCACATTTATACACATCATACACACACACAAGGAGTAAAAAAGATTGGTTTTTGGAGGCTTACTTTTGTTGTTGTTGTTTTTTAAAGATAAAATTGCTACTGGAAAGCGAAAACATGAAGATGATGAGCCAGTATTTGAACAAATTGAAAACACAGCCAACCCTTCTAGATGTCCTGTGAAAATGTTTGAATGCTATTTGTCTAAAAGGTGAATTAAGATATTTGACTTTTATTATGTAGTACTGGGGAATTGAACTCAGGGTCTCATGCATACTAGATAACTGCTCTACCACTGAGCTGTATCCTCAGCCCGGTACTTGACTTTTTAAGGTGTCTGTATGAATTGGTTGAATTTAACTATTTAGAAGTGACAGTATTTTTATAGATTTTTCATCTAAATGAAATTTTATATTCCAAAGTCATATTCAACTATAACTTTAGAGCCCCATTGTGAAATATCTAGTATTGCTTAGCGCATGTACTTTTGTATTGAAATCCGTATTAAGAAATCACTCTTTACTAAAAATCTTACTTCTGCTGTCATCTTTTAAGTTGGAGAATTAGACCGGTTCTATTGATTGTCAGAGATGCAAACTTTCTGTATAGAGAAACTATTTTAGGCTTTTTTTTTTAGGTATTTAGTCTCTATTTTACCTACTTGATTCTCCTGCTACAAGTAGAAAGAGGCCACATACTGTATAATAATACAAACAGGTTACTGGCCATTGTTTGCCAAGTCCTAGTGCAAAGGTAGGTGTGCTTAGAAGTAGATACAGTGGGCAGAAATGAAAATGAAATACTCGAATGTGAATGATAGCAGTCTTTTCAGACATTCTTTGGAAGATTCCTACTTTCAGTGACATAACTGCCATCTTGCCCTGCCTGAAACCAGCGGGTACTGGGAACTTAGTGTCGAGGGTCACAGGCTGTCTCATTTTGAGTGTTGTTTTAAGTAAGCACTCTGACTTTCAGAAAATGCAGAGTTGGGTTGTACCTTGTAAACAACTTTATAGATCATAGCCAGTTTCCAGGGTGGCTCTCAGGAACTTGTCAAAACCATGAACCTCATGTTCTAACTGTGGCGTAAGGGTAGCTCTCTTCAGCTCTGCTCCAGAGCAGCAGTTTATTTTTACGGATTTCCAGTGCGGGTAACTATTTGTCTGGTGGGAATTCCTTTCTCAGTATCATCTTGTTGCATTTAATTTTTTTTCTATTGTATAATGCTGTAAGGCTTTTTATGTGTTGCATGTTCTCATCATTTTATATTTTAAATTTTTTCACATTTCATTTTTCCTGAAATGGACATGCACGGTTAAATTAATGCATTTAAGATTATAATTGGCACCATTATAATAATGACTAAAATAATAATTTGTATATTAAAGGAGTCTTGGGTTCCATGAAATATAGAATTTAAATTACAGTAGGGAACTGAGCCTTTTATCACAAAACTTCAAGAACAGTGGAAGCTAAGCCTTTTATCACAACGTTACTGCAGATAATGAGGTAGAAGCTCTGAGCATATCTGTTACTGGGGGCTAAGTTATTCTTGAATGAAATAAAGTTGCAGGGAATTTTATGTTTTATGAAATTGACCTTTTCTCTCTTTTCCTCCAAAGTCCACAGAATCTTAATCAGAGAATGGATGTTTTTTATTTGCAACCAGAATGTTCTAGTTCTACAGATAGCCCTGTCTGGTACACATCTACTTCCCTGGACCGAAACACCTTGGAAAATATGCTTGTACGGGTTCTTCTAGTAAAAGATATTTATGATAAAGACAATTACGAACTGGATGAAGACACAGACTAAAAAGGACCATTTCAGAAGCAATGGCATAACACAGCATTAGATAGTCATGCTGCTAGATCTTTACAGGAAAACATTTCAAGTTTACTCCTTCTGTTTTGAGTTTTGTAGCAATGTACCCACACTGGGTATTACCATGTAAATAATCTGTGAGTGAAAGTTGCCATTATTCTATGTAGTGGTTTTAGGATACTTAACAAATACATCAGATTCTTTTTTATTATTATTTATTTGATTAGGTATGTTTGTAACTTTTTACATTACAGAAGAGAATGTGCCATGTATAAGTTTTCTTGTTGCACTGCTCTCTTGTTGCAAAGCTCCCTCCACAGGGCTTGCTTTTACTGCGTTCTTGACCAGACGGTTGTGTATGGGTAGCACTACTCAAGTTTAGAACTTGCAGTGTCTTTCAGAATTTTTAAAATAAACTGTATACTAATAGGCTGGGTTTTTGTTTTGTTTGGGTTTTTTGTTTGTTTGTTTGTTTGTTTTATGTTTTAGTTACTGAAGCCTTACCAGGTTATGTAGAGAGATAACATCTTCTGTACCAAAAATAGACAAGAGAATGCTGTCGATACTGGTGTTCTGTAATGTGAACCTATGCTGGTGAAAACAACTTTATTATGTTCCCCTTATTAAAACTTAGTGTCCTTTTCTCACTTGTGACTTTCTGCATCACCCTATCAATTAAAAAAGTATGTATATATATATATATATATATATATGTAAGTTTATATAGAGAGAAAGAGTGACTATAACTTGAAAACAAGATTTAAGACATTTTTCTTTGTAAAATGTCTGGTGACCGTATAAGACTTTGTTTTCTTTTTCCATGCCAACCGTCAGTATATGACACCCCCACTTCAGATCATGCTGTATTACAACTTGCATAGCACTCTCAAGTTTACCACTCTTAAAAGAATTCTTGTGCCTGCTTCCAAAAGTGACTGATGCATATGCGGGGCAGAATTATTTTTAGAAACAACACTCCTGAAATAGTCATTTTAGAAAGTCAAGCTACTTGAAGGGAGATCGTGTCACATTTTCCTGTGAAGATTACCAGTGAAGAATGCTGAGTAGCCCAGATGATTGAAGAAACACAAACTGGGGGATAAAGTCAGGCTCAGGGGAAATCCATACTTGATGTTAGATTGTTTGGCTTTGAAATTTTAATTACTTCTTATAGAAGATGACATTTAATATACCTTTGTGCTTCTGCATAGCAGTTTATCTGTTCACAACTTTTAGATTAAGGAAAATTACTTCAAATTATACTTTATAAAGACTGAATAGCTGAAAATCATCAATTATTTGGCTGACTTTGTACATAGCATGTGTGATGTTGCTTTCTTATTTCTGAATACTGAAATCACCATGGTGACAATAGTTTTCAAAATAGTTCTGAGGGAAATTGGCCTGTTTTCCACAGTGAGTGGACAGTATCTGCATAGCCCTTACATATTTCTCCCTTAGGATAAATTTTAGCACACTAAAGAAATTTTCTCAATCATGATTTGGAAAATTTCACAGGTATAGCCACTGCTCGTTTAAGCAATAATTATCTGAAATGTTTTTGGCATGAAAATTTACAGTGTTCTAACTTTTTGTAAGTTTGAGTAACTTCAGTCCCTTGTTTTTATATTTGAATCATCAGACTGACAGTAGCAAATCCGATATAAGTCACTTTACTGAGAACCCCATTCGCCTGTTGAATGAAGTTGGAAACACTTAAAACAGAATGCAAATGTTTCTTAGCTTTTCAGTGCTCCTTCTGAAGCATTTTTACTAGAAATGCATATTGTGATTCAAGGCTGGTTAACCCTAACCTTTCATTCTTCAGATTGGTGCTATAGCCCATCAGAAAGCAATAAACTGATCCACAAATGTCACATGTACATTTTCCAAATACCATACATTTCTGCCATGGTACTACTACTAAGCACCGTGTCTTGCTATTTAGTTTTTATCATTTGTACATTTTAGCTTTTCTAAGCAGAAATGCCTACAGAATTTCCATCTTACATAATAGAGGATTTAGAGCTTGTCTTTGTCTCATGCAATTCAATGATTGATTGATCTACTTTGATTCTCAGGGGGAAAGGAAAAAAAAAACTATTTTATGAGAATTGTTCTGGGAAATTTAGTTCACCTGGAACACATTTCATTGGTTCTTGGCTCTGCTTAGTGTGTGGCCATAACCGACTGCTGAGAGAAAGGACAATGAAATGATAGTTTATTTTTGCTTCTTGGTGATTTCTGATTATAGACAGCATCCTGTAAATATAACTTTATTGTCTTGAGATGTCTATTGAAGATACTATATTTTTCTGTTCTGAACGATTTTGCCACTTAAAATCGTTCAATAAAAAAGATGACTAGCCATTCTGAGGCAGGTGGATTTCCCATGCATACTGAATCCTCAACGCATTTCGAAAGGCTTTTACTGTATTAGGTAACATGAGATATTAAAGGATTTTTCTAGGCAAGATGCTCAGCCTTTTTTTTTTCCATAAAAAATACTTTTTACTCAAATCGTAATTCATGTTTTCCTTTCATGAAATGAAGTGGTTACAAACGTGTTAAGTACTGAAATAGGAGGGTACATACTGTGCTGTGCTTTCTAATTTACGCTGCTTTTTCTGGCTCCCTTTGTCCTGGCCAATCGTGATGTGCAAACCTGGGTAACTCATTTACGTGTAGCATAAAGGACTGTAATGGTGGGAAGGGCAGAAAACGGCAAGTTTGAGTTTGTAGTGCTCTACCATAGGTCCCCTTAATCTGCAATCCTAAATGTCTCAAATATCCTAAATATAGTCTTAAATCACTAAACATTAACATTTATTTTCTTGCCAGCCGTTTTAGAGGGCGTCACGATGCGGTTATGACTTTGGTCTAAGCTCCATTGACTTAAATTAGTTTCTCTCAGACAAAATAGTCATGACTTTCATGTGTATGTGAAAGCGTTTCAGCAATGAGTTTCCTTAACTTAAAAAACTTTCAGTTTTACCCCCTGAAAAGCCATTACTCACATTTAGAGTAGATCCTGAAGTTGCCTAATTCTGTTCTGCTGTTTCCTTAGGATAACTTACGTTTCAGAATGTTGCTAGATTGGAAGCTTTTGTCCACAAAATGTCAGCTTCTTCATTCAGGAAGTACAGACAGCTTTTTACTTTGTATCTTCATCTGGAAGCTGGATGTTTGGAAGGACAGTCCATTGAGTGGGTGTAATTCCCACACCATGAGATGAACTGGTTAGGAAAATGTCCCTATTGTCCCAGGCAAGGAATATCCTGATTTCTGAATTACAGGTTCATGAATTTAGGCTTTCTGAAAAGGAAACCAAACTAGAAGATTTAACTTGTAAATAGTAGCAACAAGTTGAACATTCGTAGTTTGAAAATCTGAAATCTGCAATGATCTAAATCCAAAAATGTTGAAAAGTCATCATGACAATTTGGATTTTAGGTGTTCGGGTGAGGAATAGTCCATGGAAACATTACAGATCCCCAAACTGAATCACTTCTGGTGCCAAGCATTTCAGTTTTTGTTAGAACCGAAGAGGACCACTCTGAGCTTAGATCCAAACTGGCCATGCTCTCTGTTGCTTCGAGTCTATAAAGCCCAGTATTGTCTGGATCTCTGGTTCTGGAGTTGTACATTGAATGTGATGAGGTTGTATGTAACAGACGGACAGCAAATCCTGTGATTTGCTTAATCTTAAAAACACATTTTCTTGGAAAGGGGAAAGGTCTAACACAGCTTTAGTGAAAGCATATCAGTTTTTAAAGTCCAACTCAAAACTACACACAGTATTAACACAAAACAGGTACTACATGCCACAAAACTGCTGCTCTCCGTGGAAGGTAAAGAGAAAAAGTGTGTCCAAGTGTACTTCTGAACAAGATACACCTACGTATAACTTAGGAGTGCACTCACCATCTTTAGAAGGCTGTGACCAGTATTCCCGAAGGTTACTGCTATACTCTAGGTTTGTTGAATAGGCCATCACTGCCTGTGAATGTGATGTAGTACATTCCTGTGACTGCAGTTGCTCTGTAGCTCCAGCAGAAGTGCTCAGAGCAGTTCTGGTATCAGCCCTGGTCTCTGTCTTCAGGCCCAATCCAGTACATGAGTAGTTAAACAAAAGCTCCCAGCCACAGATCTGGATGTTCACCATGCATTAGCCAAGTCTACAAGGGCCTCAGCTACATTGAATCAATAGCAATATATTTTCTGCGTTCTATGCAGTAAGCAAGTGGAACATAGTGTCCAACATTTTATTTTGTCCAACAAATTAAAGATTTCTACGTTGGTAGAGGGTTTTCCGTAGCAATTGCTTTTGAAATAAACTCAGTTCATTAAGTTATAGTGTGTTCTTAACTCTATATGTAGTATAAAACATTCCCACTTTGATCACATACTAGATTTTGCTGTTGCTTGAGACAGTGTCTCGCCTATCTGATGGAATGACCTCAAACTCCTGATCCTCTTGCCTTTTTCCCAAAAGCACAGATTTGTAGTTCTAAATTGCTGTCAGCAGATGGCAGTAGTACACAGCACTATCAGTACTTTTATTTGTGGTATGTATACTACTATATTTAAAGTCCTTGGGGATCTTGGAATGCAGAATTTTCAAAAGTGAGTTACATGCTGTAGATGTATGTTAGTGAAGTTGGGACAGCACCTTGCTAGTAGACATTAATCCAGTTAACCAAATGTGACTGATGTAGGCTATGCCTTGCACGGTATAAGTCGGTTTGTGTCACAAGCTTGGAAAGTTTTTTTAAGTGGGTATTAATAAGGAATTGCTAATAAGAGTAATAGATTGGTATGTTTAGTAAACTACTTAGCGGAATTGGGGGGGGCAGGTCTTTAAAATTTGCATTTGGATTTTGTTTTGTTTTGAGACAGGGTTTTATGTAGCATGGCTGTCTTGGAACTCACAGTGTAGACCAGGCTGACTTCCAGCTCCTCACAGAGGTTCACCTGATTCAGCCTCTCAAATGCTGGGATTAAAGGTTTGTGCTATCATGCCTGGCCTCATTTGGATTTTAAGAATGCACAAAATAGGAGTAGGAATAAAATACATAATAGTTTTAGACTCACCATTTGAATTCTGAATCACTAAAAAGTAGCATCCCTTTCCACTCTTTTAGGAAATTTGTCACGTAAGTACAGAAACAGGACACCTACATGGAGAGTTACACTTTCTGTGGAGTCGATTATTCATTCAACAAGCTGACCCTCCTTCAGGCACCTACCCATGTGCTAAGAAACACAGGCCCATCCTTGTGGGTTTTTTGTTATTGTTGTTGTTTGGTTGATTTGGTTTTTTTTTTTGAGACAGGCTTCTCTGTGTAGCCATGGCTGGCTGTCCTCTAGCTCACTGTAGACCAGGCTGGAAGCTTTCAGTCTTTAGAGATTTACTCATGCATGTCTGTCCATTCTGTTTTTAATGTCCCCATGCTGCAAGAGCAGAGCATACATCATACTTAATGAAAATCTAATGGGGTAGGGTTTTTCTCCCCCTCACCTAGGAAAGTTCTGGCACATACTGGGTGTTAAGTGATTGTTGAATGAATACATGGTTATAAGTATCTTTAAGTTCAAGGACTGAAAAAGCATTGGGAATATCACAATGCATGAGAGAGTGCCTGTTTTGGGATGTGCCTCTGAGCATCTTTTATGTGGGTCTCTGGCTTGTTTTTCCTACTGTTATCTCTTGGGTTCCTTAGCCTTCCATTTCAATACCCAGGAGAGTTAAGGTTTAGGGCTAGGTGTAGGTACTTGGGAGAATGGGTTAGTATGCATGGGCTCTAGAGCTGTGCTTGTAACATTGGTTAAAAACCTAGTCAAAATCAGTCATAAATCTTTAAAGGAAGAACCAAGTGTAGGTAGAGCCGATAAAGGCATTCTGTTTAACCCTTACAGTGCTGGGTGACATACTTTTGTGGTCTCAACATCTGAAAGCTCTACCCTCAAGTTTCTAAGGGGGTGACCTTTTTAAGATGCCACTTAATATTCTATACTGAACCATATTTGTGCCATAACAGTTGTGGTTTTCACCAAAGCGAGAGTAGTATTTGAATCAGACCGGTGACTCAAAAGTGTGAGGCTCCCTGGCCCTAGCAAAAACTGCTGTGGGATTAAGAGCAATCATTATTCCAGTGTCTTCTGTGTGAGGACCTGCAAAGTGGTAGTATTAGCTCCCCCCCCCCCCGCATTTTTTTTTTCAGCAACAATTTCTCTGTTGTAACTCTGGCTGTCCTGGAACTCACTCTGTAGACCAGGTTGGCCTCCAACTCACAGAGATCTGCCTCCCAAGTGCTGGGATTAAAGGCGTGTGCCACTACTGGCCAGCATATTACCCACAACTTAAAAGACCTGTGTCACACAGCAGATTGCAGAAACTGCGATCCATTTGGGGCTTTAGGCGTGTTCCCTGAAGCCACTCTGCAGTTCTGCCAGGTGTGAAGCAGGACATTCGGGTGACACTAGCACCCAGAATTTCCTCTTGTATATACAAAGTAGCAAGTGAGCATATGCCAAGTCAAAAGTAATAGGAAAGTGTGCAAGAAGTCTTGGAAGCTAGGAGGCAGATGTTAAGTGTCCACAGCAGAGCCAGTAGTAGCCATACTGGGAGTGTGCAGTCACTGCCACAGCTGCCAGGACCAAGGTTTCAGTGCTCTCACCTGTAAGCCTCTGAAAAGAGCCGGAGGATATGCTAGGCTCTGGGGCCAAGAGGAAACATTGCCGGTATTATGAGGCATGTAAGGGGATATCCACAAGGATTTTACTGGCTAGATGTTCATTTATAGAGAAATAAGTATTTTCTAATAAAGTTCCAATAAGGATGGAATGCCTTCAGAGAACTAACCATTTTGCTTAATTGGGGTTCAAAGCCAGTAGTTCATTATCATCAAAAGTGGTTGCAAATGTTCAACTGTTGGATCTCATTGTTAAAAATGTCTTCTTGAATGGATAGGTATTCCTGAATACTGGCAAGTCATGAATCAAATGCATTCCTCTCTTGGAAGGCAAGGCAATAGTACAATTCTTTAGGTTCTTCTTTTGTAATCATTATGTTGCAGATTAATCCCTTTCCATCCAGAGTTCCATGAACCGGTTGCACCATCAGCTGGTGGCTCAATGTTATTGGAAATCCTCTTCTGCAGGATGTTTTATACTGTAGCATTGTTTACCTTAACCCTGTAACAAAAGCTAGTTTCCAGAACTTCAGTGTTCAATATGGGGATTGAAGCACCCCACCCAACACACACACACACACACACACTCAGCTTGGCCCTAAGTGTGAAACATCGCAATAAAAGTTTGCCACTGTTAAGCCCTAGAGCATTGCACTGTGGCAAGACCAGCAGGGCTACTGAACTGTGCTTCTCTGACAGAAGTCCACAGGTTCAGGATCCAGGACGGCTACATCCAGTGCATGTAGCTGGCTCTTGGCACTGCATGTTCAGGTCGAGGGCCACCAGCTACCATCAGCTCTGAACATTTCAATCTCTGCTAAGCCTTGCTCCATACACACAACCATCTCAGCATTGTCTACTTTCAGGTTTTAGTGGATTTTTTTTCCCATATAGATTTATTGATAGAAGTTTAATTGGAAGGGTAGGTGGAGCTCTGTGGTGGAGTGCTGGCCTAGCATATATTCAAGGCCTTGGGTTTTATCTTTAGCACTTCAAGAAAGGAGTAAAGAAAAAGCTTAGGAACAACTAGGCCTATCAGTGAAATCACTGAGTCAGAGAGTGAAGAGAAAGCCAGGTGTGTTTGTTTGGACACATGGAATCCCTGCACTTGGGAATCTGAGGCAGGAGGATTAAGAGGTTGAGGCTAGCCTGGGCTAAAGTGATAGACCCCCCTACTTCCCCCAGGGGAAAAAAATCCCATAACCAGAAGCCTGGAATGTAGTGCTACTGCCTGATCGGAGATGAATGGTTGAGTGTGAGGAAGGACTGTTTAGTTGCTTCCTGTGACCTTAACCTCTCCAGGACAGCTCCAGGGCTCTGTCATGGCGGTGCCCTGAAGCCTGCAAAAGTCCTATGTGGAGCCAGGTCCAGCCTCTCAAGGTTAGGCAAGGTGCCTGCCGGCATCCCTACCTGCCAAGTACAGCACTCTGTGGCAGAAAGGGAGCTCCTGGGTCTCACTGATAGAGTTAGTAGTTAAAATATTTAGCTATCTGGGATTTTGAGAGGCTGAGCATGCAGATTTTAAGGACAAGGGACTTAGGCACAGGCCCCCAGAACTGTTCCAGCTCAGTAGCTAGCAATGAAGAGGCAACACCGCCTTTGCAGAAGTGCAGTGAGCAGGGCTGGCCGTGAGTAGACATGGTGGCTCGGCAGCTTCAGTAGTTGGTACCCCTTAAAAATCACTGAGCAGAACAGGTCAGTGAATAAAGGTGCCTAATGACCAGACTAAGTTCCCTTGGACCCAGATGTTAGGAGGGAACCAATGTCTGCAAGCTGTCTACTGACTTCCATACACTCATGGTTCACATTTGCCCTACTGATCCTCACATGAAAAATAAATGTAAAACCACAGTTCTCAGCATGTGTTCAATTTTTACTAAATAGTGAGGCTGAGCTGGATTGGTGGGTGTAGAACTGGAGGGTGGGAAGGGGAAGCTCAGTTTCTGCCTGATGTACCTTAGGGAGCCAGCTCAGGTCCCCCACCCACTCAAGAAACAGAGGCCCAGGACTGCTCTCCACAGAAGATAAGAGTTGACAACGCCTGTTGCAGGTTTGCTACCAGTGCTTTTTTATCCTCTAGCTCAGAAAAGAAAAAGAAAGGTTCACCACCCTTGGTGGCCTGAACCTGGGAGAGCAGGAGCTGATAGTGAGCTAGAGGAATGTCTCAATGCAATGTCCCCGAACCTAATTCCCTCCTCAGCTCTCCAGGCCTCAACCAATATACACTCTGAACAAAGTTCATGGAAGTCTAAACTGCACAAGATTACAAGGACAAGCGGCACGTGGCAAACTTATGTTTTTCATAGTGGCACGTAAACAAAGCCACCAGTAACGACTAGTCTAAATCAAACTCACTCTCATCCACTATACCTGGGATGGCACAAAAACATTGCAAAAACGGTTCTGCATTTTCAGAGAAACCAAGACCACAAAACTCCTTCAGAACATCTCGTTACAGTCACCGTTCTGTGTTCGGCAGCACCGAGGTCTCCCCTTCTGCCCTGACCAGCAAAACATTTCTTCCTTCCCCACTTGGCACTCAAGCCATGAGGTTTGGTGAAGCCAGGCCATAGTTCTGTGGGGGGGGGGGGGTGCTGCGACAGGGGGCCACGCCTGGCAGCAGGAGCAGGACAAGTGCTGTGGCTGTTACTTTTACAGGAACTCCACTAAGCTCGCAGGATCCCCTAGTTGAATCTTTGCAACGACAAAACCTGAATTTTTCTACAATTTGAAATGTATTCTCTGTTGTCTCCTGAGCCCTCTGGATCAACTTGAGCCGGCTCTTCGAGCTAAGAAAATGATTTTGACACAAGTCGGTGAACAGGAAGTTTAGCAGCTCCATGCCTTCGTGCTGATGCCTGTGTGTGTCTGCCACACATTCCTTAGCACGATTCCCCACAACCCCATGTGGAAGGAAGGAAAACCTTTTGCTTTGGCCATATTGAGTTCCTGAGTGATGTTATCAGAAGATGAGACAGAAGGCAATAGAAGTGGTTTTATTTTGTATCTGAAATCCCAGCTCTGTGGTACATCCTAGAAGCCCTCAAAACCTAGGTAAACAGAGAGCCAAACCTTCTGAGATCAGAGGTGGTTATTTAAACTCTCTTTTATCTTCCTGCTTCTTCTTTCCCCGGAGTCTGATGATGTGGCCCAGAAGCTTCTCCATCCTGTTGAATGAAACGTCTGAGACCATCATGTGGCCAGGCTTTCAGTGAAACACAACAAAGAGCTGCAGCCGGGTGTGGTCACAGCGTCATGAAAGGCCGATCGACACACAGTCTGGTGAACTGCAGTACATCAGGGATGTAAGGTCAAAGAGAGTCTGCAGAGTTTGGTTACAAGGATATCAGGAAGTTAGACACAATGGCTTCCAGACAATTCTCATTCAGATTATCAGTAAAATAATCTACTTCAGATTTTAAGTTTTCTTAGTATTTTGTTAAAGCAGTAAAGCATCTGTGCTTGGAATCACAAGGAAAAACATCTTTCCCCTGTATTTTCTCCCTCATCTCCTTCCCTCCTCCTCCTCCCCACTTGACCCTCCTGTTCCAGCATCCCAACCCATCCATAACTATTCTATTTCCCTTTCCTAGGGAGATCTATCTGCCCTGACCCGGTCCCTCGCTTTATACCTAACCTCTCTGATTCTGTGAATTGTAGCTTGCTTATCATTGACTTCACAGCTAATATGCTCATCTAAGTGAATGCATACCATAGATATCTTTCTGGGTCTGGGAAGCCTCACTCAGGATGTTTTTTTTCCCCCGAGTTCCATTCATTTACTTGTAAATTTCAGTATTTCATTTTTTAAATGGCTGAGTAATATTCCATTATGTAAACATACCACGTTTTCTTTATTCTTCCTCATGTTGAGGGACATCTAGATCCAGTTTCTGGCTATTATGATTAGAGCAGCAATGAACTTGGTTGAGCAAGTGTCTCTGTGATAGGACGAATCATCCTTTGGGGATATGCTCAATGGTGGTACAGCTGGATCTTGAGGTAGGTCAATTCCCATCTTCCTGAGGAACTGCCACATAATTTCCACAGTGGCTGTACACGTTTGCATTCCTACCAGCAATGAAGGAGTGTTCCCCTCACTCCACATCCCTGCCAGCATGAGCTGACATGCTGGCATGAGCCGAGCATTTCCCTGACGGCTTAGGGTGTGGAACATTTCTTTAAGTGTTCTCAGCCATTTGTGTTTCCTCTTTTGAGAATTCTCTGTTTAGATATGTACCCCGTTTTTGTTTTTGTTTTTTTTTTTTGTTTGTTTTGTTTTGTTTTGAGACAGGGTTTCTCTGTTGTAAGTCTGGCTTTCCTGGAACTCACTCTGTAGATCAGGTTGGTCTTGAAGTCACAGAGATCTGCCTGCCTCTGCCTCCCGAGTGCTGAGATTAAAGGCGTGCATCACCACCGCCTGGCATGTACCCCATTTTAAAATTGGGTCATTTGTTTTCTTGATATCTGGTTTTTCAGTTCTTTATATATTTTGGGTATTAGCCCTCTATCAGATATGTAGATGGTAAAATCTTTTCCCATTCTGTAGCCTGTAACTTTGTCTGAATTAGAATGTTCTTTGTTGTGCAGAAGCTTTTCGGTTTCACGAGGTCCCATTTATTAGTTGTTGATCTTAGTGCCTGCGCAAACGGTGTTCTTTCTGTTCAGAAGTCTTTTCCTGTGCCAATGAATTCCAGGCTATTCCCCACTTTCTCTTCTATCAAGTTCAGTGTATCTGGTTTTATACGCAGGATGATAAATATGGATCTATTTGGATTTTTGTACATGCAGCCATCCAGTTGGTCTCGCACTATTTGTTGAACATGCTGTCTTTTTTCACTATAGCAAACTTGAAACAGAAGATGGTGATGCTTCTAGCAGATCTTTTATTCCTTGGGTGCTTTTTCTTTTCCCTCCTCCTTCCCTCCCTCCCTCCCTCTCTCTCTCTCTCTCTCTCTCTCTCTCTCTCTCTGTGTGTGTGTGTATGTGTGGTATGTTTCTATATTAAGTTGAAAATTGTCCTTTCAAGATCTGTGGAAAAAATGTGTTAGAATTTTGATGGGGATTGCATTGACTCTGTAGATTGCTTTTGGTAGAAGACCATTTTTATTATATTATTCCTACTGATCTATGAGCATCCGAGATCTTTCCATCTTTTGATATCTTCTTCAATTTTTTTCTTCAATATCTTAAATTTTTTTATCATACAAGTCTTTCACTTGCTTGTTTAGAGTTACCCCAAGATATTTTATATTTTAAGGCTACTGTGAAAGGCGTTGTTTCTCTGATTTCTTTCTCAGTCTGTCATTTGTATATGAAGTCTACTGATTTCTATGAGTTATTTTTGCATCCTGCTACTTTGCTGAAAGTGTTTATCAGTCTTAGGAATTTCCTAGTGGGATTTTTAGGGTCACTTATGTATGCTATCATATCGTCTGCAATTACTTTGACTTCTTTCTTTCCAATTTGTATCTCATTGATCTCCTTCATTTGTCTTATTGCTCTAGCTAAGAGTTCAAGTACTATATTGGATAGGTTGGAGAGAGGCCAGTCTTGCCTTGTTCCTGAGTGGATTTGCTTTGATTTTTCTCTCCTTTTAAGTTGATGTTGGCTATAGGCTTGCTGTAAGAAGCTTTTATTATGCTGAGATGTGCCCCTTGTATCCCTAATGTCTCAGGCATTTTATCATGAAAAGGTGTTGGATTTTGTTAAAGGCCTTTTCTGCATTTGATGAGATGATCATGTGGTTTTTGTATTTCAGTTTTTTTATATGGTAGATTACATTTATTGATTTACATATGTTGAACCATCCCTATGTCTTTGGGATGAAGCCTACTTGATCATGGTGAATGATCTTTTTGATGTGCTGTTGGATTTGGTTTGCAAGTATTTTATTGAAAATTTTTGCTTCTATGGTCATCGGGGAACTGGTCTGTAATTCTTTTCTTTGTTAGGTCTTTATGTGGTTTGGGTGTCAGGGTAACTGGCCCCATGTAACAAACTGAGCAATATTTTTTCTGTTTCTATTTTGTAGGCTAATTTGAGAAATATTGACATTAACTCTTCTTTGAAAGTCTGGTAAAATTTTTCACTAAAACCATTTGGACCTGAGTTTTGTTTTTGTTTTTGTTTTTGTTTTAGACTTTGAATTACTGCTTCTATTTTATATTAAGAGTTATAAGTCTGTTTAAATTCCTTATCTTGTCTTGGTTTAACTTTGGTATGTGGTATGTATTGAGAAAATTATCCATTTCTTTTATATTTTCCAATTTGGTGGAGTACAGGTTTTTAAGGTATGTCCTTACGATTCCCTGAATTTCCTCGGTGTCTGTAGTATATGTCCCCTTTTTCATATCTAATTTTGTTGATTTGAATATTCTCCTCTCCATCTTTTAGTTAATTTGGGTAAGAGTTGGTTCTCTTTGTTTAATTGATTCTTTGTATTGTTTTTGCTGTTGCTGTTGTGTTTCTATTTAATTGATTTCAGCCCTGAGTTTATTTCTTGCCACCTACTACTTCTGAGTGTGATTTCTTCTTCCTCTTTTTCTTCTTCTTCTCCTTCTCCTTCTAGATCTTTCAGGTGTGCTGTTAAGTTACTAGTATGAGATCGCTCCAGTTTTTTTTTTTAATGTAAACACTTAGAGCTATGAACTTGCTTCTTAGAACCACCTTCATGGAGTCCCATAAGTTGGGGTATGCTAATGTATTCATTTCCACTCGATTCTAGGGAGTGTTTGATTTATTTCTTAATTTCTGTCTTGACCCATTTTTCATTAAGCAGCAACTTGTTCATTTTCCATGAGTTTGTCAGTTTTGTTGTTGATATCCAGTTTCAATCCATGGTGGTCAGACAGGATGCAGGGTGTTACTTCAGTTTTCTTATATCTGTTGAGACTTGTTCAATGTCTGAATAGTGGCCAGTTTTGGAGAAAGTTCCATGAGGTTCTGAGAAGAAGGTATATTCTTTTGTGTTTGGGTGAAATGTTTCTGTAAATATCTGTTAGGTCCATTCAGTTTATGACATCTGTTAACTCTAGCATTTCTGTTTACTTTTTTTGTCTGCATGGTCTGTCTGTTGGTGAGAGTTGGTATTGAAGTCTCCCACTATCAGTGTGTGAGGGTCAATATGTGATTTAAGCTATAGTAGTTAGTGTGTTTTCTACAAACTTGGGGGCCTTTATGTTTGGTACATTGACGTTAAGAATTGCAGTGTCCTCTGTGGATTTTTCCTTTGATGAGTGTATAGTGTCTTTCTCTATCTCTTCTGATTAGTTTTGGTTTGAAGTCTATTTTGTCAGATATTAAAATGGCTACACCAGCTTGTTTCTTAGGTTCATTTGCTTGGAATATCTTTTTCCATTCTTTTACCTTGAGATGATGTCTATCTTTGATGTTAGGGTATGTTTCCTTGATGCAGCAGAAGGATCAATCCTGTTTTTGTAACCGTTCTGTTAGTCTGTGTCTTTTTATTGGGCAAATGAAGCAATTAATTTTGAGAGATACCAACAAACAGTGTTTGTTGATTCCTGTTATTTTGTTGTTATTGTTGTTGTTGTTGTGGTGGTGGTGGTGGTGATGGGTGGTGGTGGTGGTGGTGGTGGTGGTGGTGGTGGTGGTGGTGATGGTGGTGGTGGTGGTGGTGGTGGTGATGGTGGTGGTGGTGGTGGTGGTGGTGGTGGTGGTGGTGGTGATGGTGGTGGTGGTGGTGGTGATGGTGGTGGTGGTGGTGGTGATGATGGTGGTGGTGGTGGTGATGGTGATGGTGGTGGTGGTGGTGATGATGGTGGTGGTGGTGGTGGTGGTGGTGATGATGGTGGTGGTGGTAGTGGTGGTAGTGGTGGTGGTGGTGGTGGTGGTGGTGTGTGTGTGTGTGTTTCCCCTCTTTTGATTTGCTGGTCTGAGATTATTTATTCCTTGCGTTTTCTTGGTTACCTTCTTTGGGTTGGAGTTTTCCTTTTTGCAGCCTTCTGTAGGGCTATATTTGTAGACAGAATTTCTTAAATGGCTTTATCATGAAATATTTTATTTTCTCTATCTATTGTGATTAAAAGTTTTGCTGGATATCTAGCTGGCATCTGTGGTCTCTTAGAATCTGTAGAACATCTGTCTAGGCCTCTTTTTTTAGAGTATTTTGAGTCTCCATTGAGAATTCAAGTATTATTCTAATAGGTTTGCCTTTATATGTTACTTGGTCTTTTTCTCTCATAAGTTGAAATACTCTTTCTTTGTTCTCTATGTTTAGTGTTCTGATTTCTATGTATCATGGAGAATTTCTTTTCAGTCCATTTGGTGTTCTGTATTCTTCTTGTACCTTGATATACATCTCCTTTAGGTTAAGGAAATTTTCTTCTATGATTTTGTTGAAAATATTTTCTGTGCCTTTGACTTGTGATTCTTCTCCTTCTTCTATTCCTATTGTTCTCAGGTTTGATCTTTTCATGGTGTTCCAGATTTCCTGGATGTTTTGTGCCAGGAAATTTTTAGATTTAGCATTTTCTTTGACCTAGGTATCCATTTCTTCTATTGTGTCTTCAATGGCTGAGATTCTGTCTTCTATCTCTTGTCCTCTGTTAGTGAGGTTTGTCTCTGAGGTTCCTATTTGAGTTCCTGAGTTTTTCATTTTCATGTTTCCCTCAGTTTGGATTTTATTTATTAATTCTGTTTCTACTTTCAGGTCTTGAACTATTTTATTAATTTCCTTCCATTGTTTGTGTTCATAGATTTCTTTAAGGACTATAATCATTTCTTTTTAAAGGACCTCTAACATATTTATAAAGGCTATTTTAAGGTCTTTTTCTTGTGCTTCAGCTATGTTGCAATACTTGGGGCCTGCTGTGGTAGGGTTGCTGAGCTCTACTGGAGACATACGATCCTGGCTGTTACTGGGTTAATATGCTGGCATTTAGACACCTGGGTTTGGGAAGATTGTAATTCTAGGTGCTGATGTCTGGTCATATCTTTGCTGGGTGTCTCTTTTGTTCCTTGGTTTTTGTTGCCCTCTCTGGTTCCTAGGAGAGTGTGGTGGCTGTGTGTTACCTGTTAGGAAATTCTTCTAGGATCCTGATAGGTGTGGCCTCTGGGGGTTCCCAGTAAAATGTTTCTGGGTATTGGGAGCTGACACTTAGGAATGGGAATGGGCTAGGAGGGGTGCTGAGCAGGTCCATAGGAGGAAGAAAAGGAGGATGTTCTATTAGGTTCCACTTAGTCCCCTGGGAATGGGGGTAGAGAATGAGGAGCAGCCACAGTGGGTGGTCTATTACAGAGCTGGGGATGAGAATGGGGCATTGGACTTAGAGAAATGGAGGGAGAGTGAAGTTTTGCAGTTAACCCATGGGCTTAACTGGCCAGAGTTCCAGGGGATGCCTGCTGTGATCAGGATAAAGCAATGAGTGGGGGGAGGAAAGTTTGGAGGGGAAGATCTGTGTGACCCAGGCAGGTGTGGGGGGAAGTTGCAGCAAGCAGTCTGCAACAGAACTGGCAGACTGGTTTGGGAGGAGATGAGAGAGAGGTGAAGATCTGCAGTTATCCTACTTGCTTCCCTGGAGAAGTATTATGCAGCAAATATATCTGAAATTTTCCCCTTACTGTGACACTGCCTCCATGGGGTCCTTACCAACACATTCATATTATTTGTATAAATACAGTTTTATATCCTATCTTGTTCTTGCTATAACATTACTATTTCATACAGTCTCTTTAAGACATTTTAACAAAATGTTCTGCAGTTAGTTTACTGTGACTCCTTTATTTTTTAAAGCATACAATCATTTCTGTATCTATCTCTATTGTTACTAAGATTCCTTTGTTATTTATTAAGGACCAGTAAAATATAGGTATATGGCAGTCTGCATAGCAGATGAAGAGCTATCAAAAAGTCAACCCTAAAACAAAAAAGGCTTTGTGATCTTCTCTTTGGGAATGGGAAAAACAATACCCTTTCTCCATTCACACCCATTCATATTATTAGGGGATACCCAGATCTTGTCCTTGTGTACTTGTCATCTTCCTGGGAAAGCTCCTATCACACTGGGTTGTAGTAGGAAGTTTTGAAGTCTGTCCTGTGCCTCTGCAGGATTGGATGCCACTTGGACTTCTGGGAACAGCTTAGTATATAAAAGAGGAAGTGGCCAGTTGACAATTGACAGTTGATGGGAGAGCAGGTCAGCTCCAGTTCCCGTTAGAGGATGAGTTGGTGGGGTGATAGAGTTAGTGGGATAGAAGAGGATTCGTGTAGTTAGTTCAGTGCTCCCAGATAGATGCTAGAGTTACAAGTTGGGAATCTTTTACAGTAACATTCAGTTAGAAGAGGTACTATGGTTAGGGGCAAGAAGACAGTTTTCATGGCAGGAGAACAGGAGAGCAGCTTTCATCACAGCAGGGCATAAGAACCAGAAGTGGAAGTTTCAGATATAAAATAAAGAGTAGACATTTTCTGTTACAAGTGGTACCTAATGTGGGTCAGGAAAATAAGGGTAAAAAAGGACGGGAGATTTAATTTTAAATGTAGTAGAGTGAAAGGCAGAGGGCAGAGGGATGGTGTCTGTGTTCAAGAAGCCAACAAAGTATTTGTAGCAGCTGTAACGACTGAGATATACACCACTTTGCTTTCAGTGGTGATTTGTTTTTTCTTTTTCCTCCTATTTCTTTTCAAAAAAGATTAAGGACATGCCTAGACAACCAGAAGAGTTGTGGGGGAATTGGAAAGGGCCAAGGGAGGAAAACAGAGCAGATGGGAGAATGAAAGGGCTCAATTTTTTCTTTCTCTTCAAAAAGGAAATTATAAAAAGGAATTTGGCAGTATTACTAAAAGAAATAAAGGGGAATTAGAAAAAAGGGAATAGGTGGTGCTATTAAAATAGATATAGGAGGAATTAGAAAGGGTGGAAAAAAGAAAAACTGAGGAACTGGGAATACAACTGGGCTCCTTCCCAGTAACAGAAAGGAGGATATTCCCAAGGGTAGACAAAAGGGAGGAGATTGTAGAGGACGGTGGTCCTGTTGGGATATAAGGGAAGAGTTCAGATGATCAGATAAGTCAGCCCTTCCCAAAAGATGTCTCTAATTGTGACTCCTCAATGTAAGCTGAGGTGGAAAAATAGCAGCCTAGGGTCAGGAAGTCACCCTCAGCATTTCCAGTAGTGAGCCAGCATGTTACAGATGATGAGGATCATCTCCAAGGTTATAATGAAATAGGATGGCATCCAGTAGAAATGAGTGATTTAAGGAGATTGAAGGAAGCTGTGGTGTTGTATGCATGCACTCGCCCTATGTAAAGCAGGTGCAGAGTAACTGGGCACTGCAGTATCATATAGTCCCATTCAATTGGAAAGGTTAATATCAGCTATACTAGAGGTAGGTCCTCAGCTTCAGTGTTAACCTGGTGGAGAGAAGCAGCAGCCAGTATGGAACAGCAGAATAGGGCTAGAGGAATAAATATAACCAAAATCAGCTCCTTGATGAGAGTCAGTATGTTGAGTTACAAGAACAGATTCAGTTTGATGACATGACCAGAGAACAACGACATTTAGCAGCTTTACAAGCTTGGGAAAAAAGAGTGTAGCGATACGCTACAATCTTTTACTCTCTATTTAGGGAAGGAGAAAGGAAAGCTAGAAAGAAATCTTCACTGCTTTTGCAAGCAGCCTTGATATAAAATGAGAGAAAGGTAGAAATTTTCACAGCCTCTTTTTAGTCTGTCCTAAGCTTGAAGAGGACTAGTGTGTCAGACTAGTGTCTCGGGTCACAGCCTATAAACTCATTCTCTCCCACTTTGTCCTTTTAGGAATTATGACAGTAACTAAGAACAGCAGCCCAACCAACGAACCGCCAACCAATGCCCACACATACTCTAGGGGCTTCAGACCTTTTATACCCTAAGCCAAAAGTTCCCATCAACCCATGTGGCACCAATCCCAAAAACTAGCTACAGGTGCCAGAATGCCTGCACCTATCCAAGTTATAGCCACCTGCATCAAGCATTTTAAATCCAACTCATAAACAACTATACCACAGCTGGGGTGGGAACACAAACCTAATCCAAATGCCATTTTGCATTTTTAAAGAAACCAAAATAACAAAAACTTCCAAGTTTTCATCTTCAGTAGAGAAACCAGGAAAAAAGTCCACCTCTTTCACAAAAATCATACAAGACTTAAGTAAAGCCTTCACTGACTCTTTACAAAGATTATCTGCAGCAGTAAATAGAGTCGTCTCAGACCCTAAAGTGAGACAGGTGCTGATTGAGACCATGGCACCCGAAAATGCAAACACAGAGTATAAGAAAGTTTTAAGGCCATTAAAAGCAAATTTCACACCATTGGACCACTGGATCTGAGCTACTGCAGACATTGGTTCCAATACTTACATGGCTGATATAATAGGACAAGCTATATTTAGGGGGCTGAAATACCAAAATGTCCAAAGCTTTAACTGTGGAAGACACGGCCACTTGCAAAGAAATTGTGACCAGGCTGCTTTTAAAAGCAATGGTTTCTTTAAATATTGGTCAGAAAAAAGGAGCAGATTTCCAGAGGTGTGCAGATGGTGTGGTAAGGGTTGACATTGGACAAATGTGTGTAGATCCAAGAGAGAGATACAGAGGAATTCCTTGCAGTCAGGAAATGCCATAGGGGTCCTGGCTTGGGGCCCAGGAGAAATAAAAAAAAAAACGAGCTGCCTGTGTCCAGTCAGCAATGGAATAGTATGCAAACCGAAAAAAACCCAAACTTGTTGTTGGAGATCTGATCCATGCTCCTGAGTGCAGTGCTGCACTAGATCTAGCTGTAGACAGACAGCATACCCTATCTAATTCTCCCCAAGTTTGTGCTCCCATTTCCTCGGTTTTCCTTTTTTCCCACCCTTTCTAATTTCCCCGTGTGTCTTTTAATAGTGAGACGCGGTCACAAGCTAAGCTATCTTGTGTACAGAGGATGGAGAGCCATGTTTGACCATGGTTTTTTGAGAAGACAACATGGAGATATTGAATTACAAACTGGAGCTAGAAGATTGGCAGGGAAGGACAGAGAAGAGGCTTCAGATTGTCAGGCATGACCAAGGTGAAGTCTTTGAAGAAGGGCTCTGGTAGGCATGTCAGAAAAGTGAGGCATCTGGGCCAGGTAACATGCAGAGCTCTTGTGGCGCTGGGAAGGAGAGGACAACGGTGTTAGCCAAAAGTTTGGAGCTAGAATATAGAGTCTTGAATTTTACCTAAGAGGTTTTCAGTCAGCTTTCTTTTCTGCTACTGTGACAAAATACCTGAGTGATCCCTTAAAAAGAGGAAAGGTTTGTTTGGCTTCATAGTTACCAGTCCAGAGTCACTGGATCCCAGTACTTTCGTGTGGGACTGTCCCAGAGCTGAGGTGAGGTAGAAGGTGTGCCTAGAACCCCAGGACTCTCATTCTGAAGCGACAGGAATTTGGCCCCTCCCCTCAGCAGCTCTGACAGGCCTCAAGGTATGCAGTCTGCTCACAGCAAGGCACTGCCCCTTCAAAGATATGCGACCCTCAGAATTTCTTGTCTGAAGCTGTAGCACTTCTCCCTATGTAACCATATAAGGTCTCTCCCGGAAAACACCTAGGTCCAGACTGGGACTCCCAATATGTAAATGGGACTGTCATACCTCTGTTTTCCTAACCAATGTGCTTCCAAGGATGTCCCCAGATAACAGGGACCCTTCCTCTGGCTATATATGTAACCTCCCCTCCCCCAAATAAAGTTGAGTTAAACCCTCTGTCACATTCTTGAAATTCTGTACATGTCTGCCGGCTCACAGATTCTCCAGTCTAAGACTGCATGGATCTGCCATAGAACTACCCATGAAGCTCCGTTTCCCGGGCCTCCCTCCCCGGCCCCGGAGCTGCTTCTCTGGGATGGGAAGCTGCTGCTGTTTATTTATTTTTATTTTTTAATTTTTTTTACTACACCTTTGGACCTGTGGTGACAAAGTGCATCATGGTGGTAGCATATGGTGGAGGATGTTGCCACTTCCTGATAGCCAGGAACAAAAAGAGAAGAGGAGCTTGTGTCCCAGTAATCCCCTCAAGGGCACACTCGATGGCCTAACTTCTTTTTACCAGGTCCCGTTTACTAAAGGTCTTACCACCTTCCAATAATGTTAACTGAGACCAAGATTTTGAGCACATGAACTTTTGGGGGACCTTTTGGATCCAAGCCATAGCTCATGAGAATTCCCAGGTGACTTTAAGGGAGGTGGCTGTGTTAGTTACTGCCCTCAGTGCTGTGCCCAAATACCAATAAGACACAACTTAAGAAGGAAAGGCTTATTCTAGCTCAGAGTCCTAGGGGATACATTCCATCATGGCGGAGAAGACCCTGCAGCAGTGGGCAATAGCCACTGGCCACTGGGCATCCACTTCCCCGAGCAAGGCTCTACCATTTACATGTTTCATAACCTTCCCAAGCAGCATCACCAGCTGGGGACATTCCAACCACAGCAGTGAGTGATTTCAAAGTGAGGCCTTAAAATATGAGCCTGGGCAGTTTGTTCAAGATAGGCTGAAGAGAGTGTAGCCACAGATATTGATTCAGGTTCAAAGGCTTTTTATTCTTTGGTTAGTTCAATCACTGGAGCCCTTGAGCCTTTCTGCCTCCCTACAATCTAGAACATTTAAATCTCCATACAATTTAATCAACCTCCAAGACCTATTGTTGCCTGAGCCACTCTGACTAGCTCCCTCTGAACTCAGACACTTCTGATTCAAACTCTTCTCCAACTGACTGGTTTTGACTGACCTTCTAAGCCAGCTTACTGTTTCTGACTGAACTCTCCTGACTCTGGCTAACTCTGATTCTCTGCCTCAGACTGAACTGCTCTGCTTAGCTTCAAACTGACCTACTTTTCCAATCCCATACTGACTTCTTCTGCTGAGCTGCCTCTGTGTCCCTGTATCTTTCCCTGAGCTCTCATTGCTCCATACTACCTCAGTTAGCCTCTCTGTTCCTCAGTCAGACCACTTTATTGTCTCTGTGTCTTGTCCCCCATCTGCCTGCTTCAGACTGCTCGCCTCATACTGCCTCTGTAACTGACTATAACTGACTCTGCTCTGAGCTGAGAACCTGCCTTTCTATCATAAGAGCTTGTTGTGTCCTCACTCTGAATCATTCTAACTCTTCCTCTGATTAGTCACTTTGCCTAGCCTTCACAGACTTACCTCAGACATCACTTCTTGTCTGACACTGACTCCTTATTGAGCTCTGCTTCTACTCTCTGTTTCTGTCTTAGGGATTAAAAGCATGGACCACCACTGCCTTTCTGAATACTGATATTAAAGGTATACACCAACATTCGTTAACATTCTTTCTACATTCCATCTGGACCACACAGGCCTCTGAATGTGATTCCTTCAGATAGACTCCTGGAATATAGACCCTTCCTGTCGTTCACACACGTCTATTCATCTACAGAGAGTATAGGTAAAAGACTAACAGGGGAGGGAGCTGGGCTGTCAGGAAAAGGTACGGGGCAGAGCCGGGATAGGATTTCAGACTGTGGATTTGGATATTACAGCTTTGTGCTAAAGGCTTGGCCCCTCAGCTGTGGAGGAACTTTTAGGAGGTGGGACCTAGGTAGGTCATTGAGGGTTATACCCTTGAAAGGGAAACAGAGACCCCCAGCCCGTTTGCCTCTCTATTTCCTGGCTGGTAGGAGGTGAACAAGTCTCTGCCACATGTTCCCATTGCAATGTTTTGTGCTGCCATGGGACCACAGTCGTATGACCCAGTGACTGTGGACTGAATTCTCCGAAAGTATGGGCCCAAACCAACCTTTCCTTTCTTGTCACAGTGCTGGAAATTTAACACAGCATCACTTAAGCTTTGATATGAGCTTCCACCAACTCCAAGAGTGTGGTCAGAAAGAAAAGGCAGTGGCAAGTGGATCCTCACAGCTTCTGGGCATGCTGGGTTCAGAGTCCTGGTAGCAGAGCAAGGGACGTGAGGGGAAGAGGTGGGGGCTGATTACAACCCTGGAAGAAGGCGAGATCCAAGAAGGAGCAAGGGACTGGCCCTCAGGTTAGTCCTGGGGAGACCGTGGGGGGCATTTGGAGGAAGCAGGAGGTTGATATCAGAGACTCTGGGACAACATGAACCTGGAGTTTGAAATTCAGACAAGAAGCTTGAGAAGGCAAGGCTGCTCCTGAGAATTCGCTGGTGAAAGGAGATGATGGGAGCTGTGTTTCTCTTTTGAGCCTGTCCTGAAAGCTGTGCTCAGCCACCAGGGTGGTCCATTCTGAGTCTTATCTCCTCCACAGGAAACTTCGACGAAGTGGGAACCAGGCAGGCTGCCTCACTCCAGCCCACCCTGTCCCACATCCCGGCCACCAGCCAGCACTGGACAACCACATTCCAACACGCCACTCCTGCTGCGTAGGACTGAGCCTCACGGTTAGAGAGGTCAAGAGTGGCTATCGGATTATCAACAGGACGTGAAAACGGCTTGAAGACTGAATCCTGCCACTGTCCGTGCTGTGTGGGTACCGCCACACTCATCCACCCATCGTCTGTGGTCACTTCCTGTGCCAGAGGCAGAACTGAGTGGTTGTGTAAGAGACCATTTGGCTCTCGTATCTAGAGTACGGACCACGCGGGAAAAGACTGTGGAGCCATGGATCCCAGGCAGGGCGGACAGCTGTCCACATGGGCCTTCCTCTCAACCTGGGCTAATTGTGATGCCTTTCCAAAAGCACTAGGAGTATGTTTTTTGAAGTCAGAGTTTTCCATCACGTGGTATTGGCTGGGCTCCAGCTCGTTTCTATTCATGTGAGAGCAGAGCTGGACAGACACACGGTGTGACAACTCTCAGACCTCTCTTTTGTCTCTGCTCAATCCCCAGCCCTCTTCACCAGCACAATAAAAGTGCTTCAGTCAGCAGGGTCAGGCAGGATAACCAGGGGAGATGCGAGAGTGAGATTATGGGGCTGGGCGGGTGCTGAATGTCTTTCACCACGTGGCCTGAACTAAGGCCACCATTTGCCATCAAACAAACTGTCTGGTGTTCAGGGGAGAGAATAGATGACAATTGCACTTTAACGTGTTTTGTTCAAGTCAACGAAGCACCATTGTTTTGGAAAACAGAAGCAAAGCTTACAAACAGTGAGAAGACTTCCACATTTTCATATATTTGTGCTTCTAAGGGATTTGGGTTGCCTTTGGGGCTCTTTTACTAGTCTCTTTGTGACAGGCATTTTCGTTTATTGGATAGGTGCATTCATGAAAGCCAAGTGACATAAGTTAGGGAGAGTGGCTATCCCACACTGAGACCCAAGACAGGTCCTCAGGGGCTGAGCTGGAGGACGTCCTCCTAGAAAGCAATTTGGTAACATGCACCTTAGACTTTAGCTCTGTCCTCAGAAATGATCAATAGGCACCAGGGAGATGGCTCAGCACTAGCAAGTGTCAGGACCCGTGTTCAGATCCCCGGAGAACCGTGGAAATGTCTGACGGGGATGGTGCATTACCTGTAATTCCAGCCTCTGGAGGTGGAGGTCCCAGGGAAAGCTGCCTAGCAAGACTAGCCCTTGGCTGTGAGCTCTGCGTTTGATTGAGAGACCCTGGCTCAATGAATAAAGTGGGAGGCAGCTGAGGCTGATTTTGGCATCACCCTTGAGCACATGCATGCCTCTCCCCACACATGCGCAAACGTGCACACACATGCACAACGTGAAAAATGGAGGAAAAAAGAGAAAAGATGCGTGTACAAGCTTGGCTTCTGATTAAACAAACTGTCATTCAGGGAAATAGTGGAATCTATTTATTTATTTTGTGGTTGCTGGGATTTGAGGCAGGTCTTCACACTGTAGCCTAAGCTATCTTCAAACTGCTCTGTAGTCCAGGCTGGCCGGATTTTGGTGATCCTCTCTCAGCCTGCCGAGAGCCGGGATTCAGGTGTGAGTGTACACCTGACTCGAGTAATGGGATCTTAAAAGCCTTTAGGTTTTATAAATTTGAAGCGGCAAATGTATGAACATAGAGAGCGTTCATAATATACATACAACACAAACCGCACACAGGGCTGACCTGTGAGTACTAAGAGAAAAATCTCCATGATTCCTGGTGCCTTGGATTTGAACTTCCACTGTAACAAGTCTTGATGCAGTGCCTTACTTGGGGGTGTGGGGTGACTCGGAACTCACTGGGATCTTCCATTAGACTTGACAATTTCTTGTCTTCTGAGACATCGTGCCTGCCTGCCTCCCTTCTAGCATGCTGATTTAACATAAGAATCTCCGTCCCTGAACTTCTTTCTCATACTGCTGGAGTAGAAGAAACTCCTGGTCAAGAGAACAGTCTCTGTCCTGAGTGTGACCCGACAGTCCAGTTGAATGGTCCCTTTCCTCAGCCAGGGGGCCACCCTGGGAAGGCTGGCTCCCCGAAGCCATGCTAAAGAGAGAGGGAGAATTATTAGCTCTTTAATGAGAGACTTACTTTTATTCCTTCCCAGAATCCCCACCCTTAGCTTATGGGCTACCGCCACCCATATGCTACGGCAGGCTGCCTGCTTCAAAATTTCCCTTTTCTCCTTCTCTTTTCTAAGCATGCTCCCTAACACTTTGGCTCCCCCAACATGCTGGGCTTCCTTACTCCTCCTCTAACATTGTCCCCCACCCCTCCCAACATGTGGCTGCTTGTTGGGATGTGTCTGCTCTCCTGGCCGGCTACGAGCCATGGCTTTTTCCCTTCTCCCATCCATCCCGTTCCTCCGGGTGACTGCTGAGGTTAATAACCTGCCTCCTCTGGAGTTTTTTTTTTACTCTAATAAAATTATCCTTGGGCTTCATTTGAACCCATTCTTCAGTACTTCATCAACGCGACTCAGAACACCCAAAGGGGACCCCGGTTTCACATTTACCTTTGTTTTTTTTCTAATCTGTGGTTCTCTCAGGGTAATTTCCTTAGCTTACTTACTTGTTCATTTATTTTTTTAAATAGATTCTTGCTGGGTCACTAGGATGGCTGTTCTTAGTTGTCAATTTGACCACATCTGGATGAACAAAACCCCTGTGCAGGTTTCTGCTTAATTTGAAGTTGGAAGATATGCTTCTCATTCAGATTTTTGAGTAGGAAGATATACCTTTAATCCAGATCTAATCTGAGCCTTGCCTTCTGCCTGTATCAGGACATGGAAGAAGGAAGCTCTTGCTCTTTGCCTGCTCGCTCTTGCTTTGCTAGAAAGTCCATTCCTTCACCCAAGTTAGAGTCTACTGACTCTCGCTGTTAGCTGACTCTCCCAAACTTACTCTCCTTCTACTGAACAGCTTCTGTGTCTCATCTGACTGATTCTCTGACTGCCTCAGACTCCACAGACTGCCTCTGTGTCTCTATGAACTCTCTCTGTGAACTGAGAGCCTCCTTTTAAATCCTGAGAGTAGGGCGTGTCCTCACTGTGATTCAGTCTCAGACTTCACTCTGCCGGCCCTTTGATCTGATTCAATCTCGGAGTTGGGATTAAAGGCGTGTGCTGATTCTGTAACCAAGAGCTGAGAGCGGTGACCTACTTCTGAACTGACTGCTTCCTTTTAGAACCCTCGTGTTGGTTGGGATTAAAGGTGTGTGCTATGCTGCCTTAGTCACAGAAACCCCTTTCACTTAGCACAGAGGATGGGATTAGTCTGACTAACATTCTTTCTGCATTCCATCTGAATGTGATCCCTTCACAGGCCCTTGGATGAGATCCCTCCCTAGCTATCACACAGGCCTTTCAATGTGATCCTTTCCCAGAGCGGCCATGTTGCTGAATTAAATGATGAAATATTCCTCTACAGTTCTATAAGTTCTGTTACTCTAGAAAACCCTGACTGATACACCATGCATATCTATATGCAGTTATCAGAAGAGTATTAAGAATTTCTATGAAACCCTGGGATTTGACAGCAGCAAAAACAGGGTTTTCGTGGGACATTGGATACTAGGAAAGCTGTCCTGATGTGGGGCTCACATCCTAACTCCTTCACACCTGCTAGATGAAGCAACCATGTGCTTCTGTGGAGCAGGGAAGGTCCAGGACACAGGCGTCCATGCTGAAACAGTGCTAAGATGAAATAAAAGACAGCAGGGTTGGTGGCCTGGCCCAGCATCGACATACCCAGTGTGACCTCCACCATAGTCGGCCCACTGACCCACCACCCCTGACTTTTTGATGGGCTGTGCTTTCCCGTTATCCCTGGGAATTTCCCGGCATCTTCTCCACTGCTTTCCTTTTTCTCTTCATGCTTCTTGATGAAGAAGTTGCCAAGTTCCACTTCCCCGATTATTATGAATTAGCTACAATTTTAGAGATGATTCTTAGTTACAAAATAATGGATTAAAAAAAAAAAAACAACCTGTATGTCTCAGGTTTTCAATCAAGTTTAGGTGAAGTGAAGATATTTAGCAAATGTGTTAAATTACTAAATTGACGCTGGGTGGTGGTGGTGGTACATATTTTTAATCCCAGCATTCAGGAGGCAGAGGCAAGTGAATCTCTGTGAGTTCAAGGCCAACCAGAGTCACAACCGAGAAACCCTGTCTTAGATTAAAAATAGTTTCTGGTTATCTTGTGCTAATCCACCCTACTATCCAGGTAGGCAGGGTCTGGCCTGATTCTATCACACCTAAGAGCTTTATAAAGGGCCAGATCTCCTCGGCATCCTCAGACTCCCAGAAGCCCAGGGAGGCAGACACAGCACTACCTCCCTCCACACTCCAGACTCTGTTGGACCCATCAGGACACAGTGAACCCTGGTTCCAAGACTCTGTGGATCATAAAGCTCAGGAGGGAAAATGGTGGTGAGTTGGGGAAATCTGTCCTTGTATTTTCTGGAGGATGGCTGGTATATTTCTCTCTCAATTCATGTCAGAAGGTTTATAGCCTTAAAGTGTGTCCAGCATGCTTCTCCATTGCACACGAATATGAAATCATTTGGTACTCCAGCCTCGTAGAAGGTGTGGGCACTGTGTTCATTGTGCAGCCAAGGAAACTTGGCAAAATATGGTTAATATTTGAACATAAACCCATATCTGCAATTTTCAGAAGCATAAAAGTCAGCACTCTTCTTGTTCTTAGTTTTTCTTGTTTTTAGTTTGTTGAGACACCATCTTATTTAGCCAAGGCTAGTCTACAACCCATCATGCAGCCCAGAATGATCTTGAACTTCTGAACCTCTCTGCCCCTCTTGGTAAAGAGCTTGGATTATTTAACCAGCCAAACACCTATGCTATGTAATACGCTGGATGAAAAAGTATATCACATAGTTTGCCTAAATTCTTAATATGTTTGAAGCAAAGATGGAGTTTATTTGGAGATTTTAATATGGATTTTTAGCACTAGGATAACAGAAAGGAGTTTGGGAAGAAAGTGAGCTGAAGAGTGGGTGAGGTCTTCTCAGAAGAGAGGCGCTTCTGTTTTATATAGTTCACTTCATTGTGGGGCTGCTACACAGCTCACTGGATGCTCTCCTTGGTTGAACTTCACAAACATTCCATTAGGAGAGAATGTACCAGCATCTGTAGATCAGGAGTGCAGAGTCCTGCAAGAGGCAGGTTCCTCCATCCACTCCCAGCTAAGAGACAGAGATTTCTGTTACATGAAAACAGTTTTTAACATTTTATTTATTTATTTCTGAACAGAGAAAAGCAAAACAAGTTAAAAATTTGAGAAACACCCAAGAACCCAAGAGTGGGAAGCAGAAAGGACAAAGGCCCACAGGTATTCAAAGTCCAATCTGTGCTAAAACCAAAAATCCATCAGATGTCTTTGTTCTGTGCCTTATGGGCTTATGCGAGACCCCCATGTGGACGGCTGTAGAAAGGATGGGCTGGCACTCAGTGGTGCCAGATTGCTGCCCTTCTTACATAAGACCCAAAGGTTCAGGCTGTGAGGCCCCCTGGGAGGGAGGGAGGTATGAGTCTACGTAGGGACAATGTTCCCAGGATGCATTTGTCCTGCGAGAGCCCTTTCTATGCTGATGTATACTTTCTAAAACTGAAGACACCTATACTTTCCCAGTGAGTGTACAGCTTACTGAACTCTAGGCTTGCAAAGCAAGTGTTTATAATCTCTTGGTAACTGAACAAGGCCACTTTGGGCTGATCAGCATGCTGGAAGGGTCCATAAGAGAAGTTAAGATGTGCATATGCACGATGTCAAATACACTGTCACACCCTTCTGCCCCTTGCAGGTCCTTTCCACAGCTCATGGGCTGATTCTGAAATCATCGCCTTCCTGCTGATGTGGGGAGTAGTTGAACAGGAAGTTGGTTTTCCAGGCAAGAAGATCCACAAAAAGGCCAGGGTTCTTTGCCAGCGACTCTGTCAGTGGGGTCTGAAGAAGAGCTGGACAAGCTGCTTCCATCTACTGCTGAGCCTGCAGAATCTGTGCAGGATTCTATGTAGTGAGGGACTAGAGATCAAACTCTTACAGGCCATGTACGTGATCCTGGGTTATTGTCTCCAGAGAAGCAGCTACCCAGGTGAGTTTCTTCTATATTCACCTTTCAAGTCCTCTAGAGTTCAACACCAGCTTTCTCTCCTTCATGAGCTTGGAGCAGAGCACACAATGTAGGGAGGCCTCTTTCCCACAGACCTCTATTGTACATAGCAGGTAAGTCTGGCCTCTGTGTCTTGTTTCCTGTCACCCCAAGGGAATGGAATTTGGACTTGTTCATCCTCATCTATGACACACAGGCCAGGCAAGTGCTAAGCCTGACTCAGGGAGAGTGAGGGTACCATGCTTACGATCTCTCTCTGTTTCTTCTCATAGGTCCTAATTGTAATGGGGCTGGTAACCCCCTGCTTCCCAAGGACCCTCAACCTTCAATAGAATTGTTCTGTTCCATGTCTTGGGATTATGCCACCCCTGTACCTTCTGGAGAGCTTCAAGAGAACCCATCACAGATGATGTCCAAGGAGAATTCCCCGTTTCCCACATGGGAGCCCTGGAGCCCCAACTATCCCTTGACAGTCTCACGCCTATTACCTTCCCTTGTCTCTGGGGATACCAGCCCCCAGCAGCCACAGTCAACTTCTGATGTCAACCCAGGTCCTCAGTGAAGACAAAGGGATACTCCTTGTTTTTTCCTCTAAAGATCCCAGAGTCATTCAGTGTTGTAGGTGAATGTATCTTTCTCTATTTCATAAGAGAAGAAAATGAAATTAAATAAAGGTCTATGAAGTAACCCTCTCCTGTCTTATCTTTGTCACTTAAGAGGGGGCCACTAGTATAGAGGGGCAGAGGATGTGATACTAGTGGAGGTTCATTCCTTGGTGACCTTGGACCTGCCCCCTACCCTCTATCTCCATCAGACTCCTGGAATTGAGTCTCCTATACCACAGGGGAATCTCTACTTCCATAGACAGCAGCTCAACACCATTTTCATCCACTAGCCCTCCTGGTATGGAACGGGGGTTCAATGTTTCACAGCCTCAAACTCTCCAGAGTGAAATGGAAACTGGTTGGAGCTGGAGATGTACCTGGGGAGCGGAGTGATAAAACATCAATTAAGAGACTATCAAAGGTTAGCATGCTTAAGTTTCAGACACTCAAAGAATGTCTGTTAAGGGACATTGCCACCTATTCTAAATTTATAATGAGTTTGCAGTTGTATTAGGGATGTTTGTGTCATGTCAGGCATAATTGCGACCTGGTCAAATATAAAATGTGTTTGCCATTCTACGTTGGATAGTTTTGTAACTTTAGGTGTAATTATGACCTGATTGCTGTTTTATTTGGGAATCACACATGTGATGGCTATTTTTGGTTGTCTGTCAACTTAACTATGTCTAGAATTAGATGAGACCCCAAAGCGACTAAGCAAACCTGTGAGGAATTTTTGCTTAATCATTTGAAGTGGGAAGTTCACTTCTGATCTAGATCCTTGACGTGGGAAAATACCTTTAGTCCAGATATTTTGAGATGGAAGGACCCGCCTCTCATCTGGGCCAGACTTTCTGCTGGATGCCTTATCTATATAAAAGACACGGAAGAAGGAAGTTTCTTTTTGCCTGCTTGCTATTGCTCTTGCTAGCAAGTCCATTCCTTCACTGGCATTAGAACCTACTTCGGGATTCCAATGTCCACTGAAGACCAGTGGAGACATCCAGCCTTGGGGAGTAAACAAATGTTGGATTTTTGGACCTTCCATCCATAGGCAGCCTTGTTGGATTAGCTGGACCACAGCCTGTAAGTCATCTAATTGTGGGAGGGGGGTTGGGAGTAAAGATAGATAGATATTCATTCTGTAAGTTCTGTTATTCTAGAGACGTCTGACTAATATGTCACCCAGGCCTTGAATTCATGACAATCCTCCTGCCTCTACCCTCTAGGTACTAGGGTCTCAGGTATGTGCCCACCATACTCAACTTCAACTTTATTACTTAGTTCACTGATTCCTATGTGTCAAACCCACCCACTGAGGTTTCCATTGTGATTATGTAATCCTCTAATAAAGCTTCCATTCAGTCTTCATTTATGATTGTTTGTTCTCTGAATTTCCAGTCTTTTCAGTTCTTAAAATATATATGCTTAAAATATATTCAATATTCTCAAATCAGAAGTCTTTGTATGTCTTTCCTTCTGTTTACTCTCACCGGTGGGACCTAATTCCTTTGTACATATAATGTGTTTACTTGAGAGCTATGTAAAGCTTAAGAAAAATATAGTTCCTGCTGCTGGAAGACTTGCCTGAAGCCATTTGCTGGTGGCACCTTGGAGATTTTGGATAAAGCTGGCTCCCTCTGCAAGGATTTTCAGGCACCTCTCTTGGGTTATAGACACTTTAAACCTACATCTCAGCTTGGGAATATTTTGTCCAATTGGTGATATGGAGTCAGGGTGCCAATCCATGCGAGCACCGTCTACAGTGGGGTCACCTGGACAGGAAAGTCCCTTCCCATTCAGCACCAGAATCAGCACAAATGAAGTTGGCTTGCAGTACTGGGAGGGGAGATTTCTAATTCCCTTTCCTCTAATTTTTAAGGTATATCCTTTGGGTTGCTAGCATACTGGACTCTTTGGAGGAGCCCTGGGCTATACACTTGACTCCTTGGGTCCTGGTGCTCCAGGAGGCCTTGTGCACTGAAGCTCAAGTTATCCTAAAAGCCCTTGTTTCCATCCATTGTTCACAGTGATCTTGACAGATCAGTGGTGACCTCCAGACTCTGATCACTGGGTTCCACCCCTTTGTTTCCCCTGGGCTAAGGCACCATCTCTTTTTCTTTCTCTGCTTCCTGAGTGTGGTTGCAATGTGATCAGCCAGCTTTCTGCTTCTGTTTATATGCTTTTCTTGACTGTTTCCATATCTTCCTCCCCATGATGGACTCTGTCCCTCTGAAATGGTAAGTCAAAATAAACCCTTTCCAGCCAGGTGGTGGTGGTACACACCTTTAATCCCAGCACTCAGGAGGTAGAGGCAGGTGGAACTCTGTGAGTTTGAGGCCAGCCTGGTCTACAGAGTGAGTTCCAGGACAGCCAGAGTTACAGCAGAGAAAACCTGTCTCCAAAAATCAATCAATCAATCAATCAATCAATCAATCAATCAAATAAATATAAAATAAGATAAACTCTTTCCCTCTTAAGTTGCTTTTATCAGTGTATTTTATTATAGCCACAGAAAAGTAACTAAACTAGGATCTCTCTGATTTGATAATGTGGCACTCAGGGTTCTAAATTTCCCTCTGAGGAGAGCTTTCACTGCATTCCAAAGGTTTGGGTATATTGCGTTTTCATTTTGATTTGATTTTAGGAATGTTTTATTTCTTTATTTCTTCAATAACATACTCATCATTCAGTAGTGTGTAATTTAATCTCCATGAGTATTCAGTTATTTGAATGTTCAGGAGTTTCTTTTACTGTGGATTTGAAGTTTTATTTCATTGTGAACAGATAGAATATAGGAATAATTCCAGTTTCCCTTCACTTGTTGAGACTTGCTTTGTGTTCTGATATGTGATCTAATTTAGAGAAGGTTCTGTGGTCTGCTGAGAAAGTTGCATATTCTGCAGTATTTGGATAGAATGTTCTGTAGATATGTATTAAGTCCATTTGACTGTTTAATTCAGACGTTGCTCTATTTTTTTGTTTTTTTTTTTTTTTTTGTCTGGATGACCTGATGATTGGTGAGAACCCACTGTCACTGAGCTGAAACTAATCTGTGCCTTTACCTGCAGTAGTACTTGTGGAATTGGGCACACCTGTGTTTGGTGTCCTTATGTTTAGAAGTGTCCTGTGCTCTTGGTGCGTGGCTCACCAGTTGGCATGAAGAGACCTTTTTTATCCTGAAGTCTATTTTGTCTGATACTAGAAGAGTGAGGGCTCCTTGGGTCCTAGTTCCATTTTACTTTTTCCATCCTTCCATTCTGAGGCAGCATCTGTCTTTTATGGCGAGGTGTTCCTGAGAGACAGCAAATGCATAGTTCCTGCCCTCTCATCCAATCTGCCAGTCTGTGTTTTGATCAGGGATTGAGACTACTAGTATTTAGAGTTATTACTGAGAAATGTGTGTCATTTCCTGCCGCCTGTTGTTTTTGTTTGGTGTTCTGCTATTCTTCCCTTTGGCTACTTGGATGGCTTGTTTTTTACTTCAGTCCAAGGAATCCCTTCAGGTATCTTCTGTAGAGCTGGTTCAGTGGATTCCTGGAGTCTATCTTCATCACGGAGAGCTTTATTTTCCCCTTCAATTGTAACTAATATACTCATTGTTATTATTGAGCCAGAGTCTTACCCTGTAGTGTGGCTGTCCTGGAACTCACCATGTAGACTAGGCTGCCCTGGAACTCACCATGTAGACTAGGCTGTCCTGGAACTCACCATGTAGACTAGGCTGTCCTGGAACTCACCATGTAGACTAGGCTGCCCTGGAACTCACCATGTAGACTAGGCTGTCCTGGAACTCACCATGTAGACTAGGCTGCCCTGGAACTCACAGAGATTCCTTGCCTCAGCCTCCCAAGTGCTAAGATTAAAGATGTGGGCAATCACACCTAGATTTATTATTTATTTATTTTTAATGACCCAATGAAGTAGTGAGGTTTTTTTTTGTTTTTTTCTTTATGTGTGTGTGTATTACTTACGGGGTTCTGTGTGAAGAATTATTTACAGGAACATATGCTCCTTACCAGTGCCACAGATGACTCCATTTTGACAATGATAATCCCCTCACCCCAGACAACTTTGGTGAATATACCATCTTATGGTTTGTTTTGATCATCCCACGAGGAGGGAGGCCCTTCCTGTTTGATCTGATCCCATGTTGTATGTGTGTGTGCCCGTGGGTGCAGACATTCAAGGAAAGGATATCAAAAGCCTTTTTTTTTTTTCTTGGCCAAATATAAGAGACTGGACATTCTAGAGAGTTCTAGAAGGAAAGGCTCTTAGGCCGGGTTTACCTAAGTCTGCTTGAACAATTGAAGGATATTGAGTCTCTGTTGATTGCTCAGCCTCCGATGCTCAGAGCACGTGGTGGAATACGGGCAGAAAATGCTAAGAGCAGGGCTGGTGAGGGGCACGGGGTGTGCAGCGAGTCTGCAGGGCCGCGGGGCTGGTGAGGAGCACGGGGTGCGCAGCGAGTCTGCAGGGCCGCGGGGCTGGTGAGGAGCACGGGGTGCGCAGTGAGTCTGCAGGGCCTGGCTGGCCGTTTTGTAGCAGTGTCAACGTACAACTGCTACTCTGCCTAGTTCTAAGAGCTTTATTAAAGAAATCATAGACATAAAGAGAAGCCTCCAGCACAGCAGTCCTGAGCGGTTACTTTAGCAGAATCTGGAATCCTCAAGTGTTCAGACCTTACAATGTTGCTTGGAAACAGCATCAAGATTGCAATTAGATATTACCTGGTGCACACACGTGATAGCTCTACTTAAACATTAAAAGGGGTTCAGCTCAAACAGAAACTCAACTGTGTTAAAAGCCTGACAACATAACAAGAAACACAAAATATTAAATATGTATTGATTTCTTTGTCTGCGGTTCTCTGGGAAATGTCTTATAGAATGCAAAGCTTAAAAAAAAAAGGGCTGGAGTCATCAAAACTGACATTATCAATAATGACAACCTTTTTTAGACATGCGCATGCTCCCAACCATATCATGATCATTCTCTTAGCTGCACTGGGCACCTGTGGCACTGGGAGGTGGGGGCATTACCCACCTAGCCCTTGGCATCTTTTTCTCTCTGGTTATGCCTGAGCTGTGTCCTTCAAACAAATTGGTAAAGTGCTTCGCTGGCTGTGAGAGCTGGGACAGAGGTGGTAGGAAATGAAGACATTCTTTTCTGGGAGGAGGTGCCGTTTCCAGACTGTTCTGGAACTCACTATGTATCACTGGCTGACTTCAAACAGCAGTCTTCTCACCTGGCTTCCCAAGCTCCAGGACGACAGGCACAAGCCCCATATCAGCAGGCCGTGACAAGAGGGCCGCATAGAAAGTTACAGGCTAGTTTAGAGTAAGATCTAATAAGTCTTTCAGATCGGCTCCCTGTGGTCCCTGCGACAAACCGCAATGAGCTTAGTGCAGAAATTTACCAACCTAACCTTTCTGCAAACCAGAAATACAGCATCAGCACTGGGCTCCATCAAGGCATCAGCTCTGCTGGGCTCTGGACATCTGGGATGATCCATCTCTTTGCTTTGCCAGCTTCCAGGGACTACTTACCATCCTTGGCTCTCAGCCTGTCCTCCATCTTCCAAGTCCATCACTTCAGCTTCTTTCTCTGTGTGTGTGTGTGTGTGTGTGTGCGCGCGTGCGTGTGTGTGCGTGTTCTCATGCATGTGTAGCGCACACGTGTATGTTTGCCACTCTAATTTCTGCTTCCCCAGTCACATGGCCTTCTCTTCTAAACAAGACTTTTAGCTGGAATCTGGCTCCCAGCTATAGGTACAATTTCTTTCTTTCTAAAAGATTTATTTGTTTTTTACATATGAGTGTTTTGCTTGCATATATGTATGTACACCACGTGTGTGCAGTCTCAGCATCCCAAGAAGCTAGGACTACAGTCTTATGCCACCAGGCTCAGCTCAACTATTTTTGTTTAAAATAAAAGTTGCTGGGCATAGGATGGGTCACCCACAGAGTGAGCGACATCTGCGGAGCCCTGGAAGACCTACGGGTCTGTTAAGGTGAGAAGGGCCTGAAATATGACAGAAGGGTCACAACAATAATTTCTTAAGTTTCTACAGGAAGAAGTTTTCCACTCCTTATTTTAAGATAATAAAACTGTTACTCTGAAAAATCTGCTCAGCGACTCTATTAATGCAAACGACGTATCCACTAGCAATTTAAACACAAGGTTACTTGTTATTACTTGTTTTTAGAAAATGCTTATTTTCAGTTACAATGTAGTCCAGGAAGTAGAAAAGACGTATGCTTCCTCCCTCTCCCTCTCCTCCTCTCTCTCTCACATACACACACACAAAACCAAATTTTAGTAAGAATTTTGTAAAGACAGGAGCAAAGTTGAGGTTCCCACATGAACATTGTCTAGTAAAGTACGCTCCAGAAGCAATTTACTCTTCTTAATGTCATGAAATCTTTAACTGGCCCAAAAAGAGTATTAGTAAGATGTTCTTTTAAGGGGAAAAAAAAATTTTAGGTAGTAAGACATCTCAGAGTGGACCCAAGGTTTGCAGCGTAATGCAAATGAAGGAAGTTTTTTTCCCCTGGCTTTTTATTTTGGTGCTGGGGGCTAAACACTGGGGCTTGTGTGTTGGGTAAGTTTAATTTTAGTTATGTTTAAAATTGTTTTATGCACTGTTGGGTGAGGGGGTACCCTAGGTCTAGGGTGTTTTGTGTTGTTTGAAGGTGTTGGGTTTCTGTGGGGGTTGTTTGATTGCTACCGATCTGCATGTGCTGAGAGTAAGATACCTGAGGGGTTCTGAAAGAATAAATACACCTGAGCTCAGACGCTCGGGGTTCCACTGGCCAGGATGGTGGTTCCCTCTGCTGAGGGTTGGGAGGGCTTCCATGCATGAATATGCCTCCTTTTGGTGAGCAATCCAGCAGCTAACAACCACAAATGGCATACCAATATGGGGCAGGACATCACACCAGCTAATCCAACATAGTGACAAGGAAGAGGGGAAACCTCTGACCTTGCAGAGTCTGGTAAAGTACGCTCAGATAAGCTCCCAGAGGACAGAGATTAGGTGTTAATTGAAGGCTCCTGAAGGAAGAGCAGAGAGAGGAAGAAAATAAGCCTCTATGAAGAGAAAACACTGTGAAATTAATAAATAAATGAGGGAAAAAACTCCAAGGTGAGAGCCACAGAAAGGAGGCCATTAGAGATGAAGAGAGCCCAGGAGAGGCTGTTGGTGAAGGTACGGCCCAGCTGCAGCAGAACCACCCAGAGCTCTGAAGATGCCAGTACCATGGGATGACCACCAAGAACAGCAGCAGCGGTAGAGGGGAGCCAGCCAGAGCCTGGAGGACAAGGTGAGTGTGCTGCTGAGGGCAGAGCCAGAGAAGAGATCCAAGCCCTTTGGAGGAGCCCAGATTGTGAATGAATTCCAGATAATTGGACCTTGATAAAATTTTTCTGCTGTCCAAAGACATTGTGAAAGCTTGATAGATATTTGGTATTATTTGGTCCTGTGCATTAACAACCCTTGGTAAATAGTTTTGCTGGTGTAGTAATAAATTATGTTGTAGGGATAAAAAGAAATTTTTTGATTGGCTTCTACAGGCAAGGGGAAATGTTGGAGAAGTTTATTTTTAGTTATGTTTGATATTGTTTTAGGCAGCGTCTGGCAGAGTTTACACCTGTGAAGGTGCCTCCTTGTCTTCTTGGCTGAGATACCACAGCAGCTACTACTATACTTGTGCATACCAGGCAAGTGCAAACCACCAACCACACTCCTCCTCCCTGGCTGGAAATGCACGATGCTCGCACATGGTATTTAAAGGATGTTTGAATATCCCAAAAATTTGTGGCAGAAACTTATTATTCTTTACGTCTGCCCTTTTGAGTCGTGCCATGCCTTACGGGTATTTTTCACGGTGATCATGGATTAATGACAAAAGATCAGAAGGAAGACAAACAGTTCAAGAAAAAGGATTTTATTCACAAATACCTAAGTATTAGAAGAACTGTTAACACTGACCATAATGGGCTTAGCCAAAAAAAATACCTCAACACAATTAGCATTTAATGAAGCGATGTTTGAGTTACAGTCTTAGCCCTTATTCGAGGTATTCTCTGTCCTCCCCATTTTGTTCTTGTTTATTCATTTGGTTTTTTGAGACAGGGTTTCTCTATGTAGCCCTACTGTCCTGCAAATCATTATGTAGACTAGGCTGACCTTGACCTCACAGAGATCCGCCTGCCTCTGCTTCCTAAGTGCTGGGATTAAAGGCGCGCACCACCTCACCTGGCTCCTCTTGTGTTCTTTGAGGACAAGGTCTCACACTATATATAGTTCAGGCTGACCTGGAGTGCATAGTGATTGTCCTGTCGTGGCAGCCTCCCAAGTGCTGGAATTATATGCATGTGCCAGCATGCTTGGCTCTAGATACCTTTATATAAATATTCTGCTCTCTGAGGGATGGGGATATAGCTCAGTTTGTAGTGTGCTTGCCTGGCAAGCACGAGGCCCTGGGTTTGATCCACAGCACTGTATTATCAGGTGGTGCACACCTGTAACCCCAGCTTTTAGGAGGTAGAATCAGGAGAACCAGAAGTTCAAGGTCATGCTTAGCTATGTTTAGCTGCATAGGAAGTTCAAGGCTAGCCCGGGCTAGAGAACCTATCTAAAGCAACAGACCCCAAGAACCCTCTCTCTGAGCCAGACGTGGTAGTATATGCCTGTAACCCCAGCACTGGGAGGTTGAAGCAGGAGAATTGCCGTGAGTTCTAGGCCAGCCTGAGCTGTGGAATGAGATCTTGTCCCAGAACCGCATATGAGCATGTGTGCACACCTGCCCTCTGCGTTCCATCCGCTGCTGACCCAGAGCCAGGGTACGCCAGAGATGCACTCCCACGCTTGTCTTCTCTTTTTTGGATTCAGTTTTATGAAAAAATAAAACTAGTTCAGTAAAATCAAACTTATCAGGTAGTAATATAAGGAATGCTAGTACATACTGAGTTCAAAACCCAGACTGGATTACATAAAACCCTCTCTTAAAAAAACCAATATTTTAAAGCCAATCTTGGTGGTGCAGAGGGGTAGAATCTCTGAGTTTGAGGCCAGTCTGGTCTACATAGTTTCCAAACAGCCAGGACTATGTAGAGAAACTGTTTCAAACAACAGCAACAACAACAACAAAAAAAAAACCAGACAAAATTTTTAAAAAAAAATAGAGACTGTGTTACATGATGCAGATTAAACATTATATGTGTAAGCACAGTAGCTATGTACTAATATGTTCATTTTAAAATAAGCTTAGGAATTTAATTTTTTTTTCCTGTTAAGTCAAGAGAAAAATGGTGTTGGTGAAATCTCCAGTTTGTTAAAAGGCCAGAAAACGTCTGTGTGGATGGACTCTTGCTCACAGAGGCAGTTTCTATTTTTATTGCACAAGTACAGAGGATTCCACACTGCCACAAGGACAGGGGACTCCAAGCCTCCAGGGTACTGGACTTCAAATAGCAACACCGTCCATCAAGACAAGCCTGTCTTCTTCACACGGCTGGCACACTGACACAGAAGAATGCTGTAGGTAATGTCCCATTGCAAAATACTTCTATAAATTAGTGACTTTTAAGCAGGTCATTCTAAGTTGATATTCCTACCTATTAACTAAATAGGTCAGTTAGACTACGGTTAACCAGATAATATTGGCATTTTTGTGAGCATATTGTGAACAGAGCTCAGTTTGTCCGTATTTTTGTGTGCGTGGAGCATGTGCATCATGTATGCACACATGTGGGGTATCTCCAATTGCTCCCTGTCTCAACTTTCAGGCTGGGTCTCTCATTGAACCTGAAGCTGGCCTATTTGGCTAGACTGGCCAGCCATCTCCAGAGACCTCCCCAGTTTCAGATTACAGGCACATGTCACCACAACTCATTAAAAAAAAAAGGGGGGGAGCACCCAATTCAGTCCGCATGCTATCTTCCCAATCTTCAATTGTAAAAACACTCCACTAAAAATCAGCTGTGAGTAAGCACAGTGGTCCCACATCCCATGTACTTCAGACCAACTCAGGAAGCGTCGGGGCCCACCCGGGACCGAACATTGGCTCGCTAGTGCGTTTTCTAAGAGAACCAAGCTTTTCCTTTATCAGAGTGCTCTTAGTGCCAGTATTTTCTCAAAGCCTTTCTCTCTAAACAGCTAGGTCCTGCTCCCTAAACCAAAGACTGCATGTGCGGACCTATTATTTATGTCTCTAGAAATTCCCAAAGGATTTAACTGTGGTCCAGGCTCTGTATGGAAAGCCGGTGTATTTAAACATCAGTGATTGCCCATGGCATTCCACAGCACGCAGAATGTGCTAGTGAGCCATGCATGTATGAGGCTGAGTCTGCAAGTTACTCTCCACCCCTTTAACACAAGAGACAGAAAGCATGTGGGGTGTGGCCCCAAATTAACCATCGGATTGACTTATAGAAAGAAATGAAATGAGAAAGTACACGATGAAAATAAAATTGCTGACTAGGGATAAACTACCCAGAGGGAGGCGGGCTCAGCATGGCCATTCTTCATGGGTTCGTATAAAATACTGCCGGTGACAGGACGCCTTCAGTGTGAACGGAGAGAGAATTCCTCCCTCTTCCGGCCCAGCCCATGTGCATAAATAGCCTCCCTGGAGGGCCACACTCAAGTGTGGGGAGCAGAGCGGACACCCTGCAATCAGTCACACAGTCTTACACAGGCAGTAAAATCAAGACAATTTTATTTACACTTTAGAAAGCAAACAGGCACAAAAAAACGGTTAGGGAACTTGAAGTGTTTTATCTGCACTTCTTTCTTTCTTGTTTTAAGTGTAGGTCATCAGTGATTTATCTGTATAAATGTTTTTTTTATTTTCTTCCTGGTAATAGTAGTGAACCTCCCATTCGGAAACTTTAAAGCTTCAAGTATTTAAAATGCACATGAATCTCCCAGGTTTTATCTAATGTACACCCTCACAGTGATTAATTTAGTCTCTAGACATCCTTACAGTGGTTAGTCAGCTGTCATGGAAGGTGAATTTGTTTCAAAGGAAAAGATCAAAATCTTAGCTAATTAAGCATCTTCCTGACCAATAGTCATTTTAACAGTGCTATTTTTTTAATTGAAAGATAAAGTGTGTGTGTGTGTGATACTTTTACCATCTGGGCTAAGCACATGTCATCAGAGAATAAATAGCTACAGCATGCCTGCCACACTTCATTTGCCTGTCTGTCCAAGGGCTCTCCAGGGTCTCTGCATCTCCACCTGCCTCTACAGTCACCTGTGGCCCTGTCCCACAGACCCACCCCCTGGAGGGCAAATGCTCTTCGTCGCTTCCCTGTGCAGCCTGCGGTTGGAGATCCCGGACTTCACGTGCAATTCCAGAAACTCAAACGACACTAGATAGATTCCCTCTAGATCTTTTTTTAGTACAGTTTGGCAAATATCCCAAATGAAATTCGACTCTAAGTTAAAAGTATCAAACAGAGATAGAGCTAAGTGGCTCTGTGACTCTGGGAAGCTTGGAGAGTTTAGGAATAGAAACCCAATTGTCTCCGGCTGAGGGCAGCAAACACCTGTCGCTGTATCAGGGCAGAACAGTTACTGCAGATGGCGGAGTCCAGGGGCCACCGCTGCTGGGAGCATTTTAAAAGCCAGCAGCGACCCTGCCCCTTCTCAATCTCAGACACGCTGGTGTCATCCCACTATATACCACAGCGACAGGGACAGCAAGCATTAAACCAGACAGACGCCTGATCGGGTTTGTTCTGTGTTTCCCTCCAGGGACTCCAGCGCTGTCAGGGTTTCTCTCCCTCTACCTGCTGATTTGAAATGAATTTTGGTTTTTGGTTGAAAGGGAAGGTTTAGAGAGCTGTCTGGGGAGATTATGGCTAGATGGCCAAGTCACCCGGTCTGGCCCGCCCGCTGCTGGCCTTGCTGGACCTTCCGGGTCCAGGAGGACCAAGGGTGGGGAGTGCATCTCCACTGTGGTAGCCAAGGCCTGCTCCCCGTCCTCGGGTGTCGCCACCAAGGCACTCTCCACCAGGCTGCTGCCACTGCTGTCTGTGAGCCCCTTGCGGCCCTCGGGGCTGGATGCTGCGGAAGAGGCCATGCTGGCTGGAGTCTGCTGCTCCGCCACTTGGCTGGCCCAGTTCTGCTCTGTCATAAGGTGCTGGCCATTGCAGTGCTTGACAGGGTGGCCTCTGCCTTGTGCATCGTTCAGGGTTACCACTGTGAAGTCTGCTGCTGCTGGTGGGGCCCCAGGAAGCCCCGAGGCCTTTACCTGAACCGGGGGACAGGCAGGGTGTGTGTAGAAAGGTGGGAACCCAATGGAGACGCTGTGGGGGCCAGAGCTGGAGGCCGGGACTAGGGGGTTCAAGGGCTTGTGCCTGGCTTCTGAGGCATCTGGGCTGAAATGGTTGGTAACCCCCTGCTTGAGCTTCTTCCAGCCCAGGTGGTAAATCTCCAGCATGTTGAGCACCAGTGACGCACAGGCCACAGCCAGCATGAAGATGACGAAGATGGTCTTCTCCGTGGGCCTGGAGATGAAGCAGTCCACCGTGTTGGGGCAGGGCCAGCGGTCACAGCGATAAAGCGGCTGCAGCTGGAAGCCGTACAGAAAGTACTGGCCCGCGATGAAGCCCACCTCGAAGAGCGTCTTGAAGATGATGTTGAAGACGTAGGTCCGCAGCAGCGCGCCCGCCATGCGCACCTTGCCACGGTCGTCGCGCAGGGGCGGGTCCCGCGGGGCCCCGGTGCGCATCGGCTCCCGGCCCCGGCCGTGCTGAGGGTTGTCTCTCCTCAGCAGCTCCTCCTCGCGCTCTCTCTTCTTCTCCTCCATGCGCACGATGTGCAGCACGTGGCCCAGGTAGATGAGCGTGGGCGTGGACACGAAGATGATCTGCAGCGCCCAGAAGCGGATGTGCGAGATGGGGAAGGCGCGGTCGTAGCAGACGTTCTCGCAGCCGGGCTGCTGCGTGTTGCAGGTGAAGTCCGACTGCTCGTCGCCCCACACCTCCTCGGCCGCCGCCCCCAGCACCAGGATGCGGAAGATGAACAGCACGGTCAGCCACACCTTGCCGATGACCGTGGAGTGCTCCTGCGCGTTCTCCAGCAGCCGCCCCAGGAAGCTCCAGTCGCCCATCGCTCCCGACAGCTAACCTGCGAGGGGAACATGGCTGTTAATGCTGGGGAGAGCGGGACAGCGCAGCCTGGGGCAGTGTGCCCGCAGCCAGACCTCAGTAGCTTCAGGTCCCACCAACCTCAGATCCGAAGCAGGTAGAGGCCTAGGGAGGGGCTGCATGCCTGTAATCCCGGACCAGGGAGCCTGGGCTACACAGTAAGACTATTATTATTATTATTATTATTATTATTATTATTATTATTATTATTAATTATTACTCAGTGGTAAAAACGTGCTAACAACCTGAGTTTGATCCTGGAAAATTCACTTGGAAGAACCGACTCCTGAGTGTTGTCCTCTGACCCCACACACGTGTGCACCCGCGCTCACACACACCACACATATATACACACAATAATCTAAAAGTATGTAGTGGTTGCAATTGTCCTTCGCATTTTGTTGTCATTATCCCCTAAACAATATAGTATGGCAACAATTCCCACAGCATTTACATTGCTTCAGGTATTTTATGTTGTTATCCAGAGATGAAGGACAGGAGACAGGGGATGCATCAAGTTCTATGCAAGTACTTTGCCATTTTATAGAAGGGACCTGAACATCAGTGAATTTGGAATTTGTGGGGGTCCTGGGCCAATCCCCGCGGTCACTGAGAGACAACTGTATATAGCTCCCTGCTATCTTGCCAAGCGGGTGAAATCAGTGTCTACAGAACAGAACTGTCACTGACACTACATCACAGTGGGCAACGGTTGGCATGGTGACTTATCCACCCTCCTGACCTAGGGGTGAGGAAGCTGGGGCAGAAAGAAAGGGAAGCGAATCCCTGCCTCTAACTCCCCAGAATGCTTCTGTGGAGAGCTGGGGGACCTGGCTCAAGTCCTGACCTCTGCCTCTCTGTAGCTATGGGGTTAGAGGACACCTGCCAAGCTGCTGCTTTGCTGGCCTACCACCTCACCCAGTATTCGCTTTCTTTTTCTTCATATTGCCATTCTTTATAATGCCTAATCTTAAGTAGATTTTCTCCTACTATTATAAAATTATAACATTTTAATTATGATAGGAGCATTCATACTAGAAACAGATGGTAGCTTTAAGAAAAAATACATTGGTTGGGCGGTGGTGGTGCATACCTCTAATTCCAACACTCAGGAGGAGAGGCCGGCAGATGGACCTCTGAGAGTTGGAGGCCAGCCTGGTCTACAGAGGCCAGCCAGGACTACAAAAGAGAAACCTTGTCTCACATCCACCCCGCCCCCCAAGAAAAAAGAAAAAATACATTGATCCTACTCAGGAGGCAAGAGGAATACCAAACGTTCAGAGTTGCCGGGTTTACCTAGCCAGTTCCAGGCCCACTAGGGCTGCAAATCAACACCTGTCTTAAAACAAACAAACCAAACAGCCAAGTATACACATTCTACTTCATGATGCTGTTTGCCAAAAACTTTGACATTCTTTGTTCAAAAAGCAAATTAAGAGGCTTAGAGAGGGGTGGGGCGTGTTGGCAAGCAGCTCAGTCTTAGCATTGATAGGAGAAGGCAGAAGGATCAGAAGTTCTGGGTCATCCCTGGCGACATAGTAATTTTGAGGCCAGCTTGACATACACGGGGTCTTACTTAAAAACATAAAACAAATACAAACAAGCACACGAAAAGATGTATCCTCAGCAAAGGTGACTGGCTCTCAACTTCTTCACAGATGATGAAACTATCGGGTGCTCAGTGGTGTGGGCTTTGCATAGAACCTACACACCCTTCTGTATACCTCCAACCACCTCTCCCTAACTTACCATACTTGATACCATACAATGCTAGGTAGGTAGTTGCGTGATGGTTAACCTTCTCACTGGGCAACGACATCCAAATGGGTTGGGGGACTGGGCAGTGAAAAAGTAAAGAAAGAAGGCAGCTTTCACATGGGCTAAGGTGTGAGCCACTTTGCTCTTTCACGCATTAGCCGCCATGGTGGACTGGACCTTCTGAAACCGTGAGCTCAACAGGCATTCTTCCCTTCAGTTGTCTTCCTGTTGTCTTGTCACAGTGATGAGAAAGATCGTTATCAGTTATATTGCATTGCTTTAGGAAAAACAACAAGGAAAAAAAAAAACCCCTCTGTTTGGGTCAGTCTGCTGGGAGTACTAGTTGACTGTGCTAGTATCACACTGAGACCTCCAAGGCCACAGGAGACAACTGAAAAAGGATCAGTTTATCAATAATTAAGAGACCACCTAAAATCACTTCACCCATCACGTGTGCAATCTCTGTGGTCCCCATAGAAACCCAAACTGGATACTTGAACAACACTGGGATGGGTCAGGATGGATGGGACGGCCATAGGCAGAGGCTCATTGGAACCAGAGCACTCCTGGGTGCTCAAGGAAGAGTCCAGAGTTTGGCTGTCTGGGTCTCCTCATTAGGACCAAGGCTCCAGTCCAACAGAGCAGGGTCAGCAGCTACTAGCCACGCAGCAGCATCAGTGGGCACACAGCACATCCCCAGTGCTGTGCTGGGTGTTAGGAAACCTTACACACAGCTGCAGTATGGTACTAGCCAAAGACAAGGGGAGAGGCCCAGGGGTGGAGTGTGGAGGGCTGGGATAGGGCTCTGAAGGCATCTGGCGGTGCTCTGTCTGCAGACATCACTCCTGCACCCCGGCAAGGTCTGTGGGCAGGAGGCTTTCTTTCTGAGCCTGGTTACTGAAGGACAACCATGATGGTTAATCTTGTCAACTTGACGAGATTCAGAAGCATCGTGTAAATAAACCTCGGGGCATGTCTGTGAGGGAGTTTCTAGATTAGGTTAGTTGAGAACACCCATTCTAAATGTGGAAAGCTCCATCCCATGGGCTGGTTTCTTGTGCAGAATAAAAAGGAGGAAGAGAGCAGAGTAGCACCCTTGACTGTGGGTGCGACAGGACCAGCTCAAGCTCCGGCCGCCACGACTTCATTGCCATGGCGGACTACATACACCCTCGAGTCAGGAGCCAAAATAAGCCATCTGCCCTTGAGTTGCCTCTGTGAGTATTTTGTGGCAGCAATGAGAAACTACAACATGAGCAGTCTCATGGTGATACACAGGGATGAGGAGGATGCGTGGGCCTCCGTGAGAAGGCCCAGGGGACAGAGATGCCAAGTGTCTATACTGCTGCTGTGCTCAGGGACCAGACATTGTGAACATCAATGAAAGGACAGCTCCCGTGTTCCCATGGCTTCTCTGCAGCGAGGAAAGCCATCATGGCTCAAAGTGTGCCCCAGTCTCCAGCCAAACCTGGGAATGCTTTACTTGGAAGGTTAAGATGTTAAGCAGCTCAGTCAGTACAGCGCTTGCCTCACAAACACGATCATGAGTTCAGATCCCCAGAACCTACTGAAAAGGCAGGCTTTGTCACTCACAGCTGAAGCTCTAGTGTGGGGTGGAAATGGGGTGGGGGATCTCTGGAGCTCCTGGAAAACTAGCTTGGCCAACTGATGAGCTTTGGGTTCAGTAAGACCCAGCTTGAAAAGATAAGGCAGACATCAACAGAGAAGACACCTGAGAACTTCAGGCTTATGCACACATGCACACACACACACACGCATGCACATGTACACACACACATGCACACAGATACACACACACACACATGCAAATGTGCACACATATACAATAATAATCTTTTTTATTAAAAAGTATATTTGGACGGGAGAGTTGGCTCAGTGGTTAAGGACCCGAGTTTGATACCAAGCACCCACATGGTAATTCAAAACCATCTGTAGCTACAGGCCCAAGGGACCCTGCGCCCTCTTCTGAGCTTGTAGGAAGCAGCACTTATGTGGTACACAGACATTCATGCAGACAAAACACTCATACATATAAAATAATTTAAATGAATAAATATGAAACTTTTAAAAATGTATTTATTTGGATAGAAGTCAGAAAAGAATTCATAGGAGTCGGTTCTCTTCTTCCACCCTGGAGGTTGTGGGGATCAAACTCAGGTAGTCCAGCTTGGTAGCAAGCCCCTTCACTCTCTGAGCCTTCTTTGTTTTAATAATAACTTTTAAAGGTTTATTTTACGTGTATCAAAGTTCTGCCTGCATGTCTGTGTACCACATGCATGCCTGGTGCCCTCACAGGTCAAAGACGACATCAAATTGCCTGGAACTGGAGTTACAGATGGTTGTGAGCCACCACGCGGGTGCTGGGGACAGAACCCAGGTCTGTAACAGCGACAAGTGCTTCCCATAGCTGAGCCATCCCTCTAGCTCCCCCACCCACCTAACTTGCAGCCTCAATAGTAATCTTTATAAACAGACATGAAACTAAATAAAACTTGACTTCCCGGCAATCTAAGGAAACAGCTAAATGTTAACCCAAGCACACTTCTAATGTTCTGTTTGTTGGGTTAAGATCGAGAATGAAATCTTAGCCTTCATAAACCCCACATTCCCTGTGTCCCTGTGGTGACATGCACTGCTCTGCATGTTCTTAGAAGGTAAAACATCATTCCTCAAAGACTAATTATTGCACATGAAGCAGCCGCTCTCCTTCCTGATAGATAGCAAGGCGCCATTTTAGCTCCTCTTTCTTCTCTTCCAGTTACCCCTAAATCTTCTCAGCCCTAAAAGGAGGGGTACACACTGCCCCAGACTATCAGGAAAGCCCCTTGCCATGGTTTCAGCATGGTTCACATGTTGGAGGTAGAGTTCCCAAGAGTAGTGGTATTGAAGTCGTAAGACCTTTAAGGGGTGGAGCCTAGTTCAAGTCCTTAGGTCAGTGGGGGCATGGTCCTCCGAGAGGACTGTGGGACCAGTCTGTCTCTCCCTCACCCTCACTCTTATTTACTGTTTGGGTACACACAGACACACACACACACACACACACACCTACATAAACTCTTCATAAGTATTTGTGTCAGGCCAGTGTCACAAGGAGGAAAAGTTCACATTTCTGACTGTGTCTCAGCTCTTCTCCCACCCTGGGGTCTGCTGGGACTCTGTGACACACAAGCATGGGGGTAGCACTGCATAGACAAAGCCATGGTAGCATGCTGACAGTCTCCCCACTGGGCCCTGGCCACAGGACATACTAAATTCCTGTAACCTCTGCACCCGAAGAGGGGCCTCTGCGTGCAGTTTCTCCAGGGCCCAGTCTGCGGATCGGTCCTTGCCTCTCACCCTCCTGCACAGGTCAAAGCCTTCCTCCTTGATATCCTAGGACACCACAGTTTCCAGTCTCAAGACTACCAGACTATTGCAGACTCAGTCCTGAGGGTGGGGCTGGCACATACACCTTCCCTCCAAACATCCACAGTAGTACTGGGGTGAGCACTTCTAGAGACAGTGAAGGAGAGGCCAGTGCATGTGTCTAATGCCTCTTCCAGATGCTCATCTCCCAGAAGCATCCTCTACTAGCAAACATTGACAAGATGTGTTGGAACCACAGGCCTGGGGTCTCCTCACACAAGGTTGATGGCACACAGGGAAAAAAGGGACTTTTCCGCTTAGAATAGACTGGACTCTGCCAGCATTTCCCTGCAGGCTAGGGAGGCCAAATGGCCCCCTCTGTGTACACTGACCTCATAGTTAGGAACTGCTCCACCCCAGATGCCCATCATGTGTACCTGTTGAGGAACATGAATAGTCAATAACTGTCTTCCACTGGGAAATCAGTGGAGACAGGCATGGTGGCAGGGTGGGGTGGGGGAGCTGGCTGCACTGCCTGTCACTCTGTGCTGGCTGGGTCCTCTACAGAAGAGCTATGAGCTCCAAGTAGTCACAACACAGCAGTACGTGCTCCTGTGCAACCTGTAAGAACCGTGACGCTAGCTGGGTGGTGGTGCACTGCACGCCTTTAATCCCAGCACTCAGGAGGCAGAGGCAGGCAGATCTCTGTGAGTTTGAAGCCAGCCTGGTCTACAGAGGGAGTTCCAGGACAGCCAGAGTTACGACAGAGAAACCCTGTCTCAAAACAAAACAAAACAAAACAAAAACAAAAAAATGAACGGATGGTAAGGTGCCACCACGGAGTGCTCTGCCTGTGCACTGGCAGTGGCCACAGCTCACTGAGTCCTAGGGAGAGTTGAGGGGGTTGAGTCCAGCTCTGGTCCCTGAGGTGGGTTCCTCAGTCTCCACAAAGAAGGATAAACAACGAAATCTATGACAAGTGAACGCAGCACTTCACTCTTCTATGGGACTCAATATATCACACTTTTCGTGCTTTAAATGACACGCATAGACACACTTTATATGATGATGCGCTTCTTTTAATAATAAATAAGAAATTAGAAGTTAGAAAAGTTAAGAGAGTAAAATTAACAATGAGCACATTGGGGGAAAATTACACTCTGCCTGTGTGCGGTGGAGAATCCTGATGCAAAGGAATTCAGTAACGTGTGAGGGACACAGTGACACAGTACCTACAACTGCCAGTGAAGTCCTCAGAGATCTGGATAAACGGTGTGTGCTGCTGGTCAAACAGGCCAACACCCCACTAACAGACGGCCGATAAACAAACCCAAGGAACCTGGTGTTTGCGGTGGCTGGCATGGTGGCCTGCCCAAACCAGGCTTGTCTCTGATGGGGTTGGGGAGGGACACCCTTGTTCTCTGTCCTCCCTCCCAGCCAAAGGGGACGAAATTCTGTGTGCAAAGTGGAAGAATTCTTCTGGGAAGCTTCTTGGCGCGTTTTGGTTTTCTTTTTTAAAACATAACATTTCATTTCAGTTTTAATTACGCACGTATGTGAGCGCTGTGTGGGTATGTGTGGGCACCCAGAGAGCTTAGAAGAAGGTATGTGGGTCCCCTGGAGGAGGGGTGACAGGCTGCCCTGAGCCACTGAACTCAGGACCCTGCAAGGACATAGTCTTAACTGCCGAGTGTCACTCCCACCAGGGTTGCCTTTCTAAGAACAGAATGCTCTGTGTGTTGGCGTTGATGGTTCCTTTTCCTCCAAAGCTGAGCACAGATGTGATGCCTGGAGCCGGGCAGCTACCTTGTGAGCATGAGTCGGTACTGCCCCAAGGCCATCTGCTGTCTCAGGCACACAGTGGGCTGCTCCAACCCTGCCAGCTGCTTCCATGGTTGTTATAATCAGAGGCAATGATTGGTTCAAGTTAGATTTTTTTTATTTGTAGGCAAAAAAAAAAAAAAAACACCCAAAAAACAAACAAAACAAAGAAACAAATAAAAAACCTAGCTGATGTGCTTTCTTCTATTCCTAACAGAACAAGGCCAGGCATAAATGAAAAACTATGGCACATTCATAATTACTGAAAAATAAAACTCACATGATCCCTAACTACCGAAATGCATGCTAATATTAATTAAATGTAATTTTAAGCATACCGATGACACAAAGACACACTGAGCGTAATGACAAATGAAGAAAGCCTCACACAGCACAGCAGTCTGATACCGCTCTCTCTCTCTCTCTCTCTCTCACACACACACACACACACACACACACACACACGCTCAAGAGAAGGGAGGCTGATTCTGAAGGAGTTACCGTTTCTGATGACGGGGTGATTTTTCTTTTTCTTTTAGATCCTTGTGAATTTTCCGAAACAGTAAGTCACATTTATTACCACAAAATTCAGGGCCATTGCCAAATGGGATGGCACAGGCCAGTAATGCTAGTACTCAGGAGCCTGAAGCCAATCTGGGGACACAGTGAGACTGTCTCACAAAACAAACCTGGGTGGCAGACAGCTCTAGCTCGACCGGTAAAGGGCTTGCCTTGCAAACAGGAGACCTGAGCTCAGACCCAGAACCCAGGTGAAATGGCGCCTGTGTTTGTAATCCCAGCACTGGGAGGCGGGCACAGAAAGACCCTGGCTTCACTGGCAGCTGGCAGAGCCTAACGGAGGAGCTGCAAGCTAATGAGAAACCTGCCTCAAAGGAAGTAGATGTCGTTTCTTTAAAAATTTTTAAAACTTTTTCGAGACAGGGTTTCTCTGTGTAGTCCTGGCTGTCCTAGAACTCGCTTTGTAGACCACACTGGCCTTGAAGTCAGAGATCCACCTGCCTCTGCCTCCTGAGCGCTGGGACTAAAGGCGTGCGCCACGAATGCCCAGGGAGGTTATATTTTAACCCGATCATCAGTTAGACAGCAGACTCCACAGGAATGGGTGGGGCACGCTGACTTGACTATACGGCTGGGACCACACAGACAGGGAGACCTGCAGCAGGATGAGATCCACGGGGCAAATGGATGCCGCTGGGGAGAGGCTGCTAGGAGTTTGTGTGGCTTGCCCCCCAGGTGTGTCGGGAGGTGGTGGGACCACAAAGAGGAAACTTGCTGGATGGTCCTCAGGTAAGCACGGGCAGGCCCTTGAAGGGACTGTGGGGCTCCAGCCTCCCTTGCTTCCTCTGTGTCGATGTGATCTTCCTCTCTGTAGCTCAGCTGATGCCAGCAGCACACTCCTGAGACTAAAACTGTGAGCAGAGTGTCTCAGGCCTAGTGCAAGGTGACAGACTGACATAGAAGGCTGCCCGAGTTTACTCTCTTCACCGATGGGAAGTGCTTAACTCTGAGGCGCTTACAGTGTAACAACAGGGCACGGTACCCAGAGCTATAACAGCATTTTACATGGTCACGTGCTGCAAAGCAATATTGTGGTGACTGACAGGCTGCAAAGTGACCAAAGGTCCTGTAAGATTGCATCACCTGGCGATGACATGGTTGCTTTTGTTTGTATTGGTAAACTCTGCAGTCACACTATGACAAAACCAACCTGTGGAGCTGTGAGAATGGGCTCCCACACAGGTACGATGCTGGTGGAACTCATCTACAGCAGTGCTAGGCAGTGGGCTGCATACAGCTTGGACGTGATATTTATCTCTGCGAAACGGCACCTGATCTACTCAATATATCTTAACTGAAAAGACAGGCCAGGCAACAATGGTGGCGCACACCCTTAATCCCAGCACTCAGGAGGTAGAGGCAAGTGGATCTCTGTGAGTTCAAGACTAGTCTGGTCTACAGAGTGAGTTCCAGAACAGCCAGAGTTACAACAGAGGAAACCCTGTCTCGAAAAACCAAAACCAAACAAACAAAAAACAAAACCAAACAAAAATCAGGCTGCAGACAAGCCTGTAGGCCATCTTCTTAATTAGTAATTGATGGGGGAGGTCCCAGGACACATAAGTGGTGCCAGCCCTGGGCTGCTGATTCTGGGTGCTGTAACAAAGCCAACTGAGCAAGCCATGGTGAGCAAGCCAGTAAGCAGCACCCCTCCACGGCCTCTGCATCAGCTCCTGCCTCCGGGTTCCTGTCCTGACTTCCTCTTCTCTCCCCAAGTTGCTTTTGGTCATGGTGTTTTGTCACAGAAATATAAACTGTAACTAAGACCGTCTGTACAGTCCCTTGCGTGCCTGGTGCCTGAAGAGGCCAGAAGAGGGCATCAGAACCTCGGGAACTGGAGTTACAGATGGTTCTGAGCCACCACGTGGTTGCCGGGCACTGAGCCCTGGTCCTCTGCAAAAGCAACACGTGCTCTTAACGCTGAGTCATCTCTCCAGGCCCCTATTTGGTTTTTGTTGTTGTTGGTTTGCATTTTTTGTTGTTTTTCTGTAGACTACGCTGACAAGCAACTAGTGGCAATCTGCCTGCTTCAGCTTTCCAAGGTGCCAGCTGTAAGCCACCGTACCCAACGAAAATGTGGAGATGCAGAAATTCGTAAATCGGGGAGCTGTGTGACATATATGTAGAGAGGGATTTCAGAGAAATGGGTCATTAATTTTCAAGTGAGCAGTTAGGGGACGACAGCAGATTTAGAGTTGGGACTTGGAGTGCTGCCTCCGGGTAGAGGAAAGCGAAGGCACGGAGGTGGACGACATCGGCCAACGCCAGAGCATTGGAAGCAGGGGCCTTCGCATCTGACTGTGGTCCCACGCTGCACGCTGCAGACTGCCAGCTGTTGGGACTCAGGCAATCAGAGGGGGCCAAGTAGGCCGGGCTGAGGAGGGGGTTTCTAAGCCAGATCCCTGGGGCGATCACAAGGCCCTCTGAGGTGAACGATGTTTTAGGTGGGGTGCTAAATAGAGTCTGGAGGGAAGATGAAGACTTTGACTCTGATGGCCTGGTGGAAGAGGCATGAGGGAACAGAGAAGGCACTGCATCTGGACTGTAAGTCCCTGGAACCTGTGCTCTGACAAGACCTTACTCTGCAGCCCAGGCTGACCTCAAACTCAGTTCTCCTGCTTCAGCCTCGGAAGCAGCTGGGACATAGCAGCTTACGAGGATTGGTCAGGCATCCCCTGCAGTGTCTAGAGTCAAATGGGGCTAGCAGGTGGCACAGGAACCTGGGAGGACAAAGGGACACTGAGGCACACCATTCCTGAGTCAGAAGCCAGCAGAGGGCTTTGATGAGCCGAGTGTCAACATCTTTTTAAGAGTGTTCAACATGGATGAAGCAAAGACCCTTTGATCTCAGAAGGAGGAGGCTACCAATAGTCCTCAAATGACCAGTCCAGCAGGAAGATGGGAACAAAGGGTCTAATCAAGGGGTTAAAAGGCAGAAGGCAGGGATAAGTGGGGCACAGGGGAAAGGCCACTTGCTTAATAAACCCATACTTAAAGGAGGAGTCAGCTCAGTCACAGACAGGGTCTAGGCCCCATGAGTGCTGTTTCCAAGCCATGGAGGGCCCGGATGTAGGTCGTCAGAGGGTGACGTCAACAGGAGCAGGAGGATGAGGGCGCAAGCAGCCTTCTTCCACAACAGCAGTGGAGAGAGTGAGTGTGGGAAGCAGCCTTCCCCCAAGCCTTGGCAAGACTGTCAGTGAGGTCAAGAAGGGGCCGTCTCAGGGCAGGCCTTGGCTCCCAGGGAGATGAGTCTGCTGAGAAGGCAGAGGGAGGGATCCAGGTCCCACTGTGTCTCCTCACAGTCAGGCTGCAGCCACAGGCAGCCCGCAGCCCTGGAGCAGGCCCTGCTGCTGGCGGCTCCACTCTAGGCCTCCCTGGGCTGAACCTGTCGCTGTACCACAAGTCAAGTCAAACTCACAGGGGTCCCCAGAGGCAAGAGGAGACACATGAGATAGGGACGTGATTGTGAAAACCAGAGGGCTTCAGCTGCAGGGCGGAGGACTCCAGGAAGTGAGGGAGTACCCCTGCCCGGCGTGAAGGATGGGAAGGGGGCACAGCAAACCAGAAGGAGCCAGGCTGCAGCGGCAGGGACAGGCACCTGGTTCTCATTTATGGGAACACCTTTGAGGGGTTCAAGAGTGACACATTTATCCAGAACACCCCTGTCTCTGTGTCTGAACGTCTTAGAGGGGAGCACAGAACCTCAGAGAGCCTCCAACGAGGACCCCGCTGCTATCTGGAGAGGCCACTCTGAACAGGACAGGTGTTGAGACAGCTGAGCTTGCCTGATCACGCCATGTGCCTGAGCACTGGAGAAGACCAGACAGGGACTGGGGAGGAGAACGGAGCTCATGACTCCGGCTAGAGGGACAAAGGTGCTCTTTCCCAACGTGGCTCATCAGAGGAGCGACGAGTAGGGGTGACCACGGCAACTGTCGGTTCTGGTTTTGTTTGGGACACATGAGCTTTGAAATGCCTGAGGTGGGCAAGTGTCCAAGCACGAGGCCCCCTCTGGGAGCTGTCACCAAGCAGGAGGTATTTCCAACCTTCGTGGGTCATGGTGGCACACTCCTGTAACCCCAGTACTCTAGAGACCAAGGAGGTTAAAAGTTCCAGACCACACTGGGATATATAGGGAGACCCTATTTAAAAAAGAAAAAAAGAAAAAGAAAAAATGAAAATTTCATAGTACACAGAGATCGTGCAGGGGCGGAAGGCACCTGGAGCACACTGGCGTCTACAGAGTGAGAGCAGAGGGCCTGCAAGGCAGCTGATGCCAGCCCTAAGTTTTTTAAAAATGGCTTTATTTATTAATTTCTGTGTATGAGTGTTTTGTATGTGTGTGTACACATCATGTGCATGAGTAGTGCCTTGAAGGTCAGAGGAGCGTGTCAGGTTTCTGGGTTACACATGGTGGTGCGTGCAGGTGCTGGGAATTGAACCTGTGTCCTCTGAAAGAGCAACAGTGTTCTTAGCCACTGAACCAATTCTCCAGCCTTAGGAAATGGAAAATTTACTGAGACTCCAGAACGGTATCAGAGCCAAAAGACTGTACGTGTAGCATTTCCTATTCGCTTTTACAATAGTATCTTTACTGGTTTTCTTAGTTGGGGTAAGCTAGGGAAATCTATTTTGTATGAAATACGTGTGATGGCCTGGAACACCACTGAGTGAAATTTTAAGGGCCCAATAAGCCATAGAGTTCTATGTTCAATTAGTAATGTCTGCCTGGGTTTGAAAGAGGCAGAGGTGGCCCAGGCACTGGGACATACTCCAAGGGACCTGGTGAGCTGAGCTTGTCACAAATATGGTTCAGTGATAAAGGCCAGATCTAGTGATGGAATCATGGAGAAAGGAAACACCTTCCCATTAACTTCTTCTCTATCTCAAGCTTTCACTCCTGAGACAGTAGACTTGGCCTTCTAGACTCTCAGAAAAGAAATAGTTTATAAAGTGTGTCTACACTGAGCATATACAGACAGCTCAGTCATGATTTCCCAAATTACACATTTATGGCAACTATTTACATTGCACTGCCATGGTGCTGGGTATTACGAGTCATTCAGAGATTGCTCAAGGCACTGGGAGGGTGTGTGTATAGGCAACACGGCGTGTCTTGCATACAGGACTTGCGTGTCATGGACTTCAGTGTGGGAGTATGGATCCCCAGTGGATACCAGGGATGACTACAGGGCTCTCAGCCTTGTTCTCCAGATTCATCTTAACTATTTTTGGCCTTTTATTTTTTCAAAATGGAATTTGAATATAACATGTCAGTTCCACAGAAATCCGAACTGTGACTTCAAATGGAAAGACATTAGATTTATATTTGAACTGAGTTCAGCTCCTCGCCATCTAGGTCCTCCGTGGTGAACACAACCATTCTCTGCTGACACAGAAATTTTCCAACAACCATTCCTTGAGCTTTAGATCTTGACCCACAAGGACTGGTACTTATTTTATGGGTTTATTTCTAGATGCTTGAGAAGTGTCCTACATTTTTCTTTTGTTCTAAATAATTTAAAATTTCCTTATTGGTTATTATTAGGACTTGGGGACATGCACTGTTGGTTTGTTTTGTGCAGTGCGGGCATGTGGCCCAGGGCTCTAAGTGTGCTGGGCAAGCACGTTTACACCCAGCCTGGCTATTCTTGTTATATACAAATCTTGTATCCAGCAGTCTGTTAGGAAGCCCTGAACAGAGCCAGCAGGAGATCATTCGGGGTTTGCTACGCAGCCATGCAGACTAAACATATCTGCTATTACATACAGACTGTTCTTCTTCCCACTTCTTCCTGCTATTTGTTTGGTACCACATCTAACTCAGCTCAGACTCTCCTGGAACTTGCAATTCTCCTGTCTTGGTCTTTCCCCCACTTAATGTTTTACACTTTAATAAATGAATGTTTTGCTTGTATGTACGTCTATGTACCATGTGCATGCCTGGTGCCCCAGGAGGCCAGAAGAGAGTGTCAGATCCCTTGGGACTGGAGTTTCAGACAGTTGTATGCTGTCGTGTGGGTACTGGGAATCAAACCAGTACCAGTCTCCCAGTCTTCTGGAAGAGCAGTCAGTGCTCTTAACTGCTGAGCTATCTCTCTAGCCCTGTGCCTTCTGGGGGCTGGAATCACAGCTCTGAACCACAATGTACAGCTTCCTGCTATTCTTTTTCATGTTTTTATTTCTTATCAAGTAGACAAGGTAGCATGGTGACATCTACAGTCGTTTCTGACTTTAACACAGATTCTTCTAATGTATGATTAGTGTTTCAATTTTTTTGAGAAATGGTCTCATGTAGTTCAGGCTGACCTCAAACTCACTATGTAGGTGAGGATGGCTCTGATCCTCCTGCTTTTATGTTTTAAGTGCTGGGATCACAGGTGTGCACTGCCACGGCTGGTGTGTTATCTGTTTCTCAAGTCATGATGTGTTAATTTTCACTAGGCTAAGGAAGCGTTTGGTCTTGGCTGCCTACGGACCGCAAGCTGCCTCTGTTTTCTGCATCATCACTGCATACTGGATTTAATGCAGCATCTTTTCCTGAATATATTTGAGTTTTAGCTGGCGTTCACAGCACTGCCAAGGTATCTTTGCCACGACTTACTTTTAATATTCAAGAACACTTCGCATTCTCTCATTTTATTTTAGATTTATTCATTCACATCTCAGATGGACTGATTATGTGTATTACTGTTGTATTTTGGCGTGTAAGTTATTAAGCCTGAGAGGTTAAATTCTCTGCGTTATCTCATGTACGAAAGTCTCTTTTAGGAGTCTGAGGCTACGGTCTGTCTCCGAGGGAGGTGACAGGGAGATCTGCACAGTTCCCACTTCGTCTTCAGCTCTTGACATGGGTAGTGTGTGGGTTTGCTATTTCTTAGTCAATTTTGCCTTTCAGAAAAATTTCCCCTGTAAGTCTTAAATTAACAAAGTACTTGTAACACTAGCTTATGATTTCTAAACTCAGTGGTAGTCAGCCATGGTGGTCCGCACCTTTAATCCCAGCATTCGGGAGACAGGGGCAGGAGGATGTTTGTGAATTCAAGCTTAGCCTGATCTACATAGCAAGTTCCGGGACAGTGTTCTATTGTGGGACCCTGTCTCAAAAAAAAAAAAAAAAAAAAAAAAAGGTTCGAGCCGGGCAGTGGTGGCGCACACCTTTGATCCCAGCGCTTGGGACGCAGAGGCAGGAGGGTCTCTGTGAGTTCGAGGCCAGCCTGGTCTCCAGAGTGAGTTCCAGGCCAGCCACGGTTACAACAGAGAAACCTTGCCTTGGAAACGAAAGCAAAAATAAAAGAATGTTTAGTTTGTGCATTTACGTGTCTGTGTCTGTGTGTAGACACGCGTGTGTGAGTGCAGGAGCCTGTGGGAGCCAGGCGAGGGCTCCAAACCCCTGGAACTGGAATTATAGGTGGTTGAGCCTGGCATGGGTGCTGAGGACTGAACTCTGGTCCTCTGCAAGAGCAGTACAGTCTCTTAAACACTGAGCCATCTTCCCAGCCCTTTAATGATTTATTGAGACGAGGTCTCGCTCTGGCACCCATGGTGCCTTGAACAGGACGCTCCTCCTGCTCCAGCCTCCTAAGTGCCACCACTCCCAGATTTTAACTTAACTTTTAAATACTCTCAGGCTCTTCAGGGAAAGGTCGCTGTCTCCCAGAATCCACGGTGTAGTAAAATTATAAACAGCTCTTTATCCATGTCTCTATTAGTAGCTCCCAAGCACTGGCAGAATATCATTCTAATGTCAGGGGAGCAAGTTCCAGAAAGACAAGGTTATCTTTAAATTATGTTATTTTAAATTCATGCTATAGACAATTCACCATCCTTCACCCCAGGGTGGAGATCATCCCTGGGGTCCTATGTACCCTGGCCAAAACCTTAACCACTGAGCTCCACTCTTGCCCCGAAGGCCGTACATCTTCTATTCTACAGGAGTCGCTTATGAACTAAGGATGTGTGGGAAGCACTTGCAACCGTGTGCACCATTTGTGTTCTCCTCTTGCCCCTGAGACCCCTCCCACACGGGGATCTTACTCATTATGAAGGCCCGAAGACTGACACGCCCGAGCGGGTGCAGAAATCACGGCATGAACATTTCCCTTCTCAGAGGTAACTGTGAATCAGTTTTCTGTTTTGATCTGTTGGGATTTAAAAGCCTAGTGAGAACTTCTTTTAATCTTATTATGAGTGTGTGTGTGTGTGTGTGTGTGTGTGTGTCCCAGAGGGCAACACTGGGTGTTACTCCTTTGGAGGTAGAATATTTCACTGGTGTTTGGCTAGGAGGCTGAACTGGCTGGCCAGCAAGTCTCAGAGATCTTCCAGTCTCTGTCACTCCACCACTAGGATTGCTGGGCATTTTTAATGTTTTTGGTGTTTAGTGTCTGTATTTGTGTGAGGGATGGACACGTATCAGCGTGTGCAGAGGCCAGAGGAGGGTGCCATGCGTCTTGTTTTGTCATTCTCCACTCTATCCCCTTGAGACAGGGTCTCTCTCTGAACCTGGATGGAGCCCCAGATCTGTCCCTGACAGAACATGGGCGTGCCCACAGCCACACCTGGCTTTTTATGGGGTGCTGCGGAATGGAACTCAGATTCTCATGTGTGCATAGCAAATACTTGTACCTGCTGAGCCATCTGTCCAAGCTCCTGCCTGGCATTTTTACGTAGGGTCTAGGTATTAAATCCTCATGCTTATGAGGCGAACACTTGGCCGGATGACCTCTCCAGCCTTCATTTTACTTTTTGAGACAAAGTCTTACTATGTTATTTAGTCTGGCTTTGAACTCCTGTGCTGGTGTGATCCTCTGCCTCAGTCTCCCCAGTAGCTGGAACTGCAGGGGCCCTACCGCCACCACACCTGACTGCAACAAGAGCTAATTTTACTTGTAAGCAATGGAAAGATGTTGATTTAATTATAAAAGTCTTGGGGCTGGAGAGATGGCTCGATAGTTAAGAGCACTCGTTACTCTGCAGAGGGCAGGGGTTTGGTTCACATGGTGGCTCACAACCATCCATAATTCCATGGTTGCCTCTTCTGATCTCCAAGGGCATCAGGCATGTATAATGCACGTATATACACTCAGGCAAAGCATGCACACACATTAAAACAAATCTAAAAAAAAAATGTTTAAAAATAAAGGTCTTCGCTGCTTTGTATCAAAGAAGGACAAGTTAAAAATACACTTAATTCTTTTATTGAATTCTTTCTCCTTGAGATCGTTGAACAAAATATTGATATCCTCTCTGGAAATCAGCATTAAGTGGCCCTTTCTGCAGAGTTCTAACAGCAACAGAAAGCTGGCAACTAGCCACACCTCGGGATGCCACAGGAAGATGGTGACAGCCTCCCAGACTTGCATGTGACACCGGATCATTTCCTGTCCAGGGCCCCTCTTCTACCCTGGCCACCTCTCTAGCTCCCTCTGCCTGTTACTAAATGGCACTGCAAGTCTTTTAAGTGACTTCTGTGAAGGATCCACAAAACCCAATAGACTTGTCATTTAGTAAAACGTTTTACTAAACATCATTTGCATGTTAATGGACCACTTCAGCTTCTTCCTCCAGCCACAATACCTGAATAATGAAAAAGCGACTGCCTTCGAGTGAAATGGGACTTACCAACATACTTTCTAAGGGATGGTTTGGCAAGGGATGGTGATACTTGTATCGCAGTACAAGAAATTATGGGATGCTTTCACATCCTAGAGATCTCAGCAGGCTCTTGGTATACCTACAATGGCTAAGTCGGGCAGTCTTAGTCGCTTTCCCAGCACTGATCCAGTGAACAGTTAAAAGGGAATTTTCTTGTACATCAGGTGGTCGTTTGATGTCATCAGGAGTCTCCCTCCCTGCTCCTGGTACACAGAAACAGCACTGTGGCACTAAGAACCTCAGAAGGGTCTGGTTCATCTTCCTTATTTACAGACCAGGTACTGAGATCTGCCTAGGGTTGCACAGCCCATAGTGCCAACGCCCGCAAGGAGCCTCTCTTGTAACTCTTGGTCACATTTCCCTTCCACGAGCCTTCAAGGGGGTAGCAGCAGGCAGGCGGCCAGGTTCCAGCAACTGACCTGTCATATTCAATATCATACCATAGTCCACACACTTCAACACGTATGTAAAGACAGACAGGGTACAGTAGAATGCATGCTTTTGCCAGTGACAGTGTCTACGGGGCATTTCCAGCTTCCACTAAGATTCCCAGGGGCTGGCGAGATGGCTCAAACACTTGCTGAGAAAGTCGACCACCGACTCCGCACAAAGTTCGGAGGACAGAACCAACTCTACAGGCTGGTCCTCTGACTCCACGTGTGCTGACTCACATGCCTGAGCCTGAACACACACACACGAAAACCCCTACAAGGAATGAAAGACAGCCCAGTGACCTCGTCTACGATATCACTGGAAACATTATAAAATGCAAATATTTCTACTCTTAGTGAACAAACCCCATCACTCGATAGTTACAGAATGTTATTTTCCACTTTTATAATGAACAGAAACTGTATGTCAAAATGTTTGTTTTCAGCTTTGTCAGGAAACTCATTTAAGTAGCCTAGGGTGTCCTCAGATTCATGGCAATCCTCCTGCCTCAGCTTCTCAAGTGCTGAGATTACATGGCATGAGGTACTATGCCCAGCTAAAAAATATCCACTTTAAAATTAACAAGAAATAAAATTCCATGACTAGAATAACATTAATTTATGGAGATAGTGGCAATTTTCATACTTAATAACAGTAGTTTGTAAATGGTCTAAGTAACCCACTAATTCTTCAAATAAAAGAATGAAGAGCAGGAGCCAGGAGAGGCGGCACTCAGGAGGCTAAGGCAGGCAGAGATCTGAGTTGTAGTTACCCTTGTCTACATGGAGTTCTAGGCAAGTCAGGGCTACATAGTAAGATCCTGTCTCAAAAACAAAACACAAACAGATAATAAAATACATGAGGGTAAAAACGACTCTCTCCACCACTCGTACTTCAGAAGCTGTGGCTGCTGCTGAAAGCCAGCCTCAGACCGCCAATCTAGTTACCATGCGGGAGAATGTCCTGCCCCGTCGGAATAAAAATTTTGACACAATGTTATTAGTTTCTTAACTTTACACATTATACTGAAACTGCACACAGACTGTCTTCATAGATGCCCATGTGCGGCTAGGGCCACAAACAACAGTGGATGCTTTTCTCTCCCCTTTTCTCTCGCCGGGAAGCATGACATGTCCTTTGTCATTTGAACAAAGTCCTCACCTCAGGAGATTGATTGGCAGACTATGGAAGAGGCCGACACGGGGGAAATGAACAGAAATACAGACCCTGACTGCCTGCATTCCAGGAGCAAACCAAAGGGTCAGACAGACACGTGAGTCTAGTCACCAGCCGTGTTTGGCTGGGTTTCCTCACACTGAGATCCTGGAGGCAGACTTCCCACACAGGTGAAAGGCTTTCCAGGACTTTCAGTCCCCAGTGTCCCTGCACGAGGCGCCAAGTTACAGATGCATGTGTGCATTGATCACTGAGGACTGGGAACCAGAGAAGATGCAGAGGCCGTGTATCCTATGCACTGTTAGGGCATGTGCTCAAGCAACTGAGGCTGTAGTCCTAATTTTCTGCCTGAGCCAGGCAGCCGACAACGGCCATGAGAAAGTTTCAAACCTATCATATGTCACTGACTAGGAAAAACGAGCACGAAAACCTAAAATATTATCATCCAGGGAAACTGGTCAAAATTCTTTCCTTGTTGGTAAAGAGTGAACTTTTGTTGCCTGCCATTTTTAAACCCAACCACTTCCAGCCACGTGCTGGTCAGCACACTGCTGGTCTGTCCCCATAGGAACGTTTTGTGAGCTTCACAGCACCAGGCAGCACATCGCCCTCATTTGATGCTTATCTCAACAGAGGCCAAACTGCTGAGCCGGGGGAGTTTGTGCCAAGTTAGCTCATTTTTACTTTGAACGCACTGATATTTAGAAAAGTCCTCCCCCACTCCACTTTAATCTTTTCATGTTTGTCTTGCAATATATCTCCCAGCACAACAGATGTGAAGTGATACACACATTACAAATCGCCATAGTTTCGAATTCTAAGAAAGAGCCAGGGCGCAACTCACCTCCCAGTCGCCTTTATACAACCACTGGTAAATAGCACATTTTGGAGGCATCTTGATAAAAGGGAAACTGGAGTGCCCAAGTCCCTTTTACAAATATTCAGGAACCAAGACGGCTGAGTAGGAGGGTGAATTCCAGTCACCCAGTGTGAAGAGTGGACAGCTCTTCACAGCAAACAGCTGCCCAGCCTCTGCAATTTACTGTCACCACACTGTCTCTTAATTAAAGGATTATTGTAGAACGCAGCTAAGCGCACGCTTCTGGACATGTGCACTCTTTACAAATGCGCGTCATCACATGCATACCGACCCTGAAGCTGGACCATGGTACTAATAACTCAAGTATTTAAGAAGAAAAATGAACTTCAGAAAGTTCCTAGAAGAAAGGTGAGCCCGCCTTGTTCCTCTCCATCCAAACAGCACTAATGCACAAGGACTCGTGCAGGCCACTGCCTGCAGCTGGGGCGGCTGCTAAGATGAACTTAGGACTCCCGCTGTTTGGGGGCAGCCTTGCTTTCCCCAACCCAAGGGCATTCTATCTCCGGGAAAACCCATCTCGACCCAGCCTTGGCCATCCATCAAGGGAAGCAGGCGCTCCGCCCAGATCTTTAGGAGCATGGAAGGAAGCGCAATCATTCCCAAAGTTTGTCCGAGTTTCCCGCGGCTCAGCTCCCCAGCCCCGCGGCGCTCCGCAGCTACCCGAAGGCTCACGAAAGCCTCCCGGGGCCTGGGAGCCACAGGACCGTGCCCGGGGGGTGGCCGCCCGGCTATCGCCGAGTCCTCAGCGCGGCCCCGGGGCGCCCAGTCCACCTTACCCCGCTCTGCCGCGGCGGCACCGGCGCTCCTGCCCCGCGGGGCTCGGCCTGCTCTTGAAAAGGAGGCCCCTCTTCACTCGTGCGGCGCCCCTTCCCACGAGCGCCCCGCCACGGGGCTCGGCCTCACCGCCCCGGCCGCCATCCCCACCGCCGCGGTGCGCGCAGCGCTGGGCGCCCCACGCCACGGCCTCGCCGCCCGCCACGCCCTCGCCCGGGCCTCCCGCAGGCCACGCCCCGGCCACGCCCCCTCGCCCCTCGCCCCTCGCCCGGCGCTCCCGGGGAAGCCGCACCTGCGCCCTCCGCGCGCCCGCACCCCACGGCGCACCACGCGCGCTCCTCGCCGGGGCTCCCGCACCCCGGCCGGTCCGCGGGAGGCACCCCGGGCCCGAGTCACGCGGGGCTCCAGCCCTGCGGCCCGGGGATGCAGGCGCGTTCCCCGAGCGAGCCCCGGCCGGAATCCCGGCTCGGCCGGGCGGGTCCCGACGCCCCCGCGGGCAACCAGCTATAAATAGCGGCCGCCAGCCTGCGCCCGGGCGGACGCAAATTAGCCGGCAGCTCCACGGATTCCTTTTTAAATAACTTGTTCCAAGGCGCCTGAGACTTGGCATGGCCTGAAGTGTTGGGAAGATGTCCCTGCGGGCAGCCTGTTCCAGATGCCAATGTGGTCCAGCGAGCCTGTCCGTCGGGGTGAGGCTTTCCGTGTCCAGCCCGCAGGCTTTCTCTTGGAGAGTCACAGGCCAGAAGGCCACTGAGCAGGGCAGTCCCGGCCCTGTCTGGTGTCTCAGTAACCACAGGCTCCTGTGCCCTCCCTCCCCAGGGTACAGCAGGGGGATGGAACAGTAGATGACCACTAACAAATAAGAGTTCGCTGAATTTCGGTGGCGTTTTTTTGAAAGTGATTCCAAATTCTCCGTTATGGGTGATGGTTTTATTTCAGGAATGAGGCAAAATGTGCGGTTTTGGTTGTTTTCTGGTCCCCATAAAGCCTCCATTGCTTCATTAAAGTTGGCTCTGCTTGGATTTGCCATCAGCTCTCTTTGAAGAATTCACTCGTTCTGTTCAGATCTGAGTTTAAGCTTATTCCAAAAAAGAAAGAAAAGAAAGCTGGCAAAGTCACGCGAAGCCTCTCTCCCGTGGATCTTGGAACTGCGTGTATGTAGTTCGTTTTATTTCTTTTTGTTTCTTAGAGTCCCCCATAGCGGGACCTGGCCTTGACCTCCTCCTGCGGACATCTGAGCGCTGTCAGGCGCCCACTGCACACCTGCCTCTGCTCTCTTCAAATCCAGAAATATTATTCTAGAAGGGTTTGGGGTTTGTTTGTTTGTTTTGCTTTGTTTGTTTTTATTCTCCCCAAAAAGTACAGAACAAAAAAAAAAAAATTTTTTCCCCAGAGAAGCATCTCAACTATTAGAAGACTTGCATTCCCCTTGTATTGGTAAAGCCGGAAGTATAATATAATGATGATTTACAAGTTTTCATTAGAAATAAATTTAAAATGTGTATCTCCAACCAATATTTGCACACCCATTTCGTAACATTATTCAACAGCTAAAAGATGGAAATAATCAAGGTGTCCTGAAAGGATGGATGGATTCACAGAGGAGGTTTATACATGCTGTGGAATATTGATTGTCCTTAAAAAGAAAGAATCACGGATGTACAATAGACATGAACATAGGACATACAGCGATGAAATAAGCCAGTTATAATAATAACAAATACGGTGTGGCTTAACTTAATGAGAAGTGTATGTTGTCTGTTGGGCCCAGGTTTCCCAGGCTATGAAATGCTTTAGCTTGACAAGGTTCCTGAAGCAAATTCACTGCCAGGAACTGGAACTCCCTAACTGCCTTGCTCCCTTGTTGTCCTCACTGTACGGTGGCATATGTTCTCTCATCAATAATAAGATCTGTATAAGCCAATAGTAATAGCAAAATCAATCCCTGAGCTGGCTACTGTGGGCTGGAATGGAACACAGCCATGCTATCCAGAAGTAAATTGCAATAAAGCAACCCAGGTTTATTGCAAAGATTTAAGAAATATAAAACCCAAAAAATTCCCCTAAGTTAACAGTTATTAGCAGCTTCTCCCCACCACTCAGCAGGGATTCTTTCTTCCCCAGAATACCCAGGCACCATTGCATCTCAGGTGCAGGCGGCTACCCCCACACCTGACCGACGAGGTTGAGGAACCAATCAAAATAGCCCAAGACCAGGGCTCCGGGGGACCCCAATAAAAGCCCTGGGCGGGGGTCGCTCTCTCTCTTGCCCTCTTGCCCTCTCGCCTCTTGCCCACATCTCCTGCCCGTGCGCGGCGGCCGCCCCAAGCCGCCGCGCCTGTCCCAAGCTGCCGCGTGCGCCAAGTTCATTTAATAAAAGGCCTCGTGCGGTTTCAACAGCCACCAAGACTGTCTCGTGTTTCTTTGGGGTTTACCCATCCTTCGTGGAAGAAAGAACCTCCATTTTCGCGGGGGCCAGAGCTGGACCGCCAGGACCCCCGCAGTTGTCCAATTAAAGCTAAACAAATACTTAATAGTCCCGGTATTTGAGAAGCGGAGACAGGACGATGGGAGTATGGGGTCCCCTTGAGGCAGAACTGGGAACTGTCTAAAAACAGTGATGTATGGGAATACATACATACCTGTCACTCCCGCATTTGGGAAATGGAGGCGGCAGGATCAGTTCAAGTTTAGCCTGGACTGCCTGAGACCTTATCTCAAAAAGAAGAGGATTCAGTTCATGGGGACAGAAAGTAAAGTGGCAGTTTCCAGTGCAGAATGGGGAGTTAGTGGTGGTCGTGAAGTTTCATTTTCTCTAGAGGTGACATTTGCACAGCAGTGTGGATGTGCTTAAAGTCACAAGATGTGTGTACTTAAGACAGTTAAGATGATCATGTATAAATTATATATATTGATGTCCATGATCATAAAATTATATTATGCAAAGACAAGAAAGACTAAGGAGACCGTGGCTCTTTACACCTGCCATGTCACCCATTTTCTAGGATGCTAACCATCTGGTTTAACTTTTAGTTGTAAAAGTTTGCTTCTTGTTTGATTTTAACAAAGACTGTATCTAGGGTACTTCGAGTAGATGTATGCATATGCACATAAGCCAAACCGGCTAGACGGAAACTCTAGTTGGGTCACATTTCCATGTTGTAGCAGAATTTCTAGCACAGAAAGTAGGCAGTGAGTCTGGCACCCTGGCCGGTACTAAACCTGATGTTGAGAGCTTCTTCCCACGAGCCAGAGTGAAAATGTGTTTGCCTGGGGTGCCCCCTGGTGGTACAAGGGGGAATTGCTTCTCAGGTCTGAATCTGAGCCAATCTGTGCTTTGTGTGTGTGTGAGAGAGATGGAAATTCGACCAGTATCTGTTGACTGTGTCTGACCTTCCTCGGTGTGACAGCTCAGAGTAATACAGTAATGTTGTATTTGATCTTGTTAGGACAGAATTTAATAGGTCCTTTCTTTAAGCATCGAAGTTTACGATGTATAAAAATCTACTTGAGTTTGTTTAAAAGAGGTGAAGACAGCACTGTTTATTACCTACTTAACACGAATTGACAGTGCACAGTGTCTCGTTACTTTGTGGGATATAAAGTCTTTAGTAGCACATTTGTAACCAACCCAGTTATGTATTGACCATCTGCTCACACAAGGCCTTGGGCTGGTGTTGGGGAGTCGGAAAGGCCCCACCTTCTGCACTCAGAGCGTTCGCTGGGCTGAGTTGTGCCCATCTCTGTCCACAGAAGGCCTGACAGTATGTCCATTCTGGATAATTACAAAGTAATTCACAGGCACATGTAAGTCTTAATGAGACAAGGGTAGTCAATGCAGGTCTGGTGGAACATGCCTGTGATCTCCGTACTTGGAAAACTGAGGCAGAAGGATTTCTGTGAGTTTGAAACCAGCCCAGACTATACAGAGAGATTCTGTCTCAAAGAAACACAAACAAACAAAAACGCCTGCTTTTAATCCTGACTGACCGCCAGTACATTACATGTTAGAATATGTGTTTAGAACATGATGGGTGTGTCAGGAACCAGTTAAACCACCGTGCTTAGGCCCAGGAGAGTGCTCAAGTGCTGATGTGCTACCTGGGTTGCTTGGTGCACTCTCCAGTACCATGGAAACAAACAAGGACATCACTATGTTCCTGTTGATCCTTCTGCTCCTCTTCTCCATTGCCAGAACCACGGGGTAAGCCACCAGGCCTGGCCTGGCATTAGTGATGGGCCTTGGGGAGGGGGGTGGGATTAGCTAAGGGCATCAGGGCAGAGCCCCGGGGCTGGAGACTCGTGTGCGTGTGTGTGTGTGTGTGTGTGTGTGTGTGTGTGTGTGTGTTTTGATTTGCTTGGATTTTGCCACAGGATTCACTATGTAGATCAGGCTGCCCCAAACTTGAGGTGATCATCCTGCCTCTGTTCCAAGTTCATGTTCCTTCTCTGGTGGCTCCTAAGTGCTCTTGCCTCTTCTATGATGACTTGTGCCACCTCAGATTCTGTCAGCAGCATGATTACCAGATGTGGCCTCTCATGAGACAAAATAGACATCTGTTCTCATTATCTTTGGCACTGCGCGATAGACATTAGGAACTGTGCTCTGGCAAGGTTATGAAAATCTGTAGGGTAATTTCTTAGTTAGCATTGCCAGGAACCAAACTTGGGTTCTTTAGAAGGAGAGCAAGTGCTCTTAGCCACCAAGCTGTCTCTCCAGCCCCAGGAAGGTTGATCTAGCCCACAGTTGTACTTTCCTTTTTCTCAGTAGACAGAAAGTCCTTGCCTTTCGTGAGGCTGGTGCTTGCCACCTTTCTTGTAGAAAGTCTGGCAGGTCTTAGGAAAGGCAGTCATCATCCTGTCAGCAAGAGTGCTGCCAGCACAGTAAGAATGAGGTGGGGCCAGAAAGGAAGTAGGTTTCACGGTCGCACATTTTAGTCCGCCATGCAGGGGATTCACAGCCCTAGGAGCTTGGGGGAAGCGAGTGGTGTTATATCTGTAGTCAGCATGCACGTTAATGTTCACCTCCCTCTTTACTCTTATACAGTCCAGGAGCTTCTGCGTAGGGAATGGTGCCACCCTTGATGGGCACCTAATTAACATAATAAAGATAATCCTCCACCGGAAGGTCCTTTTCCCAGGTGATTCCAGGTTTCGTGAAGTTAACAGTTTTCACTACTCATCACACATGAGCTTCATGTGACCTTGTCTTCACCAAAGAGAGAAAGGATGAGTAGTCAGTTCAGAGCCACAGAACAGTTTGAGGAAAGCCAGAAACACTCTCACTATGGAGATTACTCTCAGAGAGAAAGGGCTCAGAGTCACCATGCATCCTATGAGCTCTTGCTAGGCCAGGTACTGGGCAGAGACATTTTACATATATGAGTTCGTTCAGACCCCACCCTCCAAAACCCACAGAACTTTGAGCTTTCCAGAGAGGAAATGGAGGCTCAGAAAGTTACAGATCCTTCTGGAGACCACACAGCTAATACATGCCACAGACAGGAGATTGATACGAATGGATACCCCAAGCCCTGCTCTTAGCCAGACATGTACATCTCAAGGAGAAAGCTCCTTTCTGAGAAATGCCTCCCCAGGAAATTCCATCTTCATGCAAACCTCACAGAGTGGGAACGTCACAACCCAGGGCGGTATGGTCCAGGATCCAGGTCTTTGGGATTGCTCACTGCTCCCAGGCTATGAATCTAAATATCCCATCCCTGGATGAACCCCACAGGTAATTGCTGGATGGTAGTAAATATTCATGCCTGTGGACACATCTAAACATGGGAAAGTCATGTCATAGGCTGCTGTCATAATGTGGTCCACTATTGACTGAAATGTCATTAGATGGTACAAGTCTCTAGCTGCCCCTAGACAGAGAGAAAGGAGGTTGGCTTGGTGGCACAGGCCTGTCATCTCTGCATCTCAGGAGGCTGAGGCAGGGGGATCATGACTTCAAGGTCTGCCTAGCAATTTTTTAAAAGATTTCTTTATATATGTGTATGAGTACTCTATCTGCATGTGCACCTGCATGCCAGAAGAGGGCATCTGATCCCATTATAGATGGTTGTGAGGTTGTGAGCCACCATGTGGTTGCTGGGAATTGAACTTAGGACCTCTGGAAGAGCAGCCAGTGCTCTTAACTGCTGAGTCATCTCTCCAGCCCTATTTTTTTTAATTTAATTTAATTTTTCTAGCAAGTTAGTGAGACCGAGTCCCAAATATATAATGGTTAACATGAGGTAGGGGGAGGACATAGCTTAGTGGTAGAGCATGTCCCCCTAACAAGTATGGGGCCTTGAATTCAGTCACAAATACTGCAAAAATAAGGAGAGAGAGAGGGATGGGGGGAGCGCCAGCTAGGGAGGCAGAAGAGGTGTCCATAGTCAGATAGCTTATTCCCTCTATTGGGGAAGCATCTGTGATATAAAATTCCAGTCCGTGCCAGCTTGGGTCAGGAGCTGTTCTCTGGATTCGCCTACCAAGAGGATGTTCTCCATGGGAGTCTGTGTGTTGTACTGGTTTGGATGAACCGAGTTAACACTGGGGTCTATGAACCGAAGAGCTAAGTGGTTGCTTGCAGGGGTGACAGCAGGTATAAGCCAGGAGATCCATGGGGAATTTTGAAAGCCTCTGTCCCACAGCCTAGTGCTTGTCTGATCCCGGAGGCCTGGTCAGCTAGTTACTTCTCTGCACCTCCTACCAGACCAGCCTGATTTACATAAAAGCAGCACTCCCTGCCTAGGAAGAGCCAGAGCTTGTCTCTTTCTGCTGTCAAGAGGTGTAAGTCTCTCCCATTTCAGAGTGTGGCTTTTGCCAGTGAGTCTATCTGATCTTGACTCTGTGCTAGGCTCGGGTGACCTGGGACCCCGCTTGGCTTGGAATCTAAGCACACCCCTCTTAGTAAGAAGTTTTCAGGCAGCTCAGGCCCCTTGCCCGTGTGTCTAGGATCCGCTGACAACACAGGACCCACATCTGCAACAAGCTGCACACTCCTCTCTCTGAACGCTGGGATACGTGTCTCCTTCCCTTGACAGCGGTCAAACTTAGCGTCTAGTGAGTAATTCCCAATGTATCTGAGCAGAATGAATGCAAAGGGCGATCTGGCTCAGACTGGTTTGGGATGCATGCCCAACAAGACAGTTTGACAGCCTTCAGGGGGGCTTTTAGAGAGAATCCCCTATTAACCATCTTGTGCCAAGACATAATTGGGTAAGCACATGACTAAAATCAGATGAATTATGGGAAGGGACACGAGCAGTAGAAGAAACAATTATGTGGCCTAATCTGTTACTCAAATCACCCCAAATTAGTTTAGTAGCTAGTTCCTCCTCCTCCTGAACACCATTCCTGCGGCTCCACACGGTGGCGCCTTTGCTCCCATGCTTGCAGACCCTTGGCAGTTATTCTAAGCTGTCCTCTTGCTTTGCTTCAAATAAATGTCCCATGTTGGTTTTGCATGTGTGTGTGTGTGTGTGTGTGTGTGTGTGTGTTTAAATTTGGATTCTTTTGAACAAAAAGAATGGAAATCCCTGACTCCACCCCAGCCATTTTGGCTGAGCCAACAGAGGATGAGAAAAATCCATCTTTTCCCATCTTGCTGCTAAAATTTCTAGTCCCGTCATTTGTCTGTGGCTGACAGCAGGCTGAATTCGCCTGCCTGGCTGGAGAGGTGTCAGGCTGCAGCCCTGCCCTGTGTGACCTGTGAGCAGCTGTTACCCATGTGTGGGCAGACAGGATGCCAGCTGGGTTCCTGGAGAGGAGTGGGCAGCTATGGATGGACTCCCTCCACTAGCTGTTTCCCCTGGGTCAGAGAGCAAAAAAGGGAGAGAGAGAAGATACTAGGTTAAATTCCTCACAGTTCCCAGCCTTCTCCTGCTGTTTCTGCTGTCTGAACCAAAACCAAACTACTGCAGCCGCTTGAGGCTTTTAGCAGCTTTCTTCTTCTTCTCTCCCATCTCGTTTTCCCTCTTTTCTTTTTGGGCTCATGGGAGTCTGGGGTAATTCTTGGTTTTGTTATTCCTGAGATCAAAGCACTGTTGTTCCATTTCCCTTTGGGGTTGTGTTGTGAGGTCCTTTTGATCCAATCATATCAACACTTAACTTGTTGAAAAAAAATTTTTTTATTGAGTTTAAGCATAAAAAAAGAAAAAGAGAAAGAAAGGCGGGGGGGAGGGAGGAATGAAGGAAGGAAGAAAGAAAAAGAAAGAAAGATGGATAGGCCAGGGACGTAGTCTGAAATGAAGGTTCAGAGCTACCACCTGGACTCAAATTTTTATGAACTATTTAAGCTTGAAAACCACAAACCTTTCATGCTAACACAAACAAAAGTTAGTTTATAATTGTTAACCAGTCAGAAACTCACATGGTCAGAGTCACCACAACCCAGAAATGACACATCTGAGTTCCCAAAACAAGTACCTGACAGTCGATTTGTTTTGGTTTTCCTGGTGGGCTCTGAAGGCAGGGGCCTTTCTCATTCTCCTGGGAACCTGAACTCTGTCCCTGTTTTAAAATGGACTTTACAGTTTAAGGTGGCGCTGGTTCTGCCATTTCATTTTTTTCTGCTCCTTTGAGCAAAACCTTACTTTGCTGATACTTGGCTTAAAAAAAAAAAAATTGTCTCCCAGAGACGGGTTCCCTGACATTTAGCCAATCCTAAATGCCAGCCCTAACCACACCTATGCATGAGCAGTATGTGACAATAGTAAAGGAGTCATGAATTTGAGAGCAAGGGGGGACATGGAAGGAGGTAGAGGAGGAGAGGGAGGTGGGGATGATGTAAATCCGGACTCACTTGAAATTATCAAAAAAAAAAAAAAAAAAGAGGTTTCAATAAAATACATTTTCTCTCCTTTTCATTTTCTTCTGCTTTCTCTTTAGTCTCACATGTATCTAAGTTGTAAAATGTCTATTTGTGAAATTCAAACATTAAGAGCGTGGTTTACTCTTATGCTGGGGTTCCCTTGGTAGCGTGGATGCTTGCCTGTGGAGGTTAGTAGATGAATAAAAGGGAAAGAAGCAGACACGGGATTCGTGGAAGAAGTGGGACCCCCTAGCAGAAGCTCAGGACAGACTCACGCAGCAAGCCGGTGAATTCAACGATGCAAACAAGAATCCCGGGTAACAAGGTCAATTCCCTTCTCCAACCCCTACATTCTTCTAATAATGTTTCTGCTCTCCACACCAAACCATTTTAAAGTTTTCCCCTCCCCCCTCCTTTTCCTCTTGCTTTTCCGCTGATCTCTACCCAATAGAATAGCACATCCTAGCAAGAACCGACCGAGGTAGCAGGCAGTCTTGGCCAGTGGGTTGTCTTGGGGAAAGGGAATGGGAACCCAGGATCCTTGCTAACTCTGTTGCTGACCATGTGGGGCTTCTATGAGGTAAAGGGGGAAACCAGCTCTGCCTCTGGCTCTGTTGCTGGGGGAAACCACGCTGCTCCTGCCCGTGGCGTGACTGATTTCCTACGCCTCCTCCAGGACTGCTCTCCTTTACTGCCTGCTTGGCTGCTTATCCTGTCTCTAAAATTTCTGTTGTCTGGCCTGGATCAGAAAGCACAGGTTAGACCATTACAATCCACTTGAATATGCACTGCTGGCTAGTTTTATGCCAAGGTGACACAGGATAGTTACCTGAGAAGGAGCCACAGTTATGAAAATGCCTCCATAATGTTGACTTGTAGGGAAATCTGCGAGGTGTCTTTTTCTAATTAATTAATGTTTGATGTAGGAGGGCCCATCCCAGAGTGGGTGGTCTTGGGTGCCATAAGAAAGCAGGCTAAGCAAGTCATGGAGAGCAAGCTGTCAGCACTGTTCTGCCATGACCTCTGCTTCAGTTCCTGCCTTGATTTCCTTCACTGGACTATGACATGGGATATATAAGCCAAATAAACCCTTTATTCCTGAATTGCTTTTGATCATGGTATTTTACCACAGCGAAAGGAAACCTAAGTCAGTATCCAACACCACTAACTATGAGAGGAAGGGTACCTTCCAGATGGTGCTTTTGGTGTTAATGCTTGCAACCATATCATTAAAACTATTAATCCTGTTTTTCAATGAAAGAATTTAGGAGTTATAATTTAAAAAATGTGTCTACCAACTTAGCCTCAGAATGTATCAGAGCATAAGTTTGTAGAAAGCCCCACCAGTGTGTGTGGTTCCCAATGCATGGAACGTTGTAGAAGGTATATGCTGTCAGAATACGGCAAATGGTCCTTGAACATCCAAAGAGACATTTTAATGTTAGGAAAGTATATAACCAGCAGTTACTGGACATCAGCTAAGTGGTGGGCTGTTCCCACTGGACAGAGCAGCCAGAGGTGTGAGGCAAAAGCCCAAGAAATCAACACTCATTTCTTCAAGAAGAACACAGAAGCCCTTAGGGCAGAGAGCACGAGGGGGACAGTAGGGTAAATAGGAGTATGTATTCAGGGTGATCGTTCTGAGTGTGACATGACAATCAGGTGGCCAAGCATAAGGGGAGACGCTAACAGAAGGAAGTCCAGCAGGGGACATTTGGACAGCTCGGACAGAGGAGTTCAACTGGCCATCATTTGAGTAGCCGATCCGCTACTGTTCCCTGGATATGTCTCCCCTGGAGGACCACGGTCCCCATTTCGTAGTCTCAGTCCCAGTAACGTGAAACATCAGTGTGAGGCTCTCCACCCACAATGCTCCATTTTCAGTGGGTTTTACAGTCTTTCAGTCAAGTTAGTTTTAAGTAGAAAACAGATTTTCTTTTCCGGGTGATTTGGAGATCTTTGTTTATTTACTGATTCATTTTTTTATTTTTATTTTATTTTATTTATTTATTTATTTATATTTATCTTATTTAATATTTTATTTATATTATTTTATTTTATTTTTATATTGATTTATTTTTTTATTATTTATTTATATTTACTTACTGATCTTAGTTCTAACGGAATATCAACAGGGAACTTACATGGCCCTTTTCTAAAGCTAAAGCTCAAAGAGGAGAAAGGAATTAAATGCTCAAGGAAGCAGGATATCCCCCTCTTCCCCGTTTTTAAAAGCATGTAGTTGCAGATGGAAGTGTGTGCAGGGGCATTTGGAGGCTGGAGAATAGCCTCGGTGCCATTCCGATGGTGTCATGATTTTTTCTGAGACAGTGCCTCTCACTGGTATGGAACTTTCCAGGTAGGCTGGGCTGGTCAGCCATGAGGAGCCACAGAGATTCTAGATTGTATCTCCCAGGTGGTATGCTTAGAAGGGTGGGCAACCATGCCTGGCTATTTGTTTGTTTGTTTTCATGGGTTCTGGGGCTGGAACACAGGCATCAAGCATTTTACCTACTGAGCTATGTCTCCTGCCTGAGAACCTTACTATACGTGTCATTTGACAGAACGCTTATCCAAAATAGCAGGACTGAGGCGTTCTACTTGCCAGAAAATTACCATTGAAATATTTACTGAATCAAGACATATTAAATGGATTTTTTTTTTTTTTGAGACAAGGTCTCACTGTGTCACCCTGGTTGGCGTGGAACTCGCTTTGTACACCAGACGGGGCTTGAACTCATGGAGACCTGCCTGCCTCCGTGATACAGTGTTAAAGGCATAAGCTACCATGCTCGGCTAAATGGCAGTCATTTTTATGTTTCATCAAGTTTCAAAAACAGGCTAAATGATGTGTGGAGGGAGCAGAAGTATGAATTGTGTACAGATCTTTATTCTGAATAATTTTAGGGATTAAGGAGAAATAAGAAGGGGGTGAGGACTCAGACAAGCACCGAAGGCAGAGCAAATGACAGAAAACGAGGCAGGAGTACACAGCCGAGGGCATGGGAACAACGGAGGGTGCGGTGCGTGTCGCAGTCGGAGCAGGCTATCAGCTGAGCTTGCCGATTGTGAGATGTGGCTGAACAGTAGAATGAAACGCCTCCATTTTCTTATCTCTCCCTCTTTTAGGAAGATGGTGGGATTGAAATACAGATTGTATACATAAGGTCCAGAGAGAGGCTCTGAGTCAGGTCATCCCTTGAGGCTACAGGTTAACTAAAGCCAGACGGAATGACAGGATCCAAAGAGGAAGGAAAGAATTTTGGACTGCCCAGAGCAGAGATGTTCACTTTAAGGCATTGGGGGAGGGGGGAGCAATGGAGCGTTCTTGCACTGTGAGGAAGGAGTCTTGTTAATGTGTGACTTAGAGGGTGATGTGGACACGAGGGTTGGGGACACTTGGTTAAGTACACAGTCTGCTTGGCAAAGCTTTGGGGGAGTGAGAATTACAGAATCCCAGCAGGTGCTTGCCAGACTCTCCTGGGAGGCTACTAAACTCTTCCCGAGGGAGTGAGGCTCATAGGCTTACTGTGGGTGTTTGCCAAGTCTCTGTAGCAGTAACAGTTGGTTACGAGGGTGGAGAGAAGGCCAGCTTCAGGTGAGTGCAGCCTGAGTGGCAGCTAGCTGAATGTCAAACATCTCCAGCCTTTTTGTTTATATGAAAAAGAAACCAGGGTGGTTCTATAAAGAAGCCCACGGGGGGGGGGGGGGGGGGGGAGGTGTCATGGCTGATGGGTGCTGTATTTACACTACCCACTGCTTGCTGCTGGGTTAGGGCACCATGGGGCTGGGGTGTTCCCATCTTGGGATGTCTAGGTCAGAAGCAGATGTCTGTGTCTGTGCATCAGGAGGCTGTTGTCCATGTGAGTCCATGCGGCATCCCGGATGGTTGTCTGGATGGACTGAGATAACGGATTTAAGAAGTGCCTGTGGATATGAGAATCAAAATGGCTATTAAGGAGGTGACAGTAGGTCTCTCTGAGCCAGGAGACCATCGAGGGCTTTTGAGACCACCCGTCCTACGACTGGTACCTGATAGCTGATTTCTGAGGCACAGTCGCCCCCACCCCTCTCTCTCGGCCTCTGTGTCTCTGACCAGGTCAGAACTGATTTACAAAGAAGCCAAAAGAGTTCTTTTTTCACAAAGGAGGCCAAGTCTCCCTTTTTCTGCTGTCAGGAGACCTACCTTTTCCCATTTTGGAGTGTGACTGCTGCTGAGGACTCTAGCTGGTCCTAGATGTGTCATGGAGGCTTTCTTGTATGACTTGGGATGAAGAATGATAAGAAGTTACTGTCTTAGTAACTTCTATATTGTTGTAATAGAGCACCATGACAAAGGCAACTTATAAAAAAATGTTTAATTTGGTTTAGCATTTCAGAGTCAGAGTTCATGATGGCGGAGCAAGGAACATCTGAGAGCTCACATCTTGGTCTACAATCAGAGGGGAAAGAGAGCTAGAAAGAGAACCTTAGAGCCCATTGTCCCCAGTGACACACCTCCTCCAACAAGGCCACACCTCCTAATCCTTCCCAAACAGTTTCACCAACTGGGGACCAAGTATTCAAAGGTGTTAGCCTGCAGGGGCCGTTCTCATCCAAACCTCCACAGTTACAGAGGACCCCAGTGCTAATGCCTACTGTTATTCCTAGACCACGAGAAGGGGGATAGGAATGGAGTTCTTTGCTAAGGGGACAGGAAAGCATCGCCGTTTAGGAGCTGCATGCGTGTCTGTGGATAAGTATGCTAGGGTGCAAGTTCTAGTTCAGCTGATGGAATGCAGAGGGTGCTGGTGGAGCTACAGAAGGTGCTGTTTGTCTAGATAGGCGGTGAGGTGGAGGGGAAAAAGCTGTTTTTTTTTTTCCGACAGAGAGAAAACTGGCTGGAGCTGACCCTCCCAGGGGCTGAGTGTGACGGTGGTGAGGGGTGTATGTGGGTTAGAGTTTGAAGCATTCTGGATGAGGTGTCTGTGTGTGTGTGTGTGTGTGTGTGTGTGTGTGTGTGTGTGTGTGTGTTAAAAAGAAGAGGTATTAGAGAGGGGGAGGATTTATTATTTTTTACAGGTTTGAGTGGCCTCGATATCTGTTAGAGGCCATGGCCAGACATCCCTAGTAGTACAAAGTCCTGGTGGCACCTGAGTCATTGGATATAGCTTGTGACATGCAATGGCCAGGGGACCTCCTGTCTGCGATGGGTGAAACTGAGCAGTCAACCCAACAGGAGGAGTTATTAGAGGTGGCCTGACAGGGGCAGTGGGAGTTAGATAGAGAGGAGGTTAATTGTTCCCTCTGATACTTTATAGAAAGGCTGTCTGATGCAGCAGAGAGGAGATGTACATGGTCAGGGGTCCGGTGTTTGTGACCCTATTGGCCATAGGTCTGGAGATTATAGAGATATGTTGGATATATGTATCATAGAGTGCAGAAACTGTCTGTCAGTGTAGTAGTGTCTGGTCAGTGAAAACAGGCCCATTCTGCCTTTGGATCCAGAGGGAGGCGTGTGAATTTGTCCAAGTCTGAAGAGAGCATGGAATAGCCATGTCTGCCAACAGGAAGGGAGAGACATACCCAGGAGTCATTTGCCAGAGTTCTGCCGGAGTTATCTGCTGGAAGCAGTGCAAAATTTCTGGGAGCAGTGTAGGGGAACAGCAGCCAGCACTGGAGCTTCAGGAGTCAGCCTACTGTTTAGCAAGGCGACAGCAGGTTTTTTGACCTCCTGGGGATCGTCTCCTGAATGCCCTTTGCCACTGCTGGGCCTTATCATGCTTGTTGCTACCATGGTTTCCCTGTCTCTCTTATGGTTGAAAGTTCTATGGGGGTCTCTAACTCCTCACTGGGCAGTGTTGCTGGCACACATAACAATGATTTCCCCCTCAAGCGATGTCACTTGGGCAAGGCACTGTCACTCAGTTGAATTGGTAACTATTGAAACTTCAGAAAGAATAACTAAAAAATGTATAGTTAGAAACAGTAGGTGTTTTTCACATATAGTTACAGGGCTAAATTAGGATGTTTAGCCAGCTGCCTTGGAATCAGTAACTTAAGAAGAAAACATATTTTTGCTAAGGGCTTGTTTGGTCAGGGTTGGGAAAGCTAGAACAAAGAAAGCTTAATTGCTAGGGCCCATGAGTTTCACCTGTGAAAAACAGACCCATGGCCAAGAAATCACAAATGCGTTTCAGTGCCCATTGTTAGGCTTGAACTTCCTTGACCACAAATAAAATGGATTCTTTCCTGGTTTCTATAATCAAAAGTTTTTTTCGATTATATGAGGAGTCTGGGGTAATCCTTGGGAATATAGAGCTGTGCAGCAGATTCTCCTTTTACCTAAGAAAAGCAAAAAGACCACTGACTTAGTTTTCTAGTTATATTAAACTTGTTCCATTGTGCTAATTAAATAAGAATTGTGTACGTTAGGATACTATGACGTGTACTCATTCCCTAGCAACCCACCAGCTACAATAGAAGCTGGCTGTGAAATTAGTTGGCTTGCTAAAACTCTGTTAATTTATAATGGAAAAACTATTGCTTCTAGGATGTAGATGTACTGTGGGGAGAAAATATATCGAGAACTAGGTGTTCAGGTATGGCTTTTAAGATAACTTGTTTTTTAAAAATATGGAACGTGGTAATCACTGAAATGTAAACAATGAATCATAAAACCTGTGATCATTATGTGATGTTTAAGTGTATGATTAAGATGTGATTGTGGGAGAAGGAATAAAGAGAAGTTTGTCCCGTCCGTAAGAGGTGTGGTTTTATTCTTATTATTTCGCCAACTCTGCTCCTCCTTCCCGTCTCGCTGAAACCCTGGCCTGGGCTGGACCACGGCAGTTATCAAGTAAAAGATGGGCTAGACTAAGATGCGTTCCAGGTGACTGGTGGTAAGAGCGGCATTAATTGGAACTGAACGGGTAAGGTGAAGAGAGAGACTAAAACAGGGTAATAGGCTAGATTCAGAAGAATTTATATTCAAATAGTCAATTTCAGTCCAGAGAGAGAGACAGAGACTGAGAGAGGAGGGGTAGTAGAAAGGACCATCTAAAGGATGCATGGATTCAGGGAGAAGTGAATGGGAACCCATCAAGCCTTCCCGTGTTCTCCAGGTCCCATTTGTATCCTTCATTTGTAGGGACCAATTGCAAGAGAGCAGTCACTCTTGGTTGTTTTTATGTGTGGTGTGGGTATATGTGCATATTTCCATGTGTGGGATCACATGTGGGGGGGATGTGTCTTCCTTGATTGCCCTCTATTTATTTATGTAGGGCCTCTCAACTGAACCAGGATCTCCCAGATTCTGCTAGACTGGGTAGCTAGCTCCCTATGGGCTTCCTACACTCTTCCCCAGTTCTGGGAGCACAGGCTTCAAAAGCAACTGCTCTGATTCTTTTTTTTTTTTTTTTAAATGTGAGTGTGGGGTTCTGAACTGAGATTCTAATGCTGGCATTGCAACTCTTTATCCACTGAGACATCTTTCCCTGGCCCTTCCTGAATAGTGTCTAAAGAACAATAGCACAATTCTGTGGTATTTGGCAGGATACAAATTCCAGACACATTGATCACGAACACCATAAAGACCATAAAGCCTGTTGTGGACCTGGAAATGAAGAAGTTCACCATACTGGAAGAAGGCCAGGCATTGCATTTCACTAGATGTCGCTTGAAGAAGCCATTGTACGTGATATAAAAGACATTGTACACGTTGTAGAAGACAGCTTCAAAGATGATCTGGAAGAAGATGCTGGTAGTGTAGGTTCACCACAGGGACCCTTTGATACGGATCTTTCTGGTGTTTTTGTTTGTTGGTTTTTAAGATTTCGTTTTTCAGCCAGGCTGTGGTGGCGCACGCCTTTGATACTAGCATTAGGGAGGCAGAGGCAGGCAGATCTCTGTGAGTTCAAGACCAGCCTGGTCTACAGAGTGAGTTCCAGGAGAGCCAGAGTTACAACAGAGAAACTCTGTTTCAAAAAGAAAAAAAGAAAAAGAAAAAAAAACTAACCAAAAAACCAAAACAAACAACAACAAAAAAACCCCAAGAAACAAACAAAAAAAACCCCAAATTTTCATTCTGTGTCTCTGGAAGCCATGTGCATGGCTATCAGGAGGGCTGGTGTGGACAGGAAGAGCTGCTGAACCCAGAGCCGGATGTGCGAGACAGAAAAGTGATGGTCGTAACACATTGTTGCAGCCGGGCTGCAGAGTGTTGCACACAAACTCAGCTTGCTCATCTCCCCACACCTCCATCCCATCTGTGACAAGGATCACGATTCAGACAAAGACCAGGATGGTGAGCCAGGTTTCCCCAGTGCTGTGAAGTTTGGTTGACATCCCAAGGACATTCTGTTGTATGTCCCAACCCATTCCATTCTCGGGGCAGTTGGTACTGGAGAAGACAAATGAGAGTAGCAGAAGAATCACTGGTCTGGCTGGAAGTTGGGTCACTGCTCTGATTCTGGGTAAGCAAGTGTTCTTAGCTCTCTTTCCAAGCAAGGGCTGACACACAGAGTCCTCTAGAAGGATGACAGCATAGCTCACTTTGCCATAGGATTAAGTGTACAGCTCCCAAACCATCTCAAACACGTTTCTGTGTGCTATTGAATAGAACAGCTTGTTCATCAGAGTGACTCACTCAGTCTTTAACACGTAATATGTACCAAGAAAAGCACTCGTTAGCTTAAAGGCAAAAAATGAGTCCTGGCAGAGCTCAGTGGACGAGTCCCCCTGTAGGCTCTGTTGGGACGTCTAACTCTGGACTGTACCGGGGAAAGATTATGACTTGGGCCAGTCTCTCCTTGAGGCACGGAAGGCAAGTTCAGATGATGAAATTTCTGGAAATCTACTTGATCTAGAACTGTCCCCTTGAAGTCTCAATGCAGAGTCTGGCTTTTTAAAATATTTTGATTAGTGGATAGAGAGGTAGCTCAGTAGTTAAGAATGCTTGATGCCTTTCAGAGGACCTGAGTTCAGTTCTCAGCACCCATGTCAGCCACCTCCCAACTGCCTGTGACTCCAGCCCTTGGGAATCAGATGCCCCTGGAACCTATGCTTACATGTACGGCCCCTCCACATAATTAAAAGTAAAATACATATTTGTATATATTTTGATTACTTTTCACAAGTTTGAGATGAAGCCACTTCCAGATTTTTTTATGTTCACAGGAAAAAAAAAATCCTTATTTGTTCAAATTAGATACTGTGTTACTCACAGACAAGGGAATTCTTAACAGACACATTATCTTCAATTCCAAGCAGAATAAATCTAGCTATGAATGAAAAACTGTGGTTCATTCTTAGTTACTGAAATATAAAATCTGTACTATCCTCAACTACTGAAACGCATATTAACACATTAAGCTACGTTAAATGTAATTTAAGCACACTAATGACACAAAGAAACACTGATGCTGGGACAAGAGTCTCAGACAAAGTCAGTTGCAGATACAGATACCAGTTATTTTACACACACTATTATGAGTTTGAAGAGATCTGGCCCCTGTGAATTATGCATACGTATAATGCATATACATATCTGTGAACACATGTTCATGTATGTGCATGGGTACTTGCAGTATGTTGGTGCCAAAGACAAGATCAGGTGTCACTCTCAGGAAGTTCATCCACCTCCTTTGAGACAGAATCTCTCATTGGTCTGGAGCTTCCCAGGTAGGCTAGACTGGCCAATGAGGCCCAGAAGTCCCTTCTGTCTGTCTCCTGAGCTCTGGCATTTTAATCTGGTATGCCCAGCATTCTCACATAGATTCCAGGGATTGGTGTGCCCTCAAGCCTTTGAGGTGAGGACTTCACCGATTGAGCTCTCCAAACTTGATCTCTTAGAGACAAGTCTTACTGTGTTGCGCAGGCTGGCTTTGAACTCCTGGGCCTCAGCTTCCTTGGAGGCTGGGCGACAGGTGCACTGTGAACCTGGCTGCAGTGAGAGCTGATTTTATTTTGCAAGTAATGAAAAATCTGTTCATTTAGAAATGAAGATCTTCACTGCTTTGTATTAGAGAAGAGCGATGCCAATGTGGGGCTTGGGACCACTATTACTAACACCAAGGCCTAGGTTCACCTAGGTTTCAGCTTCCTAACAAAAAGCTTGAAAACTATATATTAAGTAGCATAAGCCAGTTTCAAGAAAATTACTGGGTACTCTCAAAGGCCTCCCTGTTTCAGAGAACTACAAGCCAACAGGCCCAAGTCAGGTGCACCGTGACCCTGGAGAGTTCCCAGAGTTAAAGAAAAAAGCTTTTCTTGGGCAAATGAGACGGCCTTGGGCTAGAGAGCTCCCCCCTCCCCCTAGACGGCCCACGGCCTTGGGCTAAAGAGTTCCCTCCACCCAGTTGCCCAGAACCTTGAGCATGTATTCTTTTTAGGAGCCCGAGACCTTGCTGTATGCTAACACCAATCAGTCTAAAGGTTAACTGGCCCCTACCTATCAAAATGGGAAAAGCAATTTGGGGGACCAATCAACTTGTACCAACTTGGTCTGTGCCTAGCAACTATACAGCCCCCTAGCAACCGTTTCAACTGTAAATAAAAAGGCTTGCTTTTTGCTCCTGGGGCCGCTTCTATCCTGCGTGTCGGAGCGGTCCCAGTATACTGGAATAAAAATCCTCTTGCTATTTGCATCGATATCCCATCTGTGAGTCTCTGTGGGGGTGCAGCCCCCGGGGGGCCCAACATAGTCCCGGGGGGTCCAACACCAACACTAACATCCTTTCTAGTTACTTCTTTCTTGAGATACCCGAAAAAAAAGAACCCACAAATATTCTCTCTGGAAAGCAGCACTGAGTCACTGTTCCCACAGGCTTTCTTCGTATTAGGCTTTCTTCTTGACAACAGTGCCCTCGTGGAAAGGTCATGAAGTTGGGTCCAGAGGATGCTTGCTTGAGCCAGCTCTCATCCCAAAGAGCTGACAGTATTTTGGCTCTTCCCCTCTGCGCTGACAGACCACACACACACACACAGGCCATGGCAAAGTTCCACCTCCTTCAGCGGGCCAGTGGCAATTTGCAGAATTGCTTACCTGTTTGAACCAATCAATACATTGCTCTATATACTAGGGGACCTCCTGAGCCCCCAACCAAATACATGTATGACCTTCACAATAAACTAGAGAGATGGATATGCAGTGAAGGACCACACCACCCACGCCTCGAAACCCCTGTGGCTTCCCATGTGGGAGCTGAGCTAGCCACAGGTGGGCTGTGGATGCTTAGGGGGACAAGGGAAGCCGAGGGCTGGGATGCACGAGCGTGAGGTTGTTCCAACACAAGAGGATGTGACAGCTGTTAGGACCCACAGGTGGCTCGCTGGATCCCCCTCTCAGCAGGGTCTTTCTCCTCCAACCTTCCTGGTTTCTCCTGTCAGTTACTAAATGGCATTGAGAATCTTTTTAGAGACTTGTGTGAAAAATCTGTGAAGTCTCCTAGCAATGCCACATAGCCAAACATTCTTCTAAATGGCATTTAGTAACAGTCACTTGTTCACATGAGTGGACTGTTATCGATCTTTTCCTCTGAGTTTGAGTAATTGAATACTGGAAAAAAGAGTCACTACCTTTCTTTTCCTTCCTCTCTTCTTCCTTCCTTTCTCCCTTCCTTCCGTTGTTTTGTTTTTCAAGACAGGGTTTCTCTGTGTAACCCTGGCTGTTCTGGAACTCGCCCTGTAGATCAAGCTGGCCTGGAACTCAGATCTGGGATTAAAGGCTAAAGGCGTGCACCACCACCGGGCTAAAAAATTCACTACTTTTAAGAGAAATGAAAATTCCCAGTACCCCACTTTTAAACTGCAGTACAAATTTTAAAAAGCAAGCTGTAAATACCTAGTTATCACGGGGAAGAATTTTCTTCCTGGTTTGCAAACTACTTCACCCGGCAGGGATGGTCAGCGGGTCACCCCCATTTCATGCTTATCACAACAGGTGCCAAACTGCTGATCCAGGGGAATTTGTGCCCAGTTAGCCGATGTTTACTTTGACCACATTGATATTTAGAAAAGAACTGGCCCTTACTCCACTCAAGAGATACACTGATTACAAATCCCTAAGGTTTGAATTCTAGGGGAGAGCCAATGTATAACTCACTTCCAGGCTGTTTGTAAACAGCCGCTGTTAAATGGCACAATTTGGAGTCATCTCCAAAAAAGGAAAAGTGGAGTGCTGAAATCCGGAACAGAGACATCTGACCAGGAGAGTGAGTTCCAACAGCTCGCAGACACTGCAACTCATGTCACACAAGTCTCCTACTTAAAGCACTACTGTAAAATGCCAGTGTGATTTTCCACCGAAAACGTGCATTCTTAACACGTGGGCACAAACATAAACACACACACTAATAAGCTGTGTCACCGCTGAAGCAAAACCAAAGACAAAAACAAAACCAACAACCAAAAACAGTTTCCCAAAAGTAAGTAGGTGAGCCCACCTCCATTCTAACTAATCCTGTCACAGCTGGAGACCTTGGAGCTGCCTGATACCACTGTCTACAGTGAGGCAGCTAAGCTCACCTGACCTCAGAGGCACAGCATTTCCGGGCAAGCCATCTCCCCAGCCTTAGCCATTCATCAAGGAAAGCAAGTGCTCGCCCAGGTCTTCGGGAGCCTGGAAGGAAGATCCGTTATTCTCCACTTTCCGGAGGTTCAGCTTCCCAGACAGGGGGCGCCCCAGGGTCCGGGAGCCATAGAGCCTGTCAGTCCTGGGTACTACAGGGTCTCCAGCGCAACCCGAGGGTGCCCAGACCCGCTCTGCTGCTCTGAAAAGGAGGCTCCCTCTTCACTCTTGTGTGTGGTACCCCTTCACTCAGGCGTTCTGCCCAGGCCATTGTCCGGCTACCCTGCTCTCCCTGTCCATTGGAGGCCCCTTCTTGGGTACACAGGCACCTGCATCTCTCACCTGCATCCCTCACCTGCATCCCTCACCCGCACCCCTCACCCGCACCCCTCACCCGCACCCCTCACCTACACCCCTCACCTACATCCCGCACCTACATTCTCCTCACCTGAATCCCACACTTACACTCTCCTCACGTGCCAGATTTCTCTTCTGGCACTTGCATCCTATGTGGCCAGGACAAGGGAACCAGGTGGAATTTGACTGGAGCCCAGAATTTGGTGTGAAGCACGCATGCGCTTTTGCATAATAGCTCCCGGCTCCTGTCCGCTTCTGCCTGGGCTCTCACACCATGACCGAGGCCACAGCACACAGGATCAGGTTCCATCCATGTCTCATTCAACCCAGTGTCTACAGGCCTTCTGTTCCCTCTGGGTCCCCAGGGTCCAGCAGGGGGATAGGACTGCAAAGGATATTTAATAAAAGTCATAGTCGAATGAATTTTGGTGGCAGTTTAAAAAAATGATACCCAAATTCACCGTATGAGTGATGGATTTATTTCAGAAACAAGCCGAAGTTCAGGTCATCTGCAGTCTCCACAGAGAAACTCCAGTGTCGTATTAAAGTTTGGATCTACTTGCATTAGCAATGTGCTTTCCTCTCTGGAAGAATTCTCTTCTGCTCAGGTCTGAATTTAATTCATTCCCAAAAGAAAGTAAACAAAGCTATAAAGACACATGAAGCCTCTCTCCTCTGGAACTCCGAGCTGCGCATAAGCATGGAGTCCTCCTGTTTGTATAGACTTTTTTTTTTTTTTTAAGGCAGAGACTCCTGTGTCCCAGTCTGGCCTATCCGGATCCTCCTGCCACACCCGCTGAGTGCTGTGACCACAGGCCTGCACCACTATGTCTGACATAGTTCTTAAGTTGAGGAATGTAGTCTAGCTTTTAAAGACTTTAGTGTCTGTCTTAGTCAGTGTTCTAGAGATGTGAAGAGATCCCATGACTGCAGCAAGTCTTATAGAGGAAAGCATTTAATCGAGGCTTTGTAGCTGCACACCTACGCCTTCTGTGCGCTGACCCTGAGGAAACACTTCCCAGATTTTAAGATAGAGTCTGGTTTTCAGGAAAAACAGCTTGTCTGCAGGAAGAGTTCCCTCGAGGGGTAAAGCTCTCATCACCACAGCAGATGCGTGTTGTCAGGACCGCCTCACCTCACCAGTGTCTGGACAAGTTTGCAGAAAACAAAACAAAACAAAGCAAAATGGACTCTGCGAGTTCTGGAGTTTCTTTCTCGTATTTGCTGTCTCCACGTTGGATTAGCTGGTGTGATGTCATGTCCCACATTGCAGGCACCATTTGTAGCTGTACACCTAAACTCTGGTGGCTCAGCAAATAAGACATGGAGGCATATGTATTGGTGTAATCCTTGCCAGACCTCAGCAGAGGGAACCACCGTCATGGCAAGCACCATATTGGACAGTGGAACCCAGAGTGTCTGAACTCAGGAGTTTTTATTGATACAGAACTCCTCAGGTGTTCTACTGATAGCACATGCAGATTATAAGGGATCAAACATCCCCCACATAAATCCAACACCTGCAGACAATACAAAATGCCAAGACCTAAGCAGTCCCTCACTCAGCTACAACAGGACTTGCTTACAGTGTCAGAGGTTCAGTCCATTGTTAGCAAGGCAGGGGACACGTTGTCATGCAGGCAGACATGGTCCTGGAGAAGTAGCTGGAAATTCTACATTGGGTCCGCAGGCAGCAGGAGGAGAGAGAGACACTGGGTTTGGAATAGGCTTCTGAAACCTCAAAGCCCCATCCTCCCAGTGACACACTTCCTCCAAGAAAGGCCACACCTCCTAATTCTTTCAAAATAATGCCACTTTCTAGTGACCACACATTCAATCTAGGAGCCTATGGGGGCCACTCTCATTTGAACCACCACAGTGTCTTCCTGTAAATTTAGCTCTAACAGCACAGGAATAGTTTCTTCATCACGGAAATGCTGAACGATCTGTGGCCTCCTAGACAAACTCCATTATTGTCTATACTGGACGTGTGATATAGTGTTGTGATGGTTTGCAATTTTTCATTGGAAATATGGATATGAAATATATGGCTCCAACAAACGTTTGCACACCCGTGTGTATAAAATCATTCAACAGCCAAAAAGTGGAGGCAATCCCAGTATCCCCAGATGGATGAACGGATGCACAGGTGTGGTTCGTACCCACAGTGGAATGCTATTTGGCCTTAAAAAGGAAGGAACACGTACAATGAATGTAAACTTTGAAGGGATGCTGAGTAACAAGGCAGGTTCAACAGTAAGACATACAGCGCGACTCAGCTTATTAGAACTGAATCGTGCTGTCCAGTTGAAGGCAGTGGCGCCTCATGATGTGAGAAGCACAGGAACAGGACTGCTGGGAGTTGGTGGGGGGCAGGCCATGGGGGCACTCTCCGTAACCTTTGCCAAGACTTGTGGAGTGGAGAATGGGGAGTTAGTGGTGGTTATTGACTTTCCGTTTGGGAACAGGAGTTCTAGAAACGGATGGGGTGACACACAGCAGTGTGGATGTGCTTAAAGTCACAAGATGTGTGTACTTAAGACAGTTAAGATGAGCATGTATAAATTATATATATTGATGACCATGAGCACAAAATTATATTATGCAAAGACAAGAAAGACTAAGGAGACAATAATGGCTCCTTACACCTGCCACGTCACCCATTTTCTAGGATGCTAACCATCCGGTTTAACTTTTAGTTGTAAAAGTTTGCTTCTTGTTTGATTTTAGCAAAGACTGTATCTAGGGTACTTCGGGTAGATATATGCATATGCACATAAGCCAAACCGACTAGACAGAAAGTCTCAGTTGGGTCACATTTCCATGTTCTAGCAGAATTTCTAGCACAGAAAGTAGGCAGTGAGTCTGGCACCCTGGCCGGTACTAAACCTGATGTTGAGAGCTTCTTCCCACGAGCCAGAGTGAAAATGTGTTTGCCTGGGGTGCCCCCTGGTGGTACAAGGGGGAATTGCTTCTCAGGTCTGAATCTGAGCCAATCTGTGCTTTGTGTGTGTGTGAGAGAGATGGAAATTCAACCAGTATCTGTTGACTGTGTCTGACCTTCCTCGGTGTGACAGCTCAGAGTAATACAGTAATCTTGTATTTGATCTTGTTAGGACAGAATTTAAAAGGTCCTTTCTTTAAGCATCGAAGTTTACGATGTATAAAAATCTGCTTGAGTTTGTTTAAAAGAGGTGAAGACAGCACTGTTTATTACCTACTTAACACGAATTGACAGTGCACAGTGTCTCGTTACTTTGTGGGATATAAAGCCTTTAGTAGCACATTTGTAACCAACCCAGTTATGTATTGACCATCTGCTCACACAAGGCCTTGGGCTGGTGTTGGGGAGTCGGAAAGGCCCCACCTTCTGCACTCAGAGCGTTCGCTGGGCTGAGTTGTGCCCATCTCTGTCCACAGAAGGACTGCACTATGTCCATTCTGGATTAGAAAGTGTTAATTCACAGGCACATCTTTGTCTTAATAAGACCAGCGTAGTCAAGGTGGACCTGGTAGTGCATGCCTGCAATCTCCACATCTGAAAGGCTGAGGCAGAAGAATTGCTGTGAGCTCAAGGCCAGAATGGACTGCATAATCAGCACAGGCCAGCCAGGGAAACACAGCAAGACTCTGCCAAAAACAAAACAAGACAAACAAAGAAAAAGCCCTGCCCCTGACTTCCCCAAAGGCACATAACCAGCCTCCAGGATGGAGAGAAAGGCTCAGTCCGTCCAGAGAGCGCTTTCCTGCCCCACCAGGCACTGGCCGGAGACATTTACAAATATAAGCTCATTCAGCTCTCAAGAAAGCCACTCAGGTTCACAGGATTCCTGGCTTTCCATTAAGGAAATGGAGGCTCAGAGAGTCTACTGAAACTGGCCCAAAGCCACAGAGCTGGTAAGGGCACAGGCCGGGCACTGATGTGGATCGCTGTCCCCGAGCCTGCTTGGTACTAACCATGCGTGCTTGGTGACCACTGAGGGCAGAAAAGGGCACTGGATCCCCTGGGACTGGAGTTAAAAGATGGTTGTGAGGTACCGTGTGGGTGCTAGGAATCGGACCCAGGTCATCCGGAAGGACAGCCTGTGCTCTTAACTTAGTGCTTGTTTTAAGAAGTTTTCTTTAAGATCATCAAGATTTTCCCCCCTGTGTTCTGTACCAACATCTTTCTACTTTTACGTTTAACCTCTAGATTTTTGTGCTGCCAGCATTGCTTTCCACAGGGAAGGGTTCCGTTCCATTTTCCCCTTTCATAAGTGTTTCCAGTAGTTCCAGATAGGTTCATTCCTTAGTACAGTTCCCCTCCCTGAAGACATGGGTACTATTTGTACCCCTTGTTTCTGGATCAGTTTTTTGGTTCACTGGCCAGAAGTCATTTCCATCCGTGTCCCCTGAAGTGAATTTAAGGAAAGAAGCTTTAGCATTTGCTTCTTCAGCTCTGCAATCTTTTCGAGGTGGGTACCCCATTAATATTCATCAGATGTATTTACAATGGCTTTTGTTTTAATTTATTACTTACTTTAATTTTTATCACATTTATTTATTTGTCTTTTTTGTGTGTATGTGCATTTTGTGTGTGTGTGTGTGTGTGTGTGTGTGTGTGTGTGTGTGTGTGTGCCAGTTTCTTTCAATATGAATGGAGATGACTACATCTTCATCTGACTCAGGGTGCAGCCCATGCTGAGTACATAGGGACCATGGGAAACTGGACCTCATTTTACCACTTACACGGTTGTCTCTATTTGTGTGAATGCGCGTTGTGTAGTGTATGTACTTGTCAGTGTGGTGTGTGTATGTGTGTGTGTGTGTGATGTGTGCTCACACGTGTGCTTGTGAGTGCGGCAGCCAGAGGCTGACATATGGCTTCTTTTCTGAGTTGCTCTCCACATTTATAATGGTTGTTTTTTAAGACAGCATCTCCTGCTGAACATGAAGCTCATTAATTCGGCCAGACTGCCTAGCCACCTGTCTCTGTCTGCCCCCAGCACTGGGATACAGGTACATGCACCGGCTCTGGCTTTTTTCATGGTTTCTGGGGATCTGGACTTAAGTGCTCATACTTGCAGGGCAGGTATCTTACCCACTGAGCCATCTCCTTAGTCCTATGTCTTTTAAAAAGCATTATTTCAATGAAGTGAGTCAGAGTTTAAGAAGATTTAAGAGGGCGTGGAGAGAAGGAAGGAGAGGAATAAGGAAGAGAGGGAAAAGAGACAAAGAGAGACTGAGTCAGGCTTAGGAAAAGGACAGTTGTATTATAACCTGGAACAGAAACAAAAATTCCCTAAGCAAACTTAATTAACCCAATGACAGGCTATATGCTTGCCCCTGATTGGCTGTAGGTGGAAGATACCGGGCAAAGCAAGTTAGGTTGTATGCTCACCCCGCATTGGACCTGGTGGGAAACACATATCCTTCCGGGCTCTGCCTTTGTAAACTCCTACAAATTATAACTCTTGGCCATTAGGTGGAACCCCAGAATGTGACACGGGCCATTTCTGTGGGAACCTCCACGTGGTCCCGGCCAGCACCCTTCATTACTGGCCAGTATTAAAGCTTGCTTAAAAATTAACTCAATCTTTGTGGCAATGGTCTTTTTCTCGATTGTTTGGGATTAGTAGTATACACCCCCAAAAGGTTGGAGTGAGCTTCTCAACAGGGAGGTTACCCTAGTGCTTTCTTGAGTCTGGGATGGGACCCTGGTCCTTTCTAGGAAAGTGTCCCACCCCGAAACTGCGTACCAGCCCTTTCCTTAGAACTGGTATAGCAATTTGACATTGTGACATTTATATTGTAACTTACAAAAGTTTAGGTTCTTATGAGGTGGAGGGGTACCCCAATATTTTACTACTGATGTCATTTTCTTTTCTTCGCAAAAAACTTCCTGCTGTGTCACTGGGTCACCAGCAGATTCCTCAAATGTCGAAGGAATCCACTGCAAGTCAAGCCTCCTGCTTAGGCTAGGGGAGAAGAAAGAGATGGAAACGAAAACCCGCTCCCCAGCTGCCACACACCCCCTCTTTTGCCTGAGGGGACACCCATTCTGCTCTTAGCCCTGCCACTGCTGAAGAATTTGTGCTCCTGGGTCAGTCTGCCCTAGGCAGTCACACTTGACGAACCCGGACCAGGAGCTCCAAGTCCCTCCAATAGGACACGTTTTTTTGTTGGTTGGTTGTTTTGGGGTTTTCTTTTTTTTTTTTTTTTTTTGCTTGTTTTTGATTTTTCAAGACGCAGTTTCTCGGTGTAGCCCTGACTGTTCTGGAACTCTCTCTGTAGAACAAACTGGCCTCAAACTCAGATCTACCTGCAGAAGAGGGCGTTTTATTTTCTACGCATCAAAGAACCATCTATTTAATGTGTAGAAACAGCCTGGTTATCAGTAGTTAGCGACTGCTGTCCAGAAGGGAGACATTTCCTTGACAGATAAAGGCATCGGGTCTCCTGGGGGAGAACTGACTTGACTTTCCCATGGTTTTCCTCTGCGATGTCTCTGCTGCATAGCATGTTTACCTTGAAGAAATGGAAGATTTCAAGCGTGTGGATTTCAGTTTACAAAGGCCTTCTGTTTACAGAGGCCAGGCCACTTGTTTGCCAAGGAAAAGAAAGCATGCGCTTTGCCAGAGTTCTCAGAGACGGGATTCACATCCTTCTTCCTCTAACAGTGAGGCCAGCTAAGTCCTTCTACTGCTGTCAGTGAGCATAGGCTAATAGAGGACTGGCCAAGCGAGCGAGCGTTCGATGTCATCTAGCATAGCTATTGTTCTGTGGGTGTGTATAGGTGCTGGTTCAGGAGGCATAGTGTATTCAGTAGTTTATAATTCATCAATATGGATTCACGCCAATCAGTCCCTATCAATTCACCAAATACCTGGTGATCACAGAGCATGAAGTGAGGCCCTGGCCACGGCTGTCTTCGGATTTACAGATGACTGAGACATGCCCCCAATAGGTAAAAACAAGCAAACGTGTACTATATGCTTCATTGAAACCAAAGTATCATTGATCGTAAGACATACTGTAGAGGGCAGACATGGGTATGTCCAGGACCCCAGAGCCTCAGAGGAATGGCAAAGACCCTTACCTATACCCCCAGGGCGAGGCTCAGGGGGAAATGGCAAAGCCTTTCTCTGGTCCGTATCTGGATTTGTTAGTATGTGCAGAAAATGTCCACAATAACACCTCTCCCCAGCTTCATGAGTATTTACGTCCTGAAGATGGCTCCGCTCCAGAGGCTGCTCCTACCGAGATTAGCTAGACCTGTTCCCTTGATCCAGCTGTGTACCAGAAACCCCACCTCCCTATTCAGCTGTGTGCAATAGACCCACCTTCTGTTCGGTCCTATATAATAAGCACGCACACTCAGCTTCCAGCATGCTGTGCTGTCTCCCACAGGTGGCCCAGGCCACCAACCCCAGGTTTACATCTGTGTGTCAGTTTCTCTTCATTCCCTCACCACTCCAATCATGTGGGTCCCTGGAGGACACATGGAGGAGAAAGGGAGCACCCCTCATGTGCTAGCAAAATAGAAGCTATGGCGGTGGTCCGATGTCACCAGCTCTGAGACCCAGCTCCCCATTTGACAGATGTGACAGTGGAAGAGAACCTGGTGACTTAGTCTCTTCTGTGTGCTAGAGGAGTAGCTCTGCTGGGAGAATGCTTGCCTGACACCCACACAACCCTGAGTTCTAACCTCACCTCCTAATAAGGCAGCTGTGGTGAATCTTACCTGTGATCCCAGCACTTGGGAGGTGGAGGCAGGAACACCAGAGTTACCCTCTGTGTGGCCAATTTGAGGCAGGTCTGGGCTACATGAGACCTCATTCACCCACCCCAAAAAAAAAAAAAAAGTCTCAAAGAATCTTTAATCTCTGTGTAAGAATTGTCCTAGAAATAAGTTTATTACTAGTCATGGTGAATGTTTACTAAAGATCTATTTATTCTTAAAATTGTATGTGTATGGGTGTTTTGCATACATGTGTGTCTATGCACCATGTGCCTGTCTGGTGCATGCTGGAGGCCAGAAGAGGGCATCAGATCCCCTGGAACTGGAGTTACAGATGATTGTGAACCACCATGTAAGTGCTGGGAATTAAACCTTGATCCTCTGGAAGAGTAGCCAGTGTTCTTAACCACTGAACCATCTCTCCAGACCTCTGTGGTAAGTTTTTTAAAGATGAAAACCATGCCAACACCCAGAGGCAAAGCCTGGAGGATCACACGATTTCAAAGCCAACCACCCTGGTCTATATAGCAAGACTGTCTCAAAAAAGAAGGCTGGAAAGATGGCCCAGTGATTAAGCACTGGCCATGCAACCCAGAGGACTGAAGTTCAGATTCCCAGCACTCATAGACAAGCCAGGTGTGCATGGTGTCCCACCTGTAACCCCAGTGCTTGGGAGGCAGAGACAGAAGACCCCAGGGAAAGCTGGAGAGCTAGGCTGGAGAAATTAGGAAGCTCTGGGTTCAGTGAAAACCTTCTGTCAGTAAATAAAGAACAACCAAGGAAGATATCTGATAACTCTTGCACATGCATGTATTCCTGATATGTGTCCCTAGACATGTGAACACACACACACAAACGCACACACACACACACACACACACACACACACACACAAAATGGTAAAAAGATTTGATTGGACATTTCTCCAGAGGAGGTCCCTATGTGGCTAGGAAGCACACAGGGATGCTCAATATCGCTAATCATTAGGGAAAGGCAAATCAAACCACCATGAGACGCCACCTCTCTCTCACAAAGATGGCTAGTGTCAAAAAACAAAACAAACAACAATAAAACCAGAAAATGGTAAGTGTTACTGGAAATGAGAGAAAGTTGGAATTTATGCCCAGCATGGTGACACACGCCTGTCGGAGTTCAAGGCCAGCCTGGGCTACATGAGACTCTACTGAAGAAATTAAAATCCCAAGGCAAATAGGAAGACTTGCGTACTGCTAATGGAATTATAAAGGGTTAGGTGATGGAAAACATCCAGTTCCTCAAAAATGTAAATATAGAAAGAATGTGATATATATGTATGTTTATATACATATATAAATATACACGTATGTTTATATATATACATGTAAAATTGTTCAACATGTACATAATCACAAGAACAAGAAGGAACAGGGCCTCAAAATGATATTTACTCATCTGTGTTCATAGCTCACTCCACGCAGCTAAAATGTGGAAGCAAACCAAATGTCCATTGACAGAAGAATGGACAAGCAAAAAGGCAGACTATATCCACAATGCAGCTCTGTCCAGTCTCACAAAGGCAGGAAATTCTGAGACACCGTGTCCTAGTTATGGTGACTGTTGCTGTGATGAAACACCACGGCCAATGCAACTTGGAGAAGAAATAGTTTATTGAACTTGTGCTTCCACATTACCATTCATCCGAGGAAGTCAAGACAGGAACACAAACAAGGCAAGAACCTGGAGGCAGGAGCTGATGCAGAGGCCGTGGAGGGGTGATGCTTACTGGCTTGCTCCCCATGGCTTGATCAGCCTGCTTTCTTACAGTATCCAAAACCACCAGCCCAGGGGTGGAGCCACCCGCAACGGGCTGGGCCCTCCCCATCCATCACTAATTAAAATAATACCCTACAGCTGGGTCTTATGGAGGCATTTTCTCAACTGAGGTTCCTCCCTCCTTTCAGTTGAAATTAAGCTAGGCAGGTAGTGTATATTATACTGGTAAATTGTCACGTGCTTTTTAAGATCTTGAAAACAGACTCCGACCAAAGAGACCATCTCTTCTCTTGTCCTGGGTCAGGCTGACCCTCTAACTCCATAACAAGGAGAAAGAAAATTAGCAAGCAGTAAAGGGTACTGAAGCATCATGCGGTTGACTCCCAACAGGGCAAGGTGCCACATATAAACAACCCTGAGCGCTCAGCTGTGGATGGATCATCTCTATCAACTTCCCATCGTTCATGGCTTAGGGACTTCATGGAAGAGGCAATGGGAAGAATGTAAGAGCTGCTAGTTAGGGAGGCAAGCTATGAAATGCTGACTTCTAGACATAACACGTGGTTTCACTTACCAACTCACTGAAGCGGTGCTTGCCTGAACAAGACCTGTACAAGATCAAGCCAGCCATAATTCCAGTATGGAGGAAGGAGGGTACCCCGAGGCCCTGTGCCTATTGGAGGAACTACTGGCCATTGAGGGCCGTGAAGGAGGGAGAGTCACTCTCCTTTGGGGACATGGCCACTGGTAGGTTGTTCATGGTGCAGTAGATGGTCACATGTCTGCGAACATATGGGCAGCACTAATTGGACTTAGGGAGTCATCAATAACAATAAACAAAAAATAAAAGGACATAAATTTTAGGGTGAGATGGGTTGGGTAGCACTAGGGAAAGGTGAAGGGAGATAGTGGTGGGTTGGTATGATCAATATTCACTCATTGTATAAATGTGTGAAATACTCAAAGAATAAAAAATACTATTTTAAAAGTGTCCTTAAGAACAGCTAGAAAGTGAACTATTTCCAACAGAGGTTCCTGCTGTCTATGTCGTGATACAGAAGCATTTACAGTGCAATCGGGAAGCTGGAAGCATCTCTATGGGGAAGACACTATCAGGGACCCTCTCATTGGGAACTCTACCTGACCAACCCCAATTCCCTTGTTAGTTCCTGCGGGATGGCTTTAAGTGCCTGGTTTGATAATGTTATCTATCTACTGCAATTTGGTTTTTTGTTTGTTTTTGTTTTTTGTTTTTGACTTTTACATGGAATCCTTACCCAGGAGTATACTCTGCCTGGCCTGGGAAGCTCAATCAGAAACTCCAGCTGGCTGCCTCAGTGGGCCTTCCACAGTCCGTTTCTGCTGGATGTGTGCAAGCCCTCAATTTGATGATGCTACCTTTTGTTTGCTCTCTCAAGTGGGCTGTTCCCATCTCTGCTTCATGTTGTGAGTGCCCAGTTTGATGATGACTTGCTATCTGCTACTCACAATTTACTTTTTACTTTTTCTTGCTATACACTTAATAAACTCACTCATTCAAACCCGAACACACGGCTGTCATACATCACTCTGTGGACCTTATGGACCGCGCATATTACAACATGGGGGAACCTTGAAGGCACCACGCTAAGGGAAATGAGCCAGTCACAAGCCAACTACTGATTCGACTTGAGTTACACAGAGGAGGAAGAGAAAATGGAGGGAGGAAGGGTGAGCCGTTCTTGCAGAGCTTCTGTCTGGAAGACGGGGACGTTCTCGAGCTGGACGGTGATAAATACACGACAAATGGACATATTTAGTTCCATTGCACGGGGCGCAGCGTAGCGAAGGTGATGAATCTAACCCCAGCCTCCACTCTGACCCTAATGACAGCATGCACGAAAGATAATGGGACATGCCCAGGGCCCAGAGGTGAAGGAACTCACCCAGAAAGCAATGAAAATATAGTTTTGGGCTGGAGAGAGAGAGAGCTCACGCCAAGCCTGATGACCTGAGTTCAAGACCTCAGCTTTAAAAAGCCAGAATAAGGTGACTTCATGTTCCTTTAAGTTGATTACTTTTGTGCCACTGTAGTATATGTGCAGCGTGTGTGTGCAGGTCGTGATGAAAGGACCGGAAACAGAGTCTCTTACCAACCCTGGAGCTTACTGGTTGGCTAGGCTGGCTAACCAATGCGCTCTAGGAATACCGCCCAGCGCTGGGGTGACAGACAGGGGCCGCTGTGGCACTTGTAACGTGGGTACTGGGTTCCAGCTCAGCTCTTCAGACTTGTGTAACAAACACGTGACCAAACAAGCCCTTTCCTCGGCCCCTATTTTGTTTTATTTTTTGGGGACCGGGCCCCACTGTCTAGCTCAGGCTCCTTACAAATTTGTGATCTTCGTGTCTTGGCTTCCCTGAGTCCTGGGATTGCAAGCGTGTGCCACCATGCCCCGTAGAAAGGTAACATTTGAAACCTCTTTCTAAAATAGATGGACCATCTACACATAGATGTTGGCCTTTTCCTAAGGACAGACCAAATGCCTCTCCACCCCACCCTGGGCTTGAGGGTGGTGCCACCCAGCACAGGATAGAGGGTACTGAGCCTTGCAGGCTGACTCCATCTCCGAGACGGAGAGGCTGGAGAGGGGGCATGGAGGGACAGAAAGAGGGAGAAAGGACACTGGGTATTATTCAGTCAGGGTTCCTTTTTTGTTGGTTTTGTTTTATTTTGTTTGTTTTGGAGACAGGGTTTCTCTGTTGTAGCCCTGGCTGTCCTGGAACTTGCTCTGTAGACCAGGCTGGCCTTGAACTCACAGAGATCTGCCTGCCTCTGCCTCCCGAGTGCTGGGATTAAAGGCCTGAGTCACCACCACCCAGCAGGGTTTCCTCTTTCCTTTCCATAGGGATGGCCGTGTATGAGACAGAGGTGTCATTTAGTCTCATGGGATGGGAAGGGGACCGGAGAATCCTTCTTCATGTTGGAGACTCCTGGATCTTACACTCTCTAATTGCTCGGCTAACGGCAGGGGTAGGGCTAGCATGTGACCTGTGTATCTTCTCCTGGTCACGGTCTCTTGGTCACCGCCCCATGGTGCCTGCAACTTCCTTCCACTCCATGTCAGCTCCATCCTGGTGGCCTGGTCTCTGGCTGCCTCATCCAGGCCTTGTCCCCTCAGCTCACAGGACACATTTGTTTTGGCCTAGTCAGTGCTGGCCCGGGACCCCAGGCCTGAGCACCTGTGGTCTCCCCAACCCCCACCAGCTCCCCTTCCCCCGGAGCCTGCAGTGCTGCCATGCCTTCCCTGTTGAGAGACTCCTGTGCTTCCTCATTAGATGTGGGAGATGAAGCTCTCAAGCCCCACGGCAAACCAGTCCTGACCTCGTCTTGGCACCAACTCAGAGAGAAGTCAGAAGCTTGCTGAATCACCCACATTGGCCTGACACCCTGGTAATGTCTGTAATTATGGCCTCTTTTCCACACCTTGAATCATACAGCTGCAAGTCTGAAATGAGGGTGTTAGTGCCTGCCATGACTTTACGAGCAGGACATGGTCTCCTTTTCTTTGGAACTCAGGGAGTGCTACCTGCTTCTGGCTTCTGTCAGGAGGAAGTAACGCATACGGATTAGTAAAAGATCATTTTCCTGCTGTTTGTCTTGGCCTAAGTACGTCAGAATTCAAACACTTGTACTCTTGACCCTGCATTGGTGGCCGGCTTGGAGTCCATTTCCTGTCTGATAGCTCCTCCTGTCTGAGGAGCTTTAGTTGAAGTCACTGGCCTGATACCATTTAATTAATTAACTATTTTCCCCCTGAAGGGTTGGGGATGAAGCCCAGAGCCTCATAAATGCCAGGCAGGCACTGTGCCGTCAAACCACTTCTTATTTTTTATTTATTTATTTATTTTGTGAGGCAGGGTCTCAAGTAACCCATACTGATGTCACACTTCTACGTGGCCAGGATGACTTTGAACTTCTGGCTTCTCCCTCCCACGGTGTGGAGATTACAGGTATGCACCACCACGCCTGCCGCCCTGCTACTAAGCTGAACTCAAGGAATGCACATATCTAAGGCTGAATGCTAGCTGTCGAAATTCTAAAGACATTCAAAACAATTTACCAGTTATGAGAAAGCTTTCTTGGGCACTCAGTCCAATTGAATCATTAAAACAAAGCGCACACACACACACACACACACACACACACACACACACACACACGAGACTCAGGTCTTTCAAATTCCAGTTTGGCAGCTTGTCTGAAGTCTTCTTTGGACAAGCCCTCTGGCCCTCTTCAGCCTGCTCCGGCTGAGGCTCTGGGGAAGGCCACACCTACTTTATTGGCATTCTAGAGATGCCAACGTTGGCAAGAGAAGGGACAATTAAATTCACGGAGGCCCACATGGTGTGTCAGCAGCTCTGCCAACCACTTTCCTATCTTAGTATCATTTAAATTAGTTTGAACACTTAACAGGTTTTGTAAATGTGGGTGTCGAGGTTTAGGTGTTTTGGATTATTATAAGTTGTATTCCCTCAGGGGAAGTGAATTGCTCTGAGTGCAGTTTCTTTATCTGTGAACCAGGGATAATACCTCCAGACTTGAAGGGCTGTCCGTCACAGGACCCCGCCATGAAGGGTTGAGGCAAAAGTCAGGGCAGTTTACAAATATTAGATGCTCTTACTGATGACTATGACAAATTCTTCAAATAGTTGTGTGATAATGATCTTGTCAGGCTTTCTCAAAGGCCATCTTTCCTAATACGCTGGCTGTCCAAGTTAAAGACAGCTCACTGAAATATCTCTGTATCCTTTTATCTGATCCAGGATTTAAATATACCCTGTGATTAGATCACAGTGTCAGTTAAAAAAAGGCTCGGAGCCCAAACCCATTCTGTCGGCATTCGGAATTCTGGAAAGGAGGCTCTTCCTGGAAAGGGAGGCTCATGGCTTTTTTTTGCAGTTTTTGTTTTTCTGTTTTAAGACAAAATGGGCTTTGGAACATTTTATCTTAAGAATCCCAATGGCTGTGAAAGAGAGCAAAGCAGCTACTGTTCAGGTGGCCTCCTTCTGCTGTGGAGAATTTGCACCACAGGAAGGCGGTTCAGGAAACCCTGAACGACTCAAACCTGAGACCGGGTGCATCAAGAGGCTTTGAAAGGAGGAGGAGGGACAGGAGGAGGGTCACCCAGGCAACAGGGACGTGGTCACCCAGGCAACAGGGACGTGGTCACCCAGGCAACAGGGACGTGGTCATCCAGGCAACAGGGACGTGGTCACCCAGGCAACAGGGATGTGGTCACCCAGGCAACAGGGATGTGGTCACCCAGGCAACAGGGATGTGGTCACCCAGGCAACAGGGATGTGGTCACCCAGGCAACAGAGACGTGGTCACCCAGGCAACAAGGACGTGGGCACTGAGTAGGAAGGAAGCCTTACCTTACTTGCACCTTGAATGTTGGGAGAGAAAAGTCAGCCACTCCCCTGCCTTAGAGCCTCACTCTTGACGGCAGAAGCAGGGACAACGCAACCCTTCCCTTCAGCTGCTGTCATCCCCACCATCTTCAAGGGAGACCCCAGCGGGCACTGTGTACATGACCTTCATTCTGGCGCCTAAGCCGCACTTCGTGGATCCTGGCAACCGAGTTGGCCTAAAGTTGGTGTGAGAAAATGTAGCATTTAATATTACGGGTCCGGGCCACACAGATAAACTACCATGCATTGTACTAAAAGCTGCTAATGCCGTTCAGTTACCTGATCTTGGTGGCCACTGAGTGAGTGCCCTTGATCTAGAACAACTGCTCTAACGTCTGGTACTCTGAGTAGATCACTCACTGCCTGTGTCAGCTGCTGTTTGCGGGCTGCTGGGGCCAGTGTTACCATTATTCTTATTTTTCAGTTTACGTTTTAGTTCTGAACAGGGTTTCATTATGTACCCCAGCCTGGCTTAAAAATTTTATTTATTTATATTCTACCTGTAAGAGTGTCTTGTGTGTATGCGCACCAGATGCGTGCCTGGTACTCGAGGAAGCTGGAAGAGGGGGGTCAGGTACCCTAGAACTGGAATTACAGGTAGTTGTGCGTCACCATGTGGCTGCTGGGAACTGAACCCAGGTTGTAACCACTCAGCCACCTCTCCAGATCCCCAGGTTGGCTTTGAACTTGCAACCCACCAGCCCCCACTACCCCTGCTGCTGGTATTGCAGGTGTAGCACAGCCATATCTAACTCTATTCTTGTCTTGATCAGGGAGCTGATGGGCTGGGAAGGTATTGCTCAGCTCCTTCCAGTTCTCTAGGGAGGGTTATAACAAGGCTTCTGCTCAGAGCTTCCATCTGCATGGGCCGGCTGGAAGGGGCGGAGACTCTCCATCTGATCTGTATCCCAATATCCTCCAAGAAGTGCTCTGCAGAAGCAGGCACACAACTCACAGTCAGAAACAGGACCCTCCACCAGGCGTGCAGGGCAGGGCAAGCTGAGAAGACCTGGTACCCTGGGCCCTGTGCATAAAAAAGCTGCTGTCTGGGAGGGGGGGAGTCTAAAAGTCCCATGGTGGTCTCAGCGCTTGAAAACGCAGCAAGGGTGCAGTGAGGGCCAAGAGCATGGAGCACAGCCAGGCCCGTGGTGAACACAGAGCACAGCCAGGCCGGTGGTGAGCACGGAGCACGGCCAGGCCCGTGGTGAGCATGGAGCACGGAGCACGGAGCGCGGCCAGGCTCGTGGTGAGCACGGAGCACCGAGCGTGGCCAGGCCCGTGGTGAGCACGGAGCGCGGCCAGGCAGGTGGTGAGGATGAACATGGGCAGCAAGGTCAGCACTCTTGTCCTGCTAGACTTCTATTCACACCCACTGGCTTTTGTCCCAAACCTTTCATATTTTAAAGTTTTATTTTGTTTTCATTGACAGAATGATGGCACATGTTTATCAGTCAGGATGTGTTGTTTCTTTACATGTAAATACAGTGCAAAGATCAAATCAAGATCATTTGAATCTCTGCTGGTTCAGTCATCGGGTTTTTTTTTTTTTTGGATAGTGAGAACACTGAGAATCTACATCTACTCCAGATACTTCCAAAGGTTTTCTCTCTCTCCCTCTCTCTCTCCTTCTCTCTCTCTCTGGCTCCTTGGCCCTCTTCCTCCTTCTTCCCTCCCTCCCTTCCTCCCTGTCTCCCTCCCTTCCTTCCTCCTTTTCTCTCTCTCTCTTTGCTGAAGTCCAGGCCCTAAAGCATGAGCAGCCAGTGCCCTGTCCCTGAGCCATGCCCCAGTCCCAGTAAAGTGACTGTGATCACCCTACCGATCAGTAGTCACCAGGACTCATTTTTCTGCTGTGTGTAGCACTGAATTCTTGATGCGCCTTTCCATCTTTCCCTTACCCTCACTGTCCCCAGCATCTGGTAATGACTACATTCTTTTCCACGTCCATAAAATTAACTTTGTGAAACAGTCATGCGTACATGAGGCTGTTCAATGTCTATCTTCGTGCGCCTGGCTTGTTTCACTTGACACCGTGTTTTCCGGGTTGATCTGTGTGTCCCCAATGGATAGAATTTCTATTTCATAATTGCCTTAAAAGTAAAATCAGTTAACACAATTACTTATGCTTTTGAGGCAGGGTATCCCAGACCGCCCTTCAATTCACTGTAGCTAAAAGGACAACCTTAAAATTCCGCCTTAAAATTAAAACTCCACCTCCCAAGTGTTGGGATTATAGCTAGGTGTCTTCATTCCTAGCAATTGATTCTTAGCTGATATTTAAACACATACCACCTGTACATACTTTTAGAAACTGTATATGTCTGCATGTGCCCTCGCACACAGGTGGAGGTCAGGGGACAACGGGTGGGAGTTTTCTCCGTATGCCATGTGGGTTCCAGGACTGAAGCCGTCAGGTGGCAGGGTGCCCCTACTGGCCAAGTCATCTTTCTGCCCCACTCCACTGTATTTATAGTGTATTTTCCTTCATCCATCCCAGACTCATGTGCTGAATCCATGTCTGGGCCTGTGTGGGTCGATTAGGGCTGTAGTCACAATGGGAGCACAAATGTGTCTTTGCCATATTGATTTTACACCCTTTAGAACTATACTCAGGATTGGGGTGTACATAGTGTATCTGTTTAGTGTTATTTTTAATTTTGAGATACTCCCACGTGCTCTTCGTAATGGCTGCACTAATTGACAATTCCCACCAAGGCTGTGAAGGGTCCCTCTGTGCCCCCATCTCAGCACCTGCTGACCTGCCTTTTTGGTAAGCCGTCCTAAGGGCTAGGAGTGGGCTCTCATTGGATTTTGCTTTGCAGTTCTGCTGACCAGAGATGTCCATCTGCCTAACCAATGCCCTCCAGTCTCACCTTTGACTTCATTCCTGCTGCTGGAGCTCTGTCCACAAGATCCTCAAACGCCATTCCTGGCCAGACTGCCCTCAGCACCTGCCTTTCATTGGACTTTGCCTGTGAGCTGTCTCACTGCGCTTTAACTAATGATTGACAGGTCTGGGGTGCACATGTTCAGACCTTGTGGCAGTTCCAAAAACTTCCATTCAGAGGGGTTGTCACCCACTGAAGCTGGCTCAGCCAGGCTCCCTAAGGCTCCCTCCTAGGGATAGCCCCTACTCCCTTCCATTGTCCCTTGCTTTTCCCAACAGTTACAAACATTAGGTACTGTCGCTGTGTTAGTCTCAAAACCCAACGCCTTTTCCGACTGTAGAGAGAGCTTGCAGTCAGTTTTCTTTCTTCTCCCCCCTGGCCTGTGGCACTCTCACTCTGAATCCAGACCTTGCTACCTCTCCCGCCTGCTCGTCTCTGTTTTCCTCCAGAGATTGTATCACTTATGACGTCAGACAAGCCCATAGGACGCTGCCCACATGCGTGTTTCTAGCCCCAATGGTTTTGTGTTCTGCAACACTGGGGGTGGAACACAGGGTGTCTTGCGTGCTGAACAAGACCTCTGCCTCCAAGCCATGCCCCCAGCCCTCAGCCCAGATCATTTGTCACGAGTTTCTGCCAAGCCTTTCTAATGCTCTGCTTTATTTCTCTACTTTCCCCGTGACTCATTTTCAAACAGGTTTTAACTCAGTTTCATCTGTCAACACAGATAACCCGGTTACTTCATTTCTGTCCCCCAATGCTCAGGCATGAATATTTCTCGTCTTTGTGATTCCTCTGCCCTCTGCTATGTAGCCTCGGCTGGCTTCAAACTCACTGTTCTGCTAAGGATGACCTTAAACTTTTGATCCTCCTGCTTTTGTCTGGAGTCCTGGATGAGGGGTGAGGTCGCCCATTCCCAGCCACCTTCTGCCCAGGGGTCTGCACTATCAGTGTCAGCCCCCCCCCCCCCGGCACCAATGTATGATGCAGCTTCTTGACTGTGCATGGCCCTCCTTTGTTCACAAGGTTCCAGGCCTGAGTTTAGAGGCCTCCTTAACTCCTTCAGCGCCTCCTTGATTTCATGTCTTTGTTCTTCTGTTAAGTCATCTTCAGATTCAATTAAGATTCCTCATAAACCTTCTGGGGTTTTCTATGTAGTTCTGTAGATAAATGGAATAATGTCATTTTATAACGTAAGCAACTCAGAGAATTAATCTTGGACATTTGTCATGCCTTCGTTTTTGAGAAGAACACATCTTAACTCTCCCATAACATAGCCCTATGAGCACAGATGTGCCCTGGCCTCTCTCATCCTAACCCAAAGCTCATGCCCTCCTCTCCTTGCCCCAGTATACAGAATGAGCCAAGAGAAAATGTAAGCAAGTGAGCAAGTGGACACTATCAATAAAAGGTGTCCATGTCCTGTTTCCCTTAAAAGCGTAGTTGGCAGTGGGGTCTGATGGCATAGGCCAATAGCCTAGCTGCTCAGGAGACTGAGGCAGGAGGACTGAATGTTCAAGGCCTACCTGGACTACAGAGTGAGTTCAAGGCCAGTCTAAGCATCTAGTGAGACTTTGTCTAAAAATTAAAGAAAAAATAAAAACAGGGTTGGGGATAGCTCAGTGGTAGAGTGTTGACTCCCAGAAAGGGCAAGAAGAAGAAAGGAAAGAAAAAGAAGGCAAAGGAGGGGAGGTGGAGAGGAGAGAAGAGGGGAGGGAGAGGGAGGGGAGGAAAAAGGCAGCCACTTCCAGAAGTATGGGAAGTGTGTTTTTGGAAGTTCAGATGTAGACAGACTTTTTACATTTTTTGTTTTACTACATTTATTTATGTGTACACACACACACACACACACACACACGTTTCAGCATGTGTGGAGGTCACAGGACAACTTGCAGGAGTTCGGCTGAGCAACTGAACTCAGGTTCAGTTTGTTTGCATTCAGGATGGTTGTGTTTGGCAGCACGTGTCCTTATAATCGCTCACACACCTGTGGCTATAGAAGATGCAAAGATTATTAAAACTTCTGCTTCCGGATCGGCTAGACATGGAAATTCCTAAACAAGATCACTGACATGATCATAAATATGAATTCATGTCAGCTTTGGGAAATTAATTGTCGTGGGCTTAACAAACCAGGAACCTAGAGAAATAGGAACTTTGAAAAGCTGCCATGAGGGCAGGACCCCACGTCTACCAGTACTACTTGAGAGTAATATTCACACACAATATTCTACTTAGTGTAGGCTTCCAAGAGTACTGTCAGTAGCTTTGAGTTGGGGAGAGGTCCCTTCTGGCTGTCTCATGAATGTGAGGCAGGACGATTCTCTGGTATTTCTCTTAGAGTACTTGACCAGACTAGAACACTGCTGTTTTTCACGAGGCTGGGTAAGCCTCGGCTTCGTGTGCTGACTTGTTTTATGCATTTAATGCCCACAGTTAATTTATATAGGCTTTGAAGTTTATTTTGGTGTGGCATAGTGCTAATAAAGTGAGCCAGAAATGTCAACAGTGTTAGGATGTGTGTCTGCATCCGAGCACATCTCAGTGAGTATGTCTCCCACCGCAGACCACCCACTGTCCCTGTGTGGAGGAGAGATCTTTTTCTCTCCGTTAAAACAGTGGTAAGAATAAGTAAAGAAACTGTCGTTGTTACTGTTTTTTGCTTTGCTTTGTTTTGTTTTTTTGAGACAGGGTTTCTCTGTTGTAGCTCTGGCTGTCCTAGAACTAACTCACTCTGTAGACTAGGCTGGCCTCGAACTCACAGAGATCCGCCTGCCTCTGCTTCCTGAATGCTGGGGTTAAAGGTGTGTGCCATGACTGCCCGGCATCTTTACAGTTTTATGTTACTGCTGTGTGACCAACAGCAATCTGCAGAGCTGTCACCTCCCCAGCTGAGCCAGTGCACCTCGTTCCTCGCTCCTCTTTCCCCCCAACTCTGGACAACCATCCTCTCTTTATATCATCTTGGTGTCTCCTGGAACTGCGGGACATTTGTCCCTTTGTGTCTGTCCTATTTAACTTAGTGTGATGTCCTCAAGGTTCGTCCAGGTCACGTCAGCTAGATTCTCCTTCTGTTTTAAAGCTGAAAGATTCTCCGTTCTGTGGGTAGAGCATATTTTGTTGATGGATATCTCAGCAGGTGTGAGTAGTGAACACTCTGAATGGAGTTTACAAACCTGTTTAGTTGAGATTGCTTTTTCTTTTTTCCAAAAAGGTTTGGTAGGTGTGAAAAATGCTTTCTCGAGTTATTATGGTTTGGAATTTTACCAAACTCAATTTTTTTTTTGAGGTTTTGAGAAGTAAATGTCACAGTTGTAAAAGGCCTGGCATTTTTTGAATGGTGACCTCTGTCCTTAAGAGTATGAAGGACGCTGGGTGTGGCTTAGGGCCAGGCTCCTGCACAGCACCCGAGGCCCTGAGCTCCACTCCCCGCCAGGAGCAGACAGGACAGAGAAGCAAAGTGCTGACTCTTTAGAGAGGTGCCACCTTGATGTTAGGTAACAACAAAGTGAGTGATGTCCTGCATGAAAGAGAACTGAGAAAGAAGTAACCCGGCTCCGTTGCAGTTATGGTCCGGTGGTAAGCTTTTAAAATCGGAGCCGGAGGAAGAGCCACCGTAGACTGTGCGAGGCTGAGTACAGCCAGGAGTCCACAGAAGGTGACTAGGACTGTCTTCATTTGTCCCGTCTGTGAGAAAATGTGCATGAACTTCCATTTTCCTTTTCTGGTCGCTCTAACGAAGCAACAGAGGCTAGATATCTATGAATTAAGGCAATTAAGGCAAAAAGGCGTTGTGGCGCACTCCTTTAATACCAGTGCTCTGGAGGCAGAGGCAGGTGGATCTCTGAATTCGAGGCCAGCCTGGTCTGCAGAGTGAGTTCCAGGACAGCCAGAGTTACAACAGAGAAACCCTGTTTCGAAAAAAAACAAATAAAAAACGCAAACCCCAGAGCAGTGGGAGCACGGAGGTTTTTACGGAGGGACAGTGTTCAGGCTGAGTATCTTTAGGCTGCGTGTTGCTCAAGGGAATTAAGGGGGCGACGCTCTGCAATTACCCTCGATGGACTGCAGGTGGCAGCAGAGAGAGGCTTTCCACCCGACTGCAGCTTCTGCTCTGGATGAGAGCTTCTCAGAAACCCTTTAGCCGGTTATAAATGATAACTAGTAAAAGGAGTCCTTGGCGAGTTATTGACTCTCACAGAAACAGACAAAAGAAGAGGTCTCACCATGAGTCTCAGATCTTCTTGAAACTCAGTGAAGGCCCACAAAAAATCCAAAATCCAAAGCATAAGCTATCACGCCCGGAGCTCCTGTGGGCTTCCGGCGCACCTGCCTGGTCCTTTGCTGCTCGCTGTAAGGCACCTGCCACCTACCCGGTTACTTGCTCCCACCTCACCTTCGAATCCGAATACAAGAAGAGCTCGTGAAATGACAGACATGATTAGGGGTTTTGCAAAATGCTTGATAAACCCTGCCGTAGCCTCCTCATGTCAACACAGAAGCCTGCAAACCGGAAGTCACTAAGTTCATTTATCCTTAGAAATCCAAACTCAAACCTTGCAGGTATGAGACCCGTGCCGATGTGGAAGGAAGTCTTGGCGGCATTCCGTAGCCGGCACTTTTCATCGACTTAAATGATGACACCTCAATCACACTTGTTAAACTGGCAGATGCTGTGTGCAGTTTGAAGGAAGACAGGGCTCGAGATGAGAACAGGGTAAACGAGCGGGTTAGAAAGGCTCTAGGAATGGGAAATCCAAGGTGGCACAGGTGTGTGTGTGTGTGTGTGTGTGTGTGTGTGTGTAAATGGAAAACAATGTAACTGTCCCTTAGCGAGGAGATGGTTATTGTTCAAAGACAAATATTTAAATATGCTAATCTGGGAAGAGTTCCAAGACGTATCACTACATAGGAACCATCATGGAAAAACTGACTTTAGAAATGTAAGCAAAGGCCGGTGAGGTAGCTCAGTTTCTGAAAACTCCTGCTTGGAAGCCTGAAGATCTCTGAGTTGCATCCCTGGAGCCTACATGGTGGAAAACTGACTCCCTCAAGTTGTCTTTGACCTCCACGCACATGCCACAGCACTTACCCAACCTTCTCATACACAGGAAAAATAAATATGTGTAAGAAAAATGTAGAAATGTGAACAAAAACCACTGTGAATCTTTGTTGTGTATGTGTGTGTAAACAGACAGGCGGTCCTTGACTAACGACAGGCTTATATACAGGCCTCGCTGTGAATTGAAGATATTATGAAGTGAAAATGTGATTAATCGCCCGACAGTGGTGGTAGAGCACGCCTTTAATCCCAGCATTCCAGGAGGCAGAGGCGGGTGGATCTGTGAGTTTGTGACCAGCCTGGTCTACAGAGTGAGTTCCAGGACAGCCAGGGCTACACAGAGAAACCCTGTATCAAACAAACAAATAAACAAAAAAACAGAAAGAAAGAAAGAAAAAGAAAGAAAGAAAGGAAAGACAATTTGATGAATCCACTTGTTTTACTTTAGCTCAGTTTCACAGCACCCTGTAGAGTGTGGGGTTTCCTCTCATGATCTCAAGGCTAATTAGGAGCTTCCACCACTACTATTGCCCAGGAAAGAGGAGATCAGACTGAGCAGTGCACTAGCCCGGGAAAAGGGCCACATTTGAATTCAGAGTATGGTTTCTGTTAAGTCTACTTTGGCACCATCATCAAGTAAGACATTCCCAAACTGAAGCACTGCTGTTGGGACTGTCTACACCACTGTGTGGGAGAAGACGGGAAGGGTCTCTGTCGAGATGTGGATAACAGATTTCTGGGCAAGAGTTGGTATGAGGCTGAATTCCACGTCAGACTTTATCCACTTTTGAATAACTTAATTTTAAGTGGAAATATGCCTGTATATTAACATTTACACAAGTGACGTTCGTTACCTTTTTATTTAAAAGTGACCAAAGGCGATAGCGCTGATAAAACATCAGATCGAAATTAGACAGCGACATCACGTCTAGGAGAGCGGCCCCGCAGCACGGTCCCGCCATGGCACCACACTGAGTACCAGGGACTTCTCCTTCGGCAGGTCACCAGCACACCAAGAGGCTTTGGAGAGGGAGCTCCTGGTCGCAGTCACAGCCTGAGGGGCAGAGTCGTGCGGCATTCATTCGAAGCTTAAAGCAGCTAGTACTTACCACAGCGTTCGCTTGGTGTTGACTGGGTGAATGATCACCCTGAGCAGTCAAGTCTGGGCTGAACTTGGATCTGTCCTCAGCTGTGTGCGGAGTGCTCAAGCGGAAAATAGAGCCGCTCTAGTCTCCAAGTGAGGGCAGAGCGAGGCTGGGTCTAGGGCAGGGGTGGCAAGGAGGTGGATACAGGTGCAGCGTGAAAGGGCCTCTTAGGACCATAAACCCTCCCGGTGGCTGGCTTGGTCTCACGTGGACAGGCCACCTCCATTTTTGGCCTTATGGCCTCCTTACATTCCCCTGATTCCTGGAATCATTTCCAGCCTTTTGTCTCACTGCCTTGAGACAGGTATTTCCTTGTTGCATGTCTTGTGTTTTTTTTTTGTTTTTTTTTTATGTTTCTCCGAAGAGTTACCATCCTACACCAGCCTGCATGAGTACCATTCCCCAGTGCCCACCACTCCTCGGCTCTCTCTCTTTGCTGTGGCGCTGGCCTGCAGCAGAGAGAATCTGTTGACATTCTACCTCCTTCGGCATAAAGGCTCTGGTTCTATTTCTTACCAGCTCCAGTCCCAGGACTAATAGTGTCCGATACTTAGATGGTAGTCAGTAAATGCCAGCTGATGAAACGTATCATTAGGGATGTGCAGGAACAGACCATGGAATCTTATGAGGCTGCGGTTACTCCGTGGACTCCAGGAGAATTGCGAAAGATGGTAGTCTTAGCTGTGGGAGGGAAGTACACTAGAGGGATTCCAGAAGGCCAATTGATATGACCTTTGTGTGGTCAGACCACTCTGTTGACCTTTGATCTTGACAGTTACCAGAGCTGTGACTTCTTGACACCCTCCCCCTCCACCCGTACCCCCACCCCCACCGCATGAAAAGAGGCAAGAGATGTGGTATGCATATTAGGTAGTATAGAGACCCCGACTGGACAGACTTGTAACATTCTTTGTTACACTGATTCTCCTTTCTGTTCACTTATCTGTATTTATCATTTATTTTTTGCTGTTTTGAGAAGGTGTCTCATGAAGCTCAGGCTGGCTTTGAACTAAGTATATAGCAGAGGATGACCTTGAACTTCAGACTCTCTTGCCTTTACCTCCCAGCTGTTGGGATTGCAGGCACGCACCTCCACACACTGTTCTTATTTATTTACTTTCTCCAGGGCTGGAGATGGAACCGAGGGCTTGTGTGTGCTAGGCAGGCATGTGAGCATTGCGCTGCTCTTCGGCCCTTGGTACACAGCTGTCACTTACCTTTCCTAGGCTACTGTGTTTTCACCCAGCCCTCCTCCTGGTGCTGTGTGGCTGGTCTCAGAGGTCACTGTGTAGTGCTTATTTCAGTGTCAACATGCACTTTCTCAAGCTTCTGGTTAACTGAGCTTTGCTGGAGACATTCCTATCTAAGTTGTCATTCACCATCCCACACAGGGTCTATTCAGTGGAAAAGAGACGGCAGTAATATCACCCTACTGTCCCAGGTTGGGGAGAAGATCTATGTAAATCACCCCATTGATTTCCCCCCAGGCTTGGGAAGTATTCAGGAAGCCCATTTTAAGACGAGGAAACTGAGACCAGGGGTAAGCAGGGAGCTCCTGTCTACCACTGGGATCCTTTCAGCACTAGCAAGGTGCTCCCTCGTGAGTCACCTAGTGAGAAACAGTGCTACCAAAGGCAGCTGAGGCCTGGGAAACTGACAGAACACTCTCTTGTTCCAGGTACACTAGCAGTGGCTGGTCTCTCAACCAGTGGCACCAAGTTTCCTTTGTCGGTGATCGCCAGACAGGTTGGGAAGCTTCGCCTGTCACCTCCAGAGTACAGTCACACCGAGGGTTTCTCTTCATGGACAAATTGCCAACCAATAGCTCAGATGATCATATTTCAGAGGTCAAACTTTGGTTTCCAAGCTTGTGGCCTCAGTCGTATGAAGTGGTCGCTGGTGGTTTGTAATTATTTTGGCCCTGTCTTTTAATACCTTAAGAGTAATAATCTTCATAACGCGTGGGAGTGGAACTAGCATTTTAAAAGGCTGTGTGTTCTTTTAACAGGGTACGGACAGGGCACCCTGGAGGTGGGAGAAATTATTCATCTCTGTTCTATTTTACTTGAGTGGGAGTGGGCTGGATTTTATCCATTTCAAACTATGTAAAGAGTGTGTGGTCCTTCATAAATATATTATCATTGATGTTTTAAATGCTTGGCCATCCTCTGATCGGAAGCTAGTACCTTAAAGGATGGAGGTGTTGGTGCCATCCAGGCAGAGCTGCAGGCAGCTAGTCACTCACCAGGGACAGGCTTGCCTGGCAAGGCAGGGTGTGGGGAGAGATGCTGAGGAAGCACAATGTCCTCTCACGAGGCTCATGGTTCTAGACACAAAGGAAATCTCAGAAAAGTTCCACAGAGGATGTTCCTCACATTGTCATCTTGACCATGGAAGATGTTTTAATTTGATTTATATTTATATTTATATTTGTATTTATATTTATATTTGTATTTTATATTTATATTTGTATTTATATTTATTTATTTGTATTTATATTTATATTTTATTTATATTTATATTTATTTTTGTGATACTGGTGCTCAAGCCTGGGAACTCACACATGGGAGACAGGTGTTTTAGCGCTGACTACACGCTGAGCCTGAGAACCTCCAACACTGTGAGTTCCTCTGGTTCTTCTGGAAACCAGACTGATCCTGCTCCCCTGAAGGCTGTGTTCTAACTCTCACACTTTACTGTCCTTAGGATGGGCTGAACCTCTATCAGACTCTATGGATTCAGGAAGCAATGTTCTGCCTCCCCCCATCTTTATCAATTTTTCTAGCCATAGGGGGTTTTCTGGGGCAGAAGAATCCCAGAATGGTAGGTAGGTCACCTGTGAATACGCTCATGGGATACTGCAAGATATAAAATACGAAATGTATGTAGACACAAATTACCATAGCTGGGCATGGTGGTGCGCACCTTTAATCTCAGCACTTGGGGGGCAGAGGCAGGTGGATCTTTGTGAGTTCTAGGCTAGCCAGGGTGCCATAGTGGACTCTGTCTCAAAAGCAAAACAAAGCACAAACAAAACCAAACCAAACCACCCAAAACGACGATGTACTATTGATTAGTTAAAATTTGGTATTCCATTAAAAATCTTATTTAATTTTAAAGTATACAAAATAATCATATTTTAATAAATGACATTCGAGATTTTACAAAATTATTTTAGTGACAAGTACGAAATCATAACTCTTATTTATTGTTACAAAATGGCTTCCCAATGCCATTCTTGGCAGGAAGAAGTGCCCCCTGCTGGAGTTGTTGAATGCCATCTTGTGGGAAACACAGTAAGTACATTGGCAATGTGAAGGTTCAACTTGCCTTAGAAGAGTTACATATTGACCTAAACTCTCTATTTTTTTCCAACTATCCATATTTCTGTTTCCAGCTAAGAAAGCCAGTGTTGAAGAGGGAAGCAAACAGACTTTCAAAGTAGAAAAATTCAGTTTTAATTAATAGAGTTTAGAATCTAGAATTTCCATTGGTTCTTTGAAAATAGTTAACCCCCTGCCTCCACCCCATCTTGCTTCTGCACCATTACATTGTACCATGGCAGTGAAATTCCCAAGCGAACTCATGAAAGTCACGCATCTTCTGATGCCGGCTGCCACATCCCACAGTGACAGAGAAGGCATCAGGAGGGAGGGAGGGAGGGAGGGAGGGAGGGGCTGAGCTAGGCTCATTGCAGGCAGCAGTAGTTGCTGTACCCTGTCTGTCTCTTACGCAAAATCACACTTCAATTTGATAAACTGAGAGGCCTCTTCTGGTCAGAAGTTAGCATGAGAAGCTTCCAGTCTGCCTCATTTTAGACAGGCTGTGATGCTGCTGTGCTGTACCCAACACAGAGATGATGAATACAATACATGCAGCCACACTACATATTTCCCATAAACAAAAGACCATCTTTATAAGACCTTGTGAGATCTGGTTACACACCATGTTCATATCGCAACTGAACCTTTGAAATAGGAGGAAAATATAATGGTTTCCAGAACATTTTGAGAACAAAAGAGCCTATCTTATTTAAGGTTTTCATTAAAAAAAAAAAAAAAAAGTACATAGCTCTTGAAGCATTAAATAACTTCATCCATTGTAGCAGACTTAAACTATCAAAGCAAATAACAGAATGGAGATTCTTTACCTTTAAGTGGGGGCAACTTGGGGAAGGTACCCTAAGGAAGTCACAGTGAACTTTCTTGGCACCTTCCTCAGGGCTGAGCCCATCTCTCCTGCCCTCAGAGAAAGAGAAACAATGTGAGATCCTTTGTTTAAACTGTGAATGTATCCTACAGGAATAGTCACCACCAGCACGGGGTCTCAGTGGAACTAACTTTGGAACCCATTAATACAGGCATAGAATTGGGCCTTTGTTTGAGAGCCTTGGGGGAAGGGAGTCCCACGGAGGCCTCTGGGGTTTTGTGTGAGGCCTCGAGGGACTTCAAATGGAGGCATTTAAGATGGGATGTTTCTCTTGGGGATGCTGGTGGCTGAGCGTGGACAACTAAGCCCAGGCTGCCTCGTGCTCTCCCTCAATCTTTGCTCTAGCAGCCAGGCAATGCATTACACTGGTCTTTTAGACTTTCCTGAACAATATCTAATGAACAAATAGCACAATTCTGTGATATTCAGCAGGATGCAAATTGCAGATACCGAAATCATGAACACCGTGAAGACAGTCTTCTCTGTGGGCCTGGAAATGAAGCAGTCCACTGTATTGGGACAAGGCCAAGCATTGCATTTCACCAGACGCTGCATGAAGAAGCCATTGTACATAATGTAAAAGACATACATGAAGACAGCTTCAAAGATGACCCGGAAGAAGATGCTGGTGGTGTAGGTCCACCACAGGGACCCTTCGATGCGGACCTTCTGGGCTTTGATCTCTTCGATGTCCTTAAACTCGTTCTTCATCTCTCCCTTCATGAACCTCCGTTTATTCTCGTGTCTCTTGTATGCCACATGCATGGCTACCAGGAGGGCGGGCGTGGATACGAAGATCAGCTGCAGGGCCCAGAGCCGGATGTGAGAGATGGGGAAGTGGTGGTCATAGCAGACGTTCTTGCAGCCAGGCTGGAGAGTGTTGCAGGTAAAGTCGGCTTGCTCATCTCCCCACACCTCCTTCGCAGCCACTACGAGGATCATGATACGGAAAATGAATAGGACGGTGAGCCAGATTTTCCCGATGCTGGTGGAGTGCTTGTTGACACCCCCCAGGATACTCTGTAGCGTGCTCCAATCCATCTTGTCCTCTGGGTGCTTCGCACTAGAAAGGACAAATGAATACAAGACAGGAATCACACTGGTCTGCCCAGAATCGGGGTCACATCTCTGGTTCTGGGTGTATCCTTGACTGTTTTCCTGAGCGAACATCAAAGTGTACACAGCTCCTCTAGAATGGTGAGAGTACAGCTTACTTTGCCATAGGATTAAGTGTGTCCTCTCTAATGTAGTTCTCCAAGAAAGCTTATTCACCTGAGTAACTCACCTAGTCTTCAGCACATGATAAAGATTTGGGTACAGGGGCACACCAAAGCAAAATACCTGTGAGCCTAAAAGCAAAACCGAGTTCTGGCTAAGCCCGCCTCATAGGTTCCCATTTCTATACGGTCACTCAGTGGGCAGTGTCGGTGGCACCAAGCTTTGCAGGGCATCACAGAGACAGACAAAGGCTTCACCAATCTCACCTTAGAGGCACAGCTGCCCAGTTCAGATGAAAGCATTTGTGAAATTCCACATGACCCAGTGCTGTTTGCCCACAGCCTCCAAGCTCAAGGTGTTTCTCTAAAAATATTTTAACGTTCAGGGGCTCAGGTGATATGTTATTACTAATGGTTGCATTTACGTTTGAGACTCAATTTCCCTTTCACTACAAACCTCACTTCCATTTTCTGTGTGAGAGGAGCAAGGTAAAAAAACAAAACAAAAAGTCTGTGCACTTAGTTTTTACATGCAGGTTGGTGGCTCCACTGTCAAGCTGGGTCTGTTTCGTTAACGCTCCGTATCTGTTTTAGTATGTGTTGCAAGCGAGCATTGCTACTGTGGACTATGGCTTAACTCAGAGGTGATTCTAAAATAAATACAATACGAAAAATGACGGGAAAGTAAGCTCAGTGGTTCCCCAGTTACTGGTCCGAGGAACCACCACCAGTTCAGAAGCAAAGGGCGACACGGTGTGTATTGACTGTGCCCTGGATGATCTTCCAGGAACCAATGGCCTCCCAGTTCATCCCAGGGCAGGAACTGCCCCCACTGATTCATAGCTACACCCCAACTGTCACAATCAACCCCTCTTCTGACGAGATCCTCCCCTCCCCACTGTCCTGATGAGTCACCTGCTCTCCAGCCCTTCCAGGCTGTAAGGGATCTTTTGCTCTTACTTAAAAGCATCCTGCCCTCCTATTGTAGGCAACTTGCATCCTGTTTCCCAGTGGACTCAGAGCAGGCTCAGAGTGAGTCCCTCCTTGCCCATGGTGGCTTTTGCGGAGCACCGAGATCTTGGAGGAACCCACTCAGCTCCGCCTTGGTCAGGGGAGATAGGGTGGTGGGTAAGGAAGTGAAGCTGACATATGCTGTTGAGACAGCGATCCTGATTCGACTTGGAAACTAGAAACATCACAGAAAGAAATAGTGGCCCAGCAGGTTCAGCGCTGACCCATTTATACCTAGACTGTTCCTAGGTCCTTAGGGAAGCTGGTTGTCCTTTGAAAGGTCTCACAGCTCCATGGAGTCTGTCCCCAACAGCAAAAGTATTGAAAAGCAACAGTGTTCCAAGTTTAACAAAACAGTCTAGTTGGAGTTAGCCCTTCTGTTCTTCATGCCCGCTCCCCAGTGGAGATCAGGATGTTCACTGAAATAAACATCCACACACCTGACCCCAAATACAGAGTTTCAGGGTGATGGGACGTACACTTTTGCTTGCCTATAGCATCCACAGACTAGCCTGGTTATTATCAATTAAGGAAAATAAATTTTGAATAAACTCTTTACTTATTTATAAAAATTACTTTAAGGTATGTGTTGAGTTTGAGTTTGCTATGTTGCCGGGGTTGGCTTCTAACTCCATGCAGCTGGGGTTAGCACAGCATGGTGACACACATCTAGAATCCCAGAGCTCTGGACACTCAGGCGGGAAGAGTGGGCTAACTCTCCTGAGGAAAAACTCGGGCTGCAGAGCAACACCCTGGCTCGAAAAACAAACACCAAAAGAAGAGACAAAAACAAAGCAAAACAAAAACCAAATCAAATAAAAAACAAAACGAAACAAAACAGGGGGAAAGGTTTGGCAGGACAGAACAAACAAGGCCAAGGGGAAAACAAAACAAAATAAAAAACGCAGGGAGAAAACCAAGTAGCTGGACCATAGGTGTGGGTCCTGGCACATCTGGTTGCAGCTGCTTGTCCTAATGGCCTTTCCGAGAGAGGGGAGAGGTTAAAATCTGACCTCACAAGGGGCTGGGAGTACTAAGCTAGTAGGGTGAAATCGTCAATATTCAACTGTGGTGTAGGAGGTGATCTCCGGGCCTTCTGCCCAGGGAGGTCACACTCAGGTCCCTACCTGCCCTGGGTCACCTGCAGATTGCCTGGTGCAATGCCGGGGTGTGAGGACCTGGGAATCATTAGCTCCCAAAACGGAGAAGGGAGCCTCTATATGACCCTTACTTCTCTTGGAGGGTACTGCGGGGTGCAACACCTCCAGATGCTGTCCTTACCTCACCCCGACCCTTCTCACAACTGTGACTAACGTAGCCCACAGTTTCCAAAGGACTTGGGGCAAATAGAGCCACGGCTGTGCCAGGCTTCCCAAGACAGTCCCAAGGAGGTGGGTGATCCGTCCCATTTAGACTTATGCTCCTTCGTGCCTGGCAGCACTGAGGGGCTGGTGCAAGGGTCCCAAGGGACACGTTTCTCAGCAGCACACCATCTATAAACCTGTGTCTGGAAGCTTCCCTTCCAGCTGCAGAGCCCCGCCTGGACGCAAACCCTTCAAAAGCATTTAAAGAAAACGAGGAGCAATCAAAATCTGTACTCAGATGCAGGCTGAGACCCCCTCAGCTCTCGGGAGCGGCTACCGGACGCGCGTTTTGGGCGGTCGCCCGCGTCACCCCGGTGCTTTAGGTGGTAAAGGTCAATCTCTTCCCACGGAGGCCTCCCGCTTAACAAATGAAACCGAGTTTTCCTGCTAAGCTTTCGGTTAGTTAAAAACTTTCAATGGCGGCGGGCAACGCAGCTAGGAAGCCCCGGGACAATCCTAGCGAAGGAACGCTGGCGACAATCGCAGTCGCGCGCGGATCCGCCCGGCCCTCCCGCCCCTCCCGGCCCGGGGCGCAGCGGCGAGCGTGGCGGGGGCAGAGCGGTCGGACCCCGACCCGGCCAGGCGCGCCAGCCGCCGACACCGTCCGCGGCTCGGCTCCCTGACAGCGGCCGCCGTGGCCCGCGGGGACGGCACAGCGCGTTCGGTCCCCGGTTTCCCGGGACCGCCGCGGCCCGTACTCTGGCGGAGACTCGCGCTCGAGCCGCCGCGCGGCGTCGCGATCAGACGCGGGGAGGCGGTCGCACCTGCTTCCCGAACAGCGCGCGGCTCTGGGTGGCGGGGGGCGGCGAGGCGCTGTCGCCCGTGGGGAGCGGGTCCCGAGCCGGTCGCCGCTTGTCCTGGAGGAGGCTGCGCTCTGCAGGCGGGGGCGCCGCCGACTGGCCGCGAGCTGGGAGAGCCGAGCGCCTCGCGCTGCGATCGTGCACACCTGTCGGCCGCGGCGCCTTTTAACCGCACCCCTCAACCCCGCCTCTCCCGGCCCGGAGCGATTGAGAAAGTTGCGGAGGAGGCGGCTCGGATAGCCTGCCGCCCCCAGCGCCACGGGCGGGGCTCTCCGGGCACCCAGAGCCGCCAGGGCCGGGAGCAGGGAGCCCACCGCCTTAGCCCTCCCGGAGCTCCCCAACCCCCCCCAACTCCCTAGATCTCCACGAGCCCTCCCCAGCCCTCCCCGAGTCCCCCAACCCCCGAGATCTCCCCGAACCCTCCCTAACCCCCAGCTCTCCCCGAGCTCCAGGCTCTCCAGGTGTCGCTTCCCGTGCGCGCAATGTGAACTGAGCCCTCAGACCCCAGGTCGCTAAGCTCCAAGCCCGGTTCCTGGCTTTTGGGGGAGTGGGTGGTGTTGAAAGAGAGTTGATGATGTCTTATTACTACTGTCACTAGTGGAAGCGAGCTATTGCACTCGAAGCTTCGCAGAAATAATATATATTTACATATGTGCGCACACACACACACACACACACACACACACACACACTTAGAAAAACATGCGATTCAAGGACGTAAACCCTTCGTGGAGGCCCGCAGCTTCCTGGGCCACACGAAGCTCCTCTCCCATAGGGGACCCGCAGCGCAGTGAGTCAGGGCGCCTGGAATTTGGGTTCAAAGCCGACTACCAGGGGGCGCCATCAGGGCTGGCCAAATTCTGGCTTCTGTCTCCCTGAATTCCCGATTTAATTCCATCACTTTGAAGTGTGCCAGTGGCTAGGCCAGGGGGGCGGTGTAGAGGTGAGTCTCCAGGGCTGGCCTGAAAGTGGTGGGCGTGCCAGGGTCGTACGCCCTGGCCCTGCTCGCTGTGTCCTTATTCCACAACTGAGATCACTGAAAGGAAGAGGCCCCCAGACTGTGCAGGAAAGAGAGAATGGACAGGCAAGTCCCTCCGTCTTGGAGTCCCTCTCTCTCCGCCAAGCTGGATGTAGATTATGAGATCTCAGTGTTCACACTTGCTGGCCACCTGAGTAGTTTGAGAGGCAAATGACACCGAGTGGACATTCACAAAGCTTTCAGATGAAAATTTAACATGTCAAGAGGAGGTTGTGCTTGGGGACACCTAGACGGCCTCGCCCTACTCAGTTACCTGAGACCTGAGTCCTAGAGCAGTCAGGTTTGGGGTGCAAACCACACAATCCTCACAAAGTTTTCTCAGCTCAGTTTTACGTGAAGTGAAGGGATGGTGATTCATCCTGACGTGACCCATCTGGTCTAAGGAATGGCTTGCAATGAGCTACCATAGCTGAAGGTACACGCTTTTCCTTGCAAAGCTGGTTCATTGCCGCGGGCAGACCTGGCTGCTCTTGCGTGGGCAGAAGAAGGTTTGGCACTGAGGCTACCTACCCCCACCTTTTTTCTAACTGTAAGTCTTAATCTAAGAGGGAGTGTCTGTCACAAAGAGACAAAACTGGAGGAGCCTCCGAACCTTCTACCACCCTTCATAGAAAGGTGCTGAATCAGCTTGTGAGGATGGACTGGCCAAGCCAGACCGGGTGGTACAACTCCCTGGGCCTGCGTGCATCTAGAGATTGAAGCCAAGAGATGGTGAGGCAGCGGCTGGCAGGGGTAGGAGGGTGTCTGTACCTTTAGTTTCTTAGGGGGTTTCAGTCAGTTGGAGCACCTGTTCAGTGAGAATGAATGAAGATTCTAGAATCATTGTAGGAAGTAGGCTGGTAAAAGATATGTTGAAGGTCAGAATCAACTTACTTTCTCCACTGAACTCACCTGGGGTTTTTAGTGCGCACATTATGATTATAGGTTCGACGGCCATTTCAAACCTAATTTGCTTCGGCGGATTGCGGCAGATTAGCGTAATGGCTGTGTGTTTGGCTGGTTGTCTCAGCCACTGGGAATAGCAGGATTTATAGTTCATCTCCTCTAAACTTGTCCCTGAGAACTCAGCACTTGATTTTCTTCTGTTTTATCCAACGCCTTTTGTTTCTTTGTGTTTTCCCGAGTTTTCTTCCCAACTAGACCAGAGGCTCCTCTAGGGCAGGAAATGACAAATTTATTTATGTGCATACTCCAGAGGAGGGGGGAGAGGGAAAGAAAGGGGAGGAAAGGGGAGAGGGGGAGGGGAGGCTAGAAAAGAGCTAGGAAAGGTTGGATTGCTTGACATTATCTCCAAATGAGGCTAAGAGTGTATCCAATTAGTAGATCATAAAAAAAAACTTGTGCCCCCCCCCATTGCAAGCATCACTTTGATAAAGTAAGCATTGGAAATCAACCATAGCCGCTCACCCCATCTTCCCGCTCTCTCGTGTTTCAAATCTTGGACCCACGAGAAGCTTGGGCCCAGCAACACGTAGGAAGGGAGCAGGAGCTCACCATAGACTCATGTAGATATCTCTAACCAGAGAGAGAGTAGTTTATGACTTGGTTTTAAGCAAAATCCCGAGGCATCTTCTTGGTGGGCCTTGAATGAAGGTAGCAGCAAGGGCAGACAATGGCTGAGGGGTGAGCAGGGGCCTAGGAAACAGCTCTTGATGATTACCCAGTGAGGGTTCCTGACCACTGAACCTTGTCACGCCCGTGTGTAGGACAGGCGAGTGTTGCTTTAATGTCTGCTTAGTATTGAGAACATGAACCCTAGCTAGTTATCACTCAGCTGAATTTCCTTGATGACGCTGAAAGCACAAAGTGTTAGGCTCCTTGGCATTTTAATTTAATAGCTGTTTTTACAAATAAACTCAGAAGAACTCACCATTGTGTGAGAAATCAGTGCAAGATAAATTGTACATCTTGCCAGTTTGATGAATGACTGCTGGCCTGCTCCCTTCAGGGCAGTCTCTTGAGTCTCTGGGAAGGATGTCCTGAACACACGTAGAAAAGCCCCACATTTCTGACTCACAAATCAAATGTGATGGCAGAGAATGTTTCAGAACAAGAAAAGGCTTGCGAGGATCGGGAGCCCGTCTTAATCACTTGACAAGTTTGTAGGGAAGATGGGCGCATTGAGCGCCTCTGGGAAGGCCGCCAGCCCCTTGAGCTGCACACCTTTTCCTGAGTTTGCTATTGAAACATTGATCCTTATGAGTGTGATTAATAAATCCTATGCAGCTCTTCCTAAAATAGCATTTGAAAACTGAAAGGCCTCTGGCTTCCCTGGATAGTTAATAATGGCTTACGTGTGATAATGTAATGTCATGGCAGGAGTGGTTCCTCTGGATCCTGTCAGTCTGTGTGGGTGATTATTATATGGGACAGGCTTTCACTACAATTTCTGTTGTTATTTTGTTTGTTTTGAGTCAGCTTCTCTAGCCTGGGCTGGGCTTGAACTCTCTATGTAGCTAAGGATGATGTGAATTAACACTTCTGCCTTTGCATCTCCAGTGCTGGGATCACAGGGCTGGACCTCCAAACCTGGTTTCTTTATTCGTCTCTGAGCCATACCATTCCTATGCTTTCTGTAAACCTATTAATCTGAAATCCTCGAGGAAGAAAAAACAAAAAAACAATTGTTATATTCAGAGTAAAAATAAAAAGCATTTCAGACTTTCAACAATATAACCTCTTTCAAATGAAAGACATTTAAATCTCTAACTTTGAAGCAGCGGCAGTCCGCTGTAAGCGGTTCTGTTTTCTTCACTTTAAAATTTTGGCACATAAGATGTTCTGGTGAAACTGAAGCAGCTGTGTCTCAGCCGCAGGAGCGCGGTGGAAGAGGCCAGGCTCAGCGGTGGCTGCACCAGCACAGACTCTTACTTGCAAATATACCCCTGCGGCTCTTCTGGGATTATTTAAGCAGACTGTGGAAGAAGGACAAAGATCCATCCAAACGTATTGGTGTCAAAGGCACATGCATATCACTCTGAAATGAAACAACCATAACTCCTTTCGGAAACATAACTCCGTAGGAAACATTCCTTTCTACTGAATATGAATTTAAATTCTATGGGTGACAGTGGCTGGTCAGCATGGAAATTCCACATTATCCACAGGGGAGTCAACGAGATTTCTGTATTCTAATTTGTGTGACAATGGTATTGTGCCCTACATTATTCTGAATGGCTTTTGGAACAAGTTAGAGAGAAAAACAACCAACCAACCCCGTGTGCTATTGTAGAACAAAATTATAGTCAGGATGGATAATTGGTTATATTATATTTGATAGTAATAGCAATTTAGTGTGAAACGTCTACAGTGTCCTGAATTCAAGGTTTTGTTTCCTGGGAACCACTGATTATGGGGTTAGGCTTTTGCTCCTAAGGTCCCAGCTGTCTGTTCTGTAGTCTGCAAATCCCCACTTTGAGGACTGAGTAAGAAATATTTGGTTTTAGGATTCAGAATAGAGCTTATGTGGTAGCTGTTCATTTAAACTTCTCCTTAAACTGTTTGAGAGGCATTTTGGCTTTGGGAGAAAGGCTCTTAAAAGAAAAGGGGAAAATAAATCTCAGGGCCAGAGTAAAGAATGAAAAACAAATGCTTGCAATACCCAGAATGCACAGTAGATGGCAGTAGAAAAACTCGCTCGGAAGCCCTGTGCTAGGAGAACATTTTACATTGATTTTTCTAGCCTAGTGTTGTTGGTCCTAATCTCAAGAGGAGGCTGGGAAGTAAATTTATTTCTTCCTATCCCCCTCCTCTTCCCCTCCACATCCCTCTCCCTCTTCTTCCTTAAGCAGAATCGAAGCAATAAAAGAGAATATCAGAATGTGTTGCTTGCCACAAGAGTAAGTAAGGCTTTGTGAGGTATTTGCGCTCACCGACTCCCAGATACACTGTAAAGAGCACTTCTTGTCAATCTCTGTCACAAGCAAATTTGGAAAGCCACTGTTCTGCTCATTTCCAGGGTGACAAGCTATATCAGAGTGGCTGCAGGTGAAACAAGTTTATAACACAGAGGAGAGACCTGGAGACTAAATGTCATCTCCCACCTCTGCTGTGCCTTAAGTTCATAGCGGGCAATCCCAACAGGTCCCAAGCTGGCAAGATGTGTAGTGGGTGGGCAGCTTAAGGACTTTATTCTGGTTGGAAAAGAACATCTGATCTCCCACTAGGCCCCCTCCCCCCTTCCCCAGGACTCCCTGTTCTGAGCTAAGAAGTAATAGTAATGGCTGGCTAGGTCTTTCTCCCTCCTCCTCCTCCCTCCTTCTCCTCCTCCCCCTCCCTCCTTCTCCTCCTCCTCCTTTTCCTTCTTCTTTGAAACAGAGTTGGCCTGGAGCTTACTATGTAGACCAGGCTGGCCTGCAACTCACATAGGCAGGTAAGTACCTGCCTCTAGCTTCTCATGCTGAGATTAAAGATGTGTGTCACCATGCCCAGCTTTTGGGTCTTTTACTAAATATGCTGTCATCCATCAGTCATTTTAGTGGATTCATGTATGTAAAGAGCTACATGGAAGCATGTGTATGATGTGTGCATGTATATATATGTACATTCACATGTGTGTGTGTGAGAGAGAGACACAGAGAGAGAGAGAGAGAGAGAGAGAGAGAGAGAGAGAGAGAGAAAGAGAGAGAATGTATATGTCACAGCTGTCTGTGGAGGTCAGAGGAAAAACTTCAGATTTCAGTCCCTGCATTCTTGTTTGAGACAGGCTAGCTGCTCAGCAAGCATCCAGGAATTCTCCTGTCTCTGCTTCCTGTGTTGCTGGGACTTCAGAGGTTCTGGGGATTCAAAGTTAGGTCCTTATGCTTGCATAGAAAGTTCCCTGTCCACTGGACCATCTCCCAGCCCCGTCTTGGAGACTTTCAATGTAAAATTTGCATTGGCTAATTGGGCTCTGAATGGGGACAACAAATGTTGAAGCTTCGTATCATCTCCTAGATTTGAAATGAATGTGTTAGTGAGAAATTTAGAGTATTAGGCTGCTGTGGGTAGTGACTTGGGCTTCTGTGTGCATGTAGCTTACACACATGGAGATGGTGCAGAGAAGTTGGCAGAGTTACCATCAGATGGAGGCATTCACTTTTCCTGAACATTCCGTGATGTGCGTGCAGGCTGCTAGGATGCTCAGCTTTTGATTTTTTTTTGAGAAATGGTCTCTCTATGTAGCCCTGGATGTTCAGGAACTCTCTATGTAGCTCAGGCTGGTGTCAAGATCACAGAGATTCTCCTCCCAAATGCTGGGATTAAAGGTGTGTGCCACCATGACTGGCCTCTGTTAGGTTTTTGAAAGATAAGTTTTTGTGCTTATGATTTACCAAAGAAAAGAAGTTTCAGATATAGCATGGCTATGTTTAGATTGTATAAATGAGACACAGAAACACAAACACACACACATGAAGGAATCTCTGGGCATAACCCAATGCAGGTTAGTGTGCTAATCATTTATGCACAATTGGGCATTCCTACACGTGCAGATACTTCATGCTTATCCCCCCCACCCCACTAAGACAAGGCGTTGGTATGGTATCTCTGAGTGTCTGCAACTCACTGTGTAGACCAGGCAGGCTGATCCTGAATTTACAGTCCATTCACCCCTGCCTCCCAAATCCCATGATTATAATGTGTTACCAGTCTAGCAGAAGAAGAAGAAGAGGAAGAGGAGGAGGAGGGGGGGGAGGGGGAGGGGGACGGGGAGGGGGAGGAGGAAGGTTAAGAACCCAGAAGCTGGGCAGGGTAGATGGCTCAGTGACCATGAAAGCATGAGGGACTGAGTAGGGATCCACAGCACCCATGAGGCAGTGGACATTTGTAATTCCAGTGTTCCGCGGAGGAGAGAAGGTAGGTCCTTGGAGCTCATTGGCTAATCTATGAATTGATGATCTGTTCTCCCTACTCCCCCCTCCCCCCCCCCCCCCCCCCCGCCCTGCTTCCTGGCACCCAAGAAGTGAGCTAGTTTAATGCTCACCACCGCTCTGCAGTGCTCTGAGTTGCTCAGCTTGCAACTCAGCCAACTGAGCAAAACCTCCAAAACTCCTCCCCTCTCCTGGGGATCTATGGCAGTTAGTGGTTGCTGGGGGAGGGAGAGGCTTTTTTGTTTTTGTTGTGTTTTTACACCCCACGGAGTGTGTGTAAGGAGGCAGTAGTGAGCTTGGGCTGGGATGAGCTTGGGCTGGGAGCCAGAGGCTCCTTGTTTACAGCAGGTATCAGCTATACACCCACATTCCAGCTTTACTCAGCCTTAGCTTAGCCTGCTTGGGTTCTCATTCTAGCTCCGGCAGAAGGAAAAGGATTTGTGTTCACTGGAAACAAATAGACAAACACCCTAGAGATATTTTATATACACTATCTGTCATTTGGTAAAAGATTGTAAGGAGTGTAAAGAAGCAGCAAAATGAAACTTACAATTAAGAGGAGAATTAGTCAATAGAAGTAGATCCACAGATTCATGGAAATTAACATCAGCCCAAATCAAAGGGAAGCTGGAGTGCTGTACTATCCAACACATCTCAAAATAAGGGAAGCAGATCTGAAAAGGCATTGCAGAGGGTCAAGGGCCATATTTCATCAGGAAGCTGTCAATCCTGACTGTGGATTCACTGCAGAGCAGAGTTGTAAAACACAAGAAGCAAAGCTGAAAATGCCAAAGGGGAAAATGACAAATTTGTATCCATGAACAACAGAATTCACAGAAAATGTTCACAAAAATTATTACGGGGCATAGAAGATCTAAACCCTATCAACTAACATGGCTTCATTTATAATTGTGGAACATTGTGAGTCCCACTCCCATAAACTCCCTGTGCATAACTGTCTCCCACAGACTCCATCTGTTCCCGAAAGTTCTGAATCAAAAAACAAGTCTCAATAAAGTATTAAAAAAAAGGGAAACCATACAGATGTTTATTAGATAATTATGTATCTAGATAATTAGATAATTATGTATCTAGAAGTCACCAAATATTTGGGAATTAAACAACAGATGAATTATCTTACTTTGTTTTGAGCCAAGATCTCACAGTGCTGTCCAGAATGGCCTTGATCTTAGAATCCTTTGCCTCCGTCTACAGAGTAGCTAGATTAATATTTCAAACAGATAAAAATAAAAGCATAGCCCGCAGTGGTGGCTCAAGCCTTTAATCCCAGCACTCGGGAGGCAGAGGCAGGCGGATCTCTGGGAGTTCAAGGCCAGCCTGTCTACAGAGTGAGTTCCAGGACAGCCGGAGTTACAACAGAGAAACCCTGTCCAGAAAAAACAAACAAACAAAAAACCCCACCAAAACAACCAATTTGGGGATACACTTTAAGTAATGCAGAGAGAGAAAATATCGCCTTACATTGTATGCATCTAAAAAAGAAGAAAGTTAAAGTTGATCGCCTACATTTCTACCTTAAGAAAGAACAAGTGAAATTCCTCGTTGGTTTAGACAGGAAGTAGAGATAAAGAATGTTTACACTGGGGGTCACAGGATCAAAGGGGAGATGCGCTGACAGTGTAGGCCAGCACTGCTATGGGCGTTTGATAACGGATCAGGAGACAGTGGCAAGCACTCGGACTCGAGCTTTCTGAGTCACCTAGCAGGCTACTTCTCGTGTTTGTCTGGTTTGCTCCCCGGGCCAGTACACTGGGACCTGATGTTGGAGGGCAAAATATAAACGGCACTTTGGAAAGTCTTTGATGAACAACCAAGACAGGCTGTTTACACCCCTCTCCACTTCTGTCAGGATCTCTGATCCTTCCCCTCGACAACTTGGTGGCCATAGGCAAAACAGTTTGACCATCTAAACCTGCTCCATGGTTGTACTCATCCTCCATGTAGGGTGGATGAGACACCCGTTATACCCCTCGAAGCAATAAGGAAATCATGGTCTGGAGGAGGCACTATTAGGCAAGAGCTCTCTCCCTGCCTCCATCCTGAGAGAGGAGACTGATTGGAATGAGAGCCTTCATTCAAATAATCACCGGGCTGGACTAATTTCCGGTCAAGGCACAGAGCAAATGGGGACACTTGGTTCTCGCTTGGTGATGAGTTTGGTTCCTGACCTTTTGTGGTACCAGAGGAGATAAGGGCGAACATTCTGAAAGAAAGAGAAAGAAGATAGCCCTAAAAACAAAGCGGACCGCTGGCGGGGACGCCACAAGGGCCAGGGCAGCGAAGGACACAGAATGGAGTAAGACAAACAGGTAAAGGGAAGGGAGGCCTGGAGAGAACTCAGCAGAGGTCTGCAGTGTGGCCCTGACAGCAGGCGTGGGGTGTTTGAAGGGTTGACTTAACTGACCTCCGGAAGTTGGTCACAAGCCTGATGCTGGCAATACTTGGGAAGACCCTGCTGGTGGGTGGAAGGACCGCTTCCAGCCTCCCTCCCTGGAGAGGACAAGTTGTGAAAGACCAAACTAATGTTTTGAGCCCATTGCACGGTAAAGATCTGAATCCATTTACAGTGTCTAAACAGTTAGTTATCATCCTGTGGCTGGACAAGACGCATTTCCAGAGTGGACATTTCAGAGAGGCTGCTATTTCACAGAACTTACTGGAAATCGCAGGTGTCTGGGTCTATTGAAAAACCAGCATGGGCATGGCCTTAGGAGTTTGTGAATTTCTGGGCTGTGTGATTAGAAATTCTCATCAGCAGACTTGGGAACCTCGGGCCTGTGTCTATGCTCATCTGGCTCTTGTGATCTGGTGACTGTCAGACCTGTGACCTTAGTCACATGTGGAAATCCTAACTACTGTGAAGGTTTTAGGAGACGATGAGATGGAAGGAATTAGCACCCTCATAAGAGAGAGTGCAGAGAGCTCACCCCACCCCTCATGCGAGGACACAGGCACAATTCACTGTCTGAAGTGAGGTCACTAGTGGAAATCTGTGGGTGCCTCATCTTGGACAACCTAGGTCCCCAAGCTGTGGGACATAAATCTCCATTGTTTTTGAGCCTTAAAGTCTATGGTATTCTACCAGGCAGCCCCGGATTAAGTCAGTATGGTTTTGTCAGAGCTGACTTGGAGGATCACCAAGATCACAACTGTCCCCCAACTATAGCCACAAATCCCAGGAACCTGGTACGTGGATGAGAAATTGTGACACATTTTCAGCCAAGATTACCACTGGGATTTGGGCTGACTCTAATACTGATGCTTTTGAGATAGGATTTTACTCTGTGGACCAGGCTGGCCTTGAGCCCACTGTCATTCTGCCCAGTGCTGGGATTACAGGCATGCGTGCCACACTACAGGCAGCTCAAATGCTAACTCTTGACCAGTGTGGAGCATCCCTCCTCTGTGACTACTCAGAGGCTCCAGAAGCAACACTCATAATGTCTGGGTTTCTCTCCCCCCCTTTCCTTGCCCAGGTTAGTCTTGAACTCACTGTGGAGTGGGATCTGAGATCCTGATACCCCAGCCTCAGCCTCCTGCATGCTGGGGCTACAGGCATGAGGCACGTGCCTGATTTACCCGTCCCCCTTCTGAGCATGGGATGCTGAGTGGACGCTGATGGCCAGTCGGAAGGGACTGGTCTAACTGTATTAATTTTGTCTTTAGTTTTTTTTCTTTTATTGAAAATAGGTTTTTCCTCATATAATATATCCTGATTATGGTTTCCCCTCCCTCTACTCCTCCCAGTTCCTTCCTACCTCCTCCCCAATCCAGACACACCCCCTTTCTGTCTCTCATTAGAAAACAAACAGGCTTCTAAGTAGAAATAATAAAATATAATATAATAAGATGAAACAAAAACTAACACATTGGAACAGACAGACAGAGGAGAAAGAGCCACACAGATACAGACGCAGAGACCCACTTGTCTGCACGCTCAGGAGTCTCATAAAACGATAAACTGGAAGCCATAATATACATGCAGAGAACCTGTGGGATGAGAGAGAGAGAGAGAGAGAGAGAGGGAGAAGAATGAAAAAGATTTAAAAAATGAACTTTGAATGGGAGACCAGCCTCTCAGTGGCATCCATGAGTAACACTGCAATCAGTTAAATAATTCCTTTCAGCATAGTTAGTGCTAACCAAAAGTCAAAATACCACATAAATCCCGAGTCCATAAATACACGAAAATATTAGGAACACAGAGGAAGGTTGTTTCATTGCCTGTCTAGTAAATCATACGTAGAAATAACTTAGGCTGACAAGCACCTTCATGTTTCTGAGGATGATGGATGGCTGAGTCTCTGCTCCCGAGTTACTATCTTTAAGGAGATTCTTGGCTGGCAAGCGGCAGTTTTCCCACTGTGCTTTGCCCTCTGGATGGTTTCAAGGCATTCTCCCCCCTCCCTGTTAAGATGGCCTGAAAGGCCTTGGCCAACCCAGTGGGGTTTGTCAATCAGCATTCACCTAGTACTCCGGGAGGATAGGAGAAACCATGGCGACTGCAGTGCTGGCAGACCTGCGTTGTTTACTGGTCTTGGAGCCTTTGGGTAAGGAAGCTAATGAGCCTTCTTCCCCACCCAGCAGCCAGCCACAAAGTTGGGAGAGAAAGCATTGATATTCCAGACTCCAACCAATTCAACACATGCTTATTGGTGCTCATTACGTGAAGAGCATGTCGGGGGACATAAAAGCAGCTTTGCTCTGTAGCAGGAGAGCTCCAGAAAGTAGCCTAGAAGCAGGCCTGGGGAGGCTGGGGAGGGAGTGGGCCTGCCTATGGCAGAGGCACAATCTCCACAGTGCAGACTTTGAACCAGTACAGAGGAGAGGCAGGCAGGACATTCCTGGGACAGAGAGTTTCTGTGATGCGCAGGGCTAGGGTAAGTAAGTGGCTTCTGGAGGAATCAGACACCGAAGGCTGGGGAGCAGGGACTGTGGAGATGTGGGCGAGAGATAATCAAAAGACCATGTTGAGGGCAGAGAAGCAGGAAGGTCAGTGACTCAGAGCACCTATGGGTGCAGAAAACACCGGAAACCCACAAACCCAGATTAACTAATTAGAAACAACTCCAGGAAAGCCTCCTGTCTCTAGTAGAAGGACCAGCGAGAGAGACTCAGTAAGTTTAGGTATTGCTGTGGATCTTCAACCAGTTACTTCAGAAACGCTCCCAACAGAGCCAGCAGAGGCCAGACTATCCGGGGAGACTGTAATGGGGTGCCCCGACTCTCTCCATCGAGGATATGTCAGGGAAGCTCATGCAGGAGCTAAGACTTTCATCCCAGCTGGGACCCAGACCTCTCTGCTCCATGATGGTGTCAGGCTGGTCTGGGTTATCTCCCCTAACCCTTGTGTTGTGCTGTAGCAGGCTTAGTAGGGGTCAGAATTTCTACCAGTCACCACCCCAGCCATGGTGTTTGGTGGAGATCACAGAGGGAGCTGGCACTCTAGTTCCATCTCCTTAGCAATAAGGAGTCGCCGCCCACCTCGGTTGTCAGTGGAGGCTGAGTGCAAACTCTGCACTTTCCCTCAAAAATCAGTAGGGCCTGGGCTCACTCTCTAGAACTCATATAAAAAGCCAGCCATGGTGACATGTGCCTGTAATCCCAGGGATGGGGAGACTGAAACAGGTAGATCTTTGGGGCTTGCTGAGCCTAGAAGAATCAGAAACTCCAGGTACAGTGAGAGTACCATCTCAAAATTAAGGTAGAGAGGCATTGAATAGAACTGATGTCAACTTCTGGCTGATACACATATACACCTGCATGCTTATTTGTATACACACAGGAAAACACACACACACACACACACACACACACACACACACACACACACGCTCGCACATCATAGAAATTCAAGCAACTGTAATAAAAATGCTCCCATGAGCAATTACAAACATGTAATTACAAACAAATGAAGCAATGAAAACCTTCAGTGGAGAAATGGGTGACACCGGGGCTGGTGAAGTAGTTCTGTGCTGGATTATGAGATGGTCCGTTTGGTCCACAGCACCATCAAAACGATGTAAAGGAGAACCAAATGGAAATGCTAGAACTGGAAAGTCCAGCAGATGTGAAGCTCAGTGGGCACCCAGACACAGAGACTAAGCAGTTAGTGGACTGGGGGAGTAGAGAGCATTCTGACTGAAAGAAGGAGAATGCAGATGGGGGGTGGGGGGTGGGGGTGGGGGGCTCCAGGACCTCATTTCTACAAGAGACGCCCCAATGTTTTTGTGTCAGAAGCAGAAGTGAAAAAGCTCAGTATTGCAAATTTAGTGAGATACACACATGGCTAAGAAGTGGAAGTTAACCAGAATAAACCCAAAGAAATCCTGCCAAGACATCATAATTCAACATATGAAATGAAAGACCAAGAAAAAAATGTTACATAAATCATATGGGAAACACTTTACCTGATGAGGGAGTGTGGGGGTGGAGGTAGTGATGGGGAGCAGGCAAACACGGGGTTTCATGTTGGAGATCCCAGGGGCCACGGGCAGTGGCACAGTTCCCAAATCAATGCAGAATTCCTTTCACAGAAAAAAAGCGCCTCCAGGTAAGTCAAAATGAAATTCTAGAAACACATAAGCAGACCGCAGGAAGAGATAAAAAACGGATATAACAAAAGAAAAAGAAATCAGGCTTCAGCCTTAAAATATCAGCAAGGTTATTGGGCATAACTGGTTTAATTATCTTAATTAAGAGGTGGACTGACAGAATGAGTTTAAAAGTGCCCCAGTTACATGCTGTCTATAAGAAACGATTCCAATTTAGTGACACAGGTGGGTTAAAAGTAGGACAAAAAGGTTACATTATGCAAACGTCAATTTTTTTTTTTTAAAAAAGCAGTAGCCATGCTAATGAAGAGCAAAGAAGATTCCCAGAGGAAGAGAGGGGTGTCAGGAGAGATAAGTGTACCCTCAGAGACGACTCATAAGTTATGTGCTCACTAATAAAACTGAAAACTATGGGATGTAAAAACTGCCCTGAAAAAACAATTGCAACAGCTCTCAGGAGTGGGGACATTGTCATCTGATGGCTTGGTTTCCTGTTTCTAGAAGGTCCACACCAGTGAAGCGATGTATCTGAAGTTTCCCGCAGGGTTATCCAGAGTGAGGGAGAAGCAGGTGGGGTTGTTTAGAAGAGTGATTAGCTAGCAGTTGATCACTGTCAAAGCTTCGGGGTAGACACGTGGGTTCTGGTTTTGCTGTTTTGAAACAAGGTCTCACGTAGCGCAGGGTAGCCTTGAACTCTTTATGTAGTTGAGGATGACCTTGAACAGATCTTCCTGCCTCCATCTCACCAGACGTGTAGGCTCTCATTATCTTTGTGACCTTGGGCAAGTTATTCAACTTTTTACCCTGTCGGGCGAATACCAGATGCAGATGATACTGCCAGGCAAGAATGTAGGGTGAAGAAAGGTGGTTCTTAGGGGTCATGCCACCTGGAGAAGGAGACAAGTAGAAAAATTAGCAGAAGAGAGAGGTGCGGTTGCAGGTGCCAGATCCAGGAAAAGATTTAAAAGTTGTAGTAGATAAGAGCTGAGAAGAAGCCCTTAGAGTTGGCCTCAGGCCCTCAGTGATGATAATGGCTTTAGTTCAGTGGAGATCATGGGCCCGATTCAATGCTGAGAAGTAGGTGGGGAGAGAGGTATGAGGCTCACTGCTCTCAGAACAGTGGCAACAAGGTGAAGAGACTTAGTGGCCATAGGGAAAGGGCTTTAGTGGGGGTGGGGAAAGGGTTTGAAGTAGAAAGAGGGCTGTTTCGGTCTCTGGGTTCCTGGGGACGGTGCTGTTGTGCACACGTGCTGTTGTGCACACAGTGTGCAATGGGTCTGATGTCTGTTGCTGTGCCAGGTGTGGACTCAGAAGTACATGTTCTAGTACAGACGCTGGACAGACAGCAGATCTGTCTTCAGTGTGTAGTGAGAGCCCGGACGTCTCCCTGGGCAGCCGCACCCTGCTTCACACCTCCTAGCCAGGCAGGGGTTCCGGGTTCCCCCCATCCACTCCAGCACCTTGAAATAGGCATGCTAAGAGCAGTCAGGTGCTGTGTATATCCATGCACATATTCTGAAGAACATTATGCTCAGTGAAACAGAAGGACACGTGCCATGTAATTCCACTTTTATGACTTTGCTCTCATAGGAGCAAAGAATACAAGGGTGCTGTCCAGGGCTGGGGTGGGGGTTGAGGAAACCATCTGTAGTTTAATGGGTGTGAAGTTTCAGCGATCATAGACATTTTAGTTCTACTAGGGATTTGTGGGACGTTGTGCCTACAGTTAATAAGGTGATATTGTGCTCTTCAGCATTTGTGCAGATGGCGGATCTCATGTTAAATGTGTGGGGTTTTTTTGTTTTTCCACAAAAATAATGAGACACTGGGAAACTTTTGGAAGAGGCAGATCATGTATTATCTTGAACTGATGATAGAATCCTAGATATTTAGAGTTCAGAGATTACCAAATAGACACATCAAACATATGCAGATCTGTTCATGTCAATTATACCTCAAAGCTGCAGAGGGAGAAGGAAGGAGGGAGGAAAAGAGGGAGGCCAGTCTGTTCTGTGGGGGAGAGGTGGGAAGTCCTTCTTCCATGCAGACTGGGGTTGTGCCCAAGGCTGCAACGTCTGTCCCTGAAAACACCTCTCTTCCTTTTGGGTTTTATTTGATACCCATTCAAAATAAAGAGACACCAGAAGAGAATCAGGAATTATAAAGGCTGACTAGATCTTATTCAGCATGATGATGGAATTGTGATGTTGTTCTAAAAGGTTAGTTCTTGCTTTCTATATTGGCACTAACTTGTTTACGGATGGAATATGTCGGGTGTGGGCAAACTACACATTACTTCTTTGTTCTAGAGAGGCTTCGAAGTGGGTCCTTTAGGAATCAGAGTGCCCTGTCAAGCCCTCCTAGGTTTGTTTGCCACTGACTAGGTGTCCTCCAGTTAATACCATTAGTCATTTGGGATGCTGGAGCACTGAGCAGAATGCTAAAATCCCTGGCCAGGGAGGAGGTTGTGTTCATATTCATTAGACCAGTCTGTACTGACTCACCCACACCCACCGGGAGGCCTGTGTGTCCAATCTGGAAATCCCTGGGGAGGAAGACATTTCCCCATCCCGGGGGTGGAAAGTACAGGTGCTTTGCTCAGTCACTGTGGACCAAAGGACTCGGGTGACAAGCCCTTCAAGGCCAGCTTTGTCTGAGGCTGCTAAGAGCTGGGAGTGTTTTGAGAGTGTTACACCATCACAGTAGCTGGTGGGCGATGTCGAGGTGGCAGAACCTGTGCCAGGAGGAGCCTACGGGAAGGCACCTGGGTCATGGGTGCGTGCCCTAGAAGGGATGAATGCTGGTCTTTTGGGAACCCCCTAGAGTAGGTTGTGATAAGCAACTGACACATCCCCTGACTCAGCCTCTCTTCCTGCATGCATGTGACCCCTCCCTCTCATACCTACTCCCACCGTGAAGCTATCCTCCATGTTCTGATAACCCAGGAGGTCGTTATGAGTGCTCAGCAGACGCCAGAAACCTTCAAGTTACCTAGTCTCCGGCAGTTTGTTACAGTATCACAAAATGGACCGAGATATTTTATAAGACATCCCTTCCCCCTTCTCTTTTAAGTTTTTTGACAGGGTCTTATTAGGTAGCCCAGGCTAGCTTAAAACTCACTCTTTGTAGCCAAGGCTGACCTCTTCTTACCTCTGCTGCCTCCTAAGTGCTAGGATTACAGGAGCACTATCTGAACTGACCAAGAAGACATTTCCAGAGTCCTATGAGCATCTCTCTCCAAGCTGAGGGTGCTAATCTCAGCCCCTGTTCACCTGCCATGAGGAGACAAGCATGCCTCTGGAAACCCAGGCACCTACACCCATAGTGATTGGTACCTCCCTGGCATAAACTCACCAACTAACACATTCCACCTGTAGCGATGACAGTGGGGACCTGGAAGGAACAGACACCCACAGGGTACACAGAGGCTTAAGCAGCAGGGTCAAGCTTTATTGGAATGATCACATTCATGTCTGTACTGTTCACCACAGGTGGAGAAGGCTAGTTTAAAGAAGTGTCTCCTTCTCTCCAATTCCATCTGCATTCAGCAAGCAGCAGCAAAAATGTCCAATGAGCACATCCCACTTTAAAAGTACACACGTTCATAAAATTGTCCTCAGACAGTGCGAAATAACATTCATAGCATGCCAGACCCTTTACGAGTTCAAATTTTAGATACTTGGGGTACTCTCGTAAAGCTAACTTTGCATATTCTTTTTACAGGTAAGGAAGGGCAGTCATTAAAAAAATACTTTATATAAATTCAAAGTCAGAACTAAAATATTCAATCCTATAAAAATATCTTACTGATAAAACTATTAATTTCTAGATAAATTGTTCTTTATCAACAAGTTATACCAATTTTCAGGAAATACCCACGAAGCCAGACAATCCACACAGACTTAGCCTCCAAGGCTAGTTGTCACCAGGGTTTTGTTTTCAGAGACAGACCGTACTTTCGACTCACACTGTGAATAGTTCAAGCGTTCTATAAAAATCAAACTCAAGTATCTATTTGCTATGAGTCATCAGACTCTTGGCCTAGAGATGAAGTTGTCAAACTGATGTTGTCTACAGAGGGCACATGCTCTGTAAGGGCTCGCCTACACACGCCCTTGAAATGCTTAACTTGGGAAACTTGTGATTGCATTTAGACCACTCTCTGAAATCATCTCATTCACTTCATTCTGCTTGCTCTCTTTCAGGGCGTGGTTGGGGGAGCTTTTCTGCGCCTGCGTTCTTTTGGATCGCCTAAAACACAATTTCAGCAGCAGGTAACACAGCTCAGCCACGTTGAGCAGCATGCAAATCACAGATGCGGAGATCATAAAAACAGTAAACACCGTCTTCTCGGTCGGCCTGGAGATAAAGCAGTCCACGAGATTGGGGCAGGGGTCGATGCCACACTTCAGCACCCAGGGCAGGTGGTACCCGTTGTAGAGGAAGTAGAAGACATACATGAAGGCGGCTTCAAAGATGATGCGGAAGAAGATGCTGCCGGTGTACGTCCACCACAGCGAGCCCTCGATGCGCACCTTCTGCCGTTTGATGTCCTCCAGGTCTTTGAACTCATTCCTCTTCTCCCCACGTATGAACTTTCGGGCGGTTTCGTGTCTGTAGTAGGTCACGTGCATGGCCACCAGCAGTGCTGGGGTGGACACGAAGATCAGCTGCAGGGCCCAGAGCCGGATGTGGGACACCGGAAAGAAGTGGTCATAGCAGACGTTCTTGCAGCCTGGCTGCAGAGTGTTGCACACAAAGTCCTCCTGTTCATCACCCCATACTTCCTGGGCAGCGACCACAAGGATCATGACCCGGAAAATAAAGATGACTGTGATCCACACCTTCCCTATGCTGGTGGAGTGCTTGTTCACACCACCGATGACAGTGTGCAGGGTCCCCCAATCCATCGTGCAGCTTTATTCCTAATTGGACAAAAAGGCGCAAAGCTAATTAGTGGAAGGCTTCTTTGAATGAACTAAGTAGTGAAATCACAAGGTCATGTGACTCTAGGCACGTCTCATTTAGTTCCGTAACTTCAACTGCCTAGTCTGCTATTTACTATGAGCTTTTCTGATAAGGAACCCCATTACAAAGCTGTTCTCTCATTTCTGACCACAAACAGTGGACAAACTTCATGTATTCCCTCTATGGGGCAACATCAACCTGGCAAGTCCCTTACTAGGTGAAAGGTTTGCTTTAATAAATGACCTTCACGGTAAATAGGTTCTTGATTTCACTTTTTATACAATAATTGTGCCTTTCACATGCAATATAAATCATCTAATTCAACTGAACACAGGTTGTGTATTAGGCTGCTGTTTGTCATTACTCCAAGAACACAGGCAAACCAACCCATGCCCAAGTTCCTTTTCATCACTATGCAAACACACACACTATAGTCTGTGGTTTTACTCAGGGACTCAGGACTTCCACCATATGTCTTAGTCATTAAATGGCTTATCCAAGTCACAAAGCAACAGCAAAAATCACTCATTGGAGTGACACATTCTGGCGGTGTACTCGGCAGACAAGGAGAAGCGATGCTGTCAGTTGACCTTAAACAGTGTGTATTTATTTCTAACTTGAATGGGCCATCTGCTGCAATCATGTGCTCTTAGGAAAGTTAATATCTTCAACTACCTTCTCCAAAAGAGAATCACAAGCTTCGACACAAATTGTTTCCTTGTTCTCTGATGGAAGCAGGCCAGTTCCACTGCACCGGGGGCCACTGGCGCTCAGGACGTTCCTCCCTTCTAAAAGACTGATTTGACACCCCGAGAGAAGTGGCTCTTCCCTCTACAGCTGCCTCTTATCCCACATCACCAAGAAGAAAGAATTGGCTGGCATTCTCTTTTTAAAAAAGGGTATACGTGTAAGGGTAATATGTGTCAGACACTGGAGATCTTTAGAAATGAAGACGCTCAGGCAATTTTTCATCCTCTTGGAAGGATGACAGAGTCACCAAAGTCCTTCTGCCGCTGGTCTCAGGAGACTTTCTTTTCTAAGCAGATGAGGAACACTGGCCAGCTCCCCACCCCCACCATGCCTGGCCCACAGCCTGCCCTCCTCACACTGCCCACCATGGCCCCTGGGATGTCCTTGGTTTGACTAATTTTAGAGTCTGAGCTCTTCTCAGAAAGCCACAGATTTGGGCTCATAAAGTCACTGCCACGTCCATCTGACACCTGTGAGCTGATTTCTGCTCCTGCTGGGTCAGACAGTGGAAGCTGAGGAGCATACCATGGGGAATGAAAGCAGGAAGGACGGTGGCACGGCTAGAACTTTCCCTGTTTTGGTTCCAGGAATTTGTCCCCCTGCATGGGCCGGAACATCAGGATGTTCACAACCACAGGCTGTGAGTACAAGACGTCTATCCCCAGAACAGCTGGATGCTTAGAGCCAGCTAAAGCTCACCCCGGGTGGTAAACTGATGCGATGATTTAATTCAGCCTGGACTGAGTTAAATCTTAATATTTTTAATGAAAAACAAAAGAGGAATTGAATTCTGTAGTCAAGGATTTGTAACAATGGAGGAATGAGGCCTTTGTTATGAAGGGCAGGTGAGGGTGGGGGGCCTAAAGCCACGGAGAAGTGGAGGAACTCAGATGGAAGGCTAACGAGAGGCCCACGTCTGTAAAAACAAAAGTAAAACATCCACAATATGAAAAGGAAAGAGAGCTACTTGTGCCCAAAGTACAAAAAATAGTGGTTCAATCCTTGGATTATGTGGCTGTGGTTAACTTTTGCTGTTGTTGATTTTGTTTTTTTAGATAGCGTCACGTAGCCCTGACTGACCTGGAACTCCTGATTCTTCCGCCTTTACCTCTGGGCGTCGGGATGACAGGTGTGTACCACACTGCCTCTCTCCAGACGGTGCAATTTCAATTGGCAACCAATAAATGCATCTATTTATTTATCCATAAAGCTGGGGATGGAACCCCAGAACTTTGTGTGTGCTAGGTGAGCACTGCACCAACTGAACTACATTCCCAAGGATAATAACCTGGGGTACCTTCTGTATAACCTCCGGCAAAGTTCTAAAGCTACATCCTTTAACTATTTTGCAATAATTTGGTAACGATTATCATGGCAACGGAATGACAATATCTTAGGTATAAATGGAGTTTGCAGACATCTCATGACGTCAATAACTAGTCGTATTCACCACAGCTCCTCTAATAACTCATCATAACTCTGTAGCTAAGGAGTATCAGCGTTCTGTATAAGGAGCACCTTTATCAGGACATTAGCGTCTTCCCTCTTACTGTGGAAAAATGACTTAGGCTGTATGAGAACCGAGTGTCCAGCTTCCCTGAAGGCATGCTCACTTCATGGTTCAAGGAAGACCCTGGCATTCTGGGGTACCCGTGAGAGTGTGAGCAGGTGGCGGAGTCTTGAATGAGGGTCTTTTATTTCACAGGGGGAGCAGCTGAGAGGCCCTGGACAGACTTGTTTGAGGGTCTGAGCTGTGGAGCACCTGACAGCAGTCTTGGCATTTGTAGCAGAAAGATTCAAACCTCGTGTTGATTTGGAGCTGAGATGCTGGATTGAGTGTTTAGCATTAACAGAAAGCTAGGGGTTCAAAATTGAAATAGGAGCTTCCCAAAGCTGTGGTTCTCAGTCCTGGAAGCTTTTAGTCAGAGGCAGGCTGAGTTTAACAGGCAGAGATAGGTCACTGGGAAGCCCTGGTCTCAAGGCACTACAACTTGAGAGTATTTATTAAGTATTCTCTTTTACTTACTATGTATTCCATACCCTAGAGAGACTTCCATTACCCACTATAAATATCTGTGTGGTTAAAAAAAAGAACTTCATCTTAAATAAGATGAATTATGAAAATTAAGCTTTACTTCTTGCCTAAAGACACTATATTAAATCTCCCCAACTGTTGCTGTGGTGTCCTGGAGGCAGAAGTGTGTGAGTCTTGAAGTTCACACATACTTTGCCAAAGCTGTTCCCCCACGAGGCCTTGCTTCTTTTAAAATGTTCTCTCATTAACCAATTAGCACAACCTCTGCAGTTCGCTTAGCAACTTGCCCCATGGATGAGGTTTATCAAATAAAACCTTTCCCTCCCCCCCGGCACTGCAAAGTCCATGGGGTTTAAACCGCCCTGTTGTTAGAGGGCTGGTTTCTCTCTAAGCTCTCTCTCACGTTGTCACTGGTCAGGTGGCTTCTAGGAAGCACATGGATCAAGCCTTGAATGAAGGCTGAGGGGCTGAGGTCACAGAGGCAGTGGAGAGACCATGTTTCCTTCCTAGGAATATTGGTCCCCCAGGCCTAGAAGCAGGACAGATAGAGACATTATGATGGCACTAGCTCTGTTTGTCTCCCCACCCCCTCCAACCCTGGGCCTGCAAATTAGGTACTTTGAAGACTTTTCTATCACAGACCATATCTGAATAGAAGACAATCAATTTTCAACACACTTATTTACTTTACTATTAAAAGCCAAGGCTCTATCTGGGTGTAGTGGTGCATGCCTACAATCCTAGTGCATGGAAAGCTGGGCAGGAGGACTGGAAGTTCCAGGACAGTCTGGGCTACAAGATCCTATCTCAAACAAATATTCCAAGTCAAACAAAAACTACAAAAGGAACAACCTCAATGATGTATCTAAACCCTTTAAGGAAGACAATCACAAGATATGTCGAAGTCACTAAGGAAAACAAACTCAAATCCTGGCATGTTTAGCCTACTGGTCACTCAAGACAATTGGGCAAAAAACAAGCCACCTGATTCAAGGGGTCTTCCTGAAGAACAATAAACACCTTTTTATTTATAACAGAAGAATTGAGTGGGGGAAAAGGGGCTTTTATCAGTCTCTAGCTCACCTAAGCAGCTGTGCCAAGGATACAAGGTGAACTTGAGCTAAGCTTTTTCATCTGTGAAATGGCTCTTGAAATTTCTTTGTGTAGACCAGCAGTTCTGAACTTGTGGGTTGCCATCCCTTTGGGGGTCAAATGACCCTTTCACAGGGGTCACCTAAGGCGACGTATCAGATATTTACATATGGTTCATAACAGTAGCAAAACTAGTTGGGGTCACCACAACTCGAGGAACTGTACTAAAGAACTGCAGCATTAGGAGGGTTGAGAACTACTGGTCTAGACCATGTCGTTCCTAAGGGTGTCTTCCATAAAGCCTTGGGTATCTGTCCTACACAGCATTTTCCATGGGCCAAAAGCAAGAAAGTAGAGGTCACCGTCAGCTCCTGGGAAAGCCTAGGCTGCTTCCAGGAGACTATTCCTGATCCAAGGAGCCGCATGAGAGTTAGAGGTGGTGGACAACTGAAGATTAGAGGACTGGCCTGCCTTGTCAGTGGGCAGAGGTGTCTTGGCCAGTGGGAGACAGACTGAAGACAGGGCCTAGGAAGTTCCTGCGGCCCTGCCTTCCTTGTAGGAACCCACGACCTTGAGTTGCCTTTCTCAATTACTCTGGTTGGGAGGGAGTGGAAGTGCCCATCACCCTGAGAAATGGCCACTAATTCACAAGTAATTCCCCAAATTACTGCTGCCACAAGAACGCTTTGCTACTTGCAGTGAACAAAACCCCACTTTGCTTTCAGGCATCAATGGGGCCAGAGCCAATGGGAGGAACTTTTTCAGTGAAAACCAAGCTATTAACTCTTTCTTTCTATACCAGAGAGTTTGTTTAATCTGACAGCTTCCTGGCTTGCCTATAAGGAACAAATAAAAAAATAGATATGCTTAGACCCACAGATGTCACCTTATAAGAATGTGGTTACATTTAGGCTTAAGAAGACAGATTACATCTATTTCTGCGATGTATTTAATTACAGGGCATAACTTTATACCCATTCTTGATATTATAATTCCGGTCTTAAATATTTAGCTGTAAACATACAGCAGTGAGCTTACTCTGGGGACATGAAGAGCATTTGCTTCTCCCTTTCACATTTCAAATAAGCTAGATTGCCTTTTCTTCTGGCAGTGACACAACTTCTTGATCACGTTTACAGTTTTGTTTTGAGACAGGTCTCACAAACTAAGTATCTCTGGCTGGCCTTATACTCCTGGGATGACTTCAAACTCATAGCAATTCTCCTGTCTCAGCTTCTTGAGGGCTGGGATTTACATTTGTCATGACAACTAGCTTTTGAAACTTTTGGTATTTGAAGCCCGAGGATGATTTTGTTTGAGTTGGAGGAGAAACATCAGGGCAGGTGAACTGGGAATGTCAGCAGCTGCCTGGAGGAGGGAATGGAGAAGAGGGGAGGAAGCCTTGCCTTTTGAGTTCAGTCAGCATGTTCAGCAAGGAAGACCTGAAACTTTTTACTTAGGAATTTAGTCACAGCTGGGTGAATAATGGCAGTTTAGCTCCACGGAAGATAGAAACCCAAATCAAACCCCTTAGCACACAGAAAGATCTTTCTTTTTCTAGATCAATCTACAGTACACTTTGAAAAAAAAAATCACTTGATCATTTAATAGATCCAAGAGGAAAGCACACTCCTTACAATGCCCATGTGCGGTCTGTAGAGTTGAGGGTACAAGAAAGCCAGGTCCAAGCGAAACACACAAACCTGTGTTTTTCCCCCCAAGGACTCCCAGTGTGTCCAAGAGCCAAGGCAAGATCCCTCTGCAAGGACTTCTGGCCTTTTCTCTCTGAAGTCAGCAGGGCAGTGATGATGGCAACTCTGCTCTGTTTATGGGTGGCAGCAGGAATGTCACCTGTTGAATGAAAAAAAGAAAGTTGCTGTATTCTTTCAAGTTCTACGCAAGTTGACGAATGAACTTTGTGCGTATCAAGTTTTCCTTGATTACCAGACCAATTAAGGGTAAATTTGGGTATTATCAGTTTCCCAGGTTTTGTACTCTCCCCATCCCATTAAAGGCACCCTCCAGGCTTATTTCCCTGTCATTATGATGGCACTGGTGACGATGGCACCCTATCCCAAACCTCAAGTCCAATTTTCAAGTATTCGAAGAGTGGCAGAGAGTTTGAGAAGCTGGGGACAGCCAACAACCCTATACGAGAGTTAAAAACAAATCTCAAAGTCTTTCTTTAACCAAGAAGTCTCTAGAAATCTCAGGTGACCCAAGAGACAACCTGATAGTCGAGTTTGAAATTTAATGACGCAAACCATCAGGAACTGTGATTTCAAAACAGTGACTGGTGATGGCACGGGGTTTAGGGTTCATGCACCTTGTCAACATCAACTCAGCACCAACGAAACTTTGGCTCTGCCTTTGAATATAAGAATGGACAGGCCACAAAATGATGTTTCTGATTTCATTTAAGTTGCAAAAAATAATTCCCATTAAGTTCAACATCCCTGTTCCAAGCACAGCTCTCCTTTCTCCAAACGTTTCATTTAGGGTCAATTACAATGAAATGACTCTGGAGGGGAGAAGAAGAAAAGAAGAGAAAAGAAAGAGAGAGAGAGAGAGAGAGAGAGAGAGAGAGAGAGAGAGAAGGAAGAAGAAGAAGAAGAGAAGAAGAAGAGAAGAGAAGAGAAGAGAAGAGAAGAGAAGAGAAGAGAAGAGAAGAGAAGAGAAGAGAAGACAAGTCTCTGGGGCCCAGCTCTACTCTCCTGGGTCAAACCTCCTGAAATCCTAGCTAGGGCAATGTAAGATTATGGCCTCATGAGCCAAGAAACTTGGGTTGAAAACAGTTTTCCCATAATTGTGTTTCACTTCACCAGTGCACTCAAACTCATAGTCTCTGGAACTTTAAGAATGAATTAGAACTGCATGGTGAAGATGTGCAAAGTCAGAATGTTTTTTTCTATTGCTGAACTTGTTGAAAGACCCTACCCAGCTCCTTTCCTTCTCTTACACTGCGAAAGAGAAAAAGAAATAGAGAATAAAACCATCATCACCTATATGGAAATCTACCTTTAAATAACAGCCTCCGGCGACCCAGGACCACAGACCACACTCTTCAGGTTCCTGTGTGAGGTGAATGGGAACCCTTCACACCACGGTTTTGTGACAGGCTAGCACCCAGGCTGCTCTCTCCATCACCCGCCCTCTCTCCTTGGCACTGTTCAGACAACATCCCCAAAGGCTCTGCTGGATCCAAAGAGCTGACAAAGCTCTCCACAGGGGCAGCATCCTGCAGTTCTAAGGGAACTGCGGCAGGACAGGACATTTTCTTCTAGAACACTAGTTAGATTCTGCTAGAACTGGGGCGAAGAAAGCATAAAGTCCCCTTGGAGGAAAAGAAGAAGGCTGCAGGGTTAAACTCAATCTGGGTTAGACTCAAAGGTTAATCACAAACGGACTAAAGTCGCCTGCTTGGTGTCCCTTACCTTGGCTGCAGGTTCATAGCCCTCCTGGTGTCCACACTGTGTGAAGACCACACTCTTGGAGGCCCGAGGCCTGCCCCCAGGAAGAGAAGGAAGCCCAAGTCTGCAAAAATCAGGCTGCTAACACCTAGGACTGGACGCGTTCACCGGACAGGAAGTACTACTACTCTCCTCTGAACTTTTAAATCACATGTGTCACCAATTACTTTTAATCACTATTGTGCGTACTACTGTCATCTTCGTTTCACAAGTCCCCGAGTCTTAATCACGCAGCCTGAATGGGTATTTCTGACCCAAACTTAACCATTGCTCCAAGTGGCAGGGTTTGACCGAACTTAAACATCACTCCTTGCTCTGGCTTTCCGCTCCCCAAATCCAAGCGGAACAGGTCTCAGTGACCTCCAAATCAAAGACAGCCCAAAACGCAGCAAAGGAAACAGGGAAAGGGACTCAGTCCGGACTCTGGTCACTTTACACAGCCTGGTATATTTATAAAACCTGTCGTGCAAGTCAAAGGGGCACGGTGCATACAGAAGTCAAACCAGTCCGTCCCAGTTCCCGGAGCAGCGTGCGGGGGAGGGGGCGGCACGGGTGACAGACTCCCCGCCACGGCCCCAGTTCGCGGGGGGCGCGCAAAGGCGGGATGCGGATGCGAGGCGGCGAAGGATGCCCGGGCGCCGGCTCCCACGGCACCGCCAAGACTGCCTGTGGCCAGTCACTCCCGCGCCCTGCAGGGGCAAGATGGCGAGGAAGGGGACAGACCACGTCCTTACCTGCCCGGGCTTCTCGGAGGAAATGCTCCTACTCGCGCTCACCCGCTCGGCGGGATCCGGCTCGGCGCTCGCAGCGGCGCCCACAGCTCCGGCCGGGTGCGCTTCTCGGCGGGAACGGGATCGAGGACGGTGCGGGTGGAGTCCCGGCTCCCACCTGCGGCTTCTTTTAACCGCGCCCCACCCCGCCCCTGCCTGACGCCGCACGGGAGGGCTGCGGGAGAGGAGCGCGGCCACCGGACGCTTCGCCCGGAGCGCACCGCCCTCCCTCCCGGCCCCGGGCGAGGGGCGTGCCTGCTTCTGTGGAGCAGGGCGCTGGGGGGTAGTCCCTGGAGGACTAGGGGAGCCCGGCGGGTCCGTCTTAGAGGGTGTACTTCAGGGGACTCAGGACAGACCCTTCCTCTGGGGTTGGGGACCAGGATGAGTGTACCCTAGAGAGAGGCTCCAGGTGCAGGATGGGTTTCCCTTGGTTGGGGACACAACGCAAGTCTCTTCTCGTGGACGTGGGCGGAGCGTGGTCTAAGGGGGGCAGACTCAACCAAGTCCCCTCAAGGGCGGGGAAAAGTTGCTCTCCGAGGCCTTGCTGGGGCTGGACATTGGAGGGCTCCAGTAATGAGGTGAGGGCTGCCCAGAGCGCCAGGGAAACAAAGCTTGGGGTGACTGGGCCCAGTGCCAGCAGAGTGTCACTCCTGTTGGTAGCAGTGTGAGGGACACAGTTGCTTGCTTTCATTCTCCTTTCTGGACCCTTTGGGCACCCTGTCCTCCAGAGCAGCCCGGAGGCTCTTTATTCATTAATGGCCACTTAGGAGTCACAAAAGTTGTTTTTATTAGTCACCTGAATCTTTTAAAGACTCCTCTGGGGAAGTGGAGTGGCCTTCCTTCTGGTCCTGAGCCACTGAGAGACCCCACTGTGTCTGCAGTCACAGATAAGGCAGGGGGAGGTCAGGGCCAGCACAGATCCTGGGGGCTTGCAGATCCTGGATGCACTGGGGAGGCTGATGGACATGTTGGAAGCCATTTAGGGCCTGAGTTTTACAGGTCCTGCCCATCCTACATCAGACAAGCGACGAGTGTCTTGTTTATTCCACAAAATTGGTTGGCAATTATATGTCCTCACCTTAGCTACAGTCTACTTGTTGGGTCATATTCTCCCATGAAACAAGAATAATGGTGTCTCCTAAAATGTCAACTTGCAGGTTATGCAAGTCGAGCCAACATGTTATAAACTCACCTGCTAAAATACCTGAACGTAAGGTTCTCAGAATTGGCCCCGAATCAAGCAAATGTAGGGCATTTGGGTGGCCCCGGGAATGGCCTTGAACCCAGGGATGGAAAGAAAAACCAGTCCGCTGTAGGCGGCTCTGGTGTTCCTCCTTGCCTCCCACAGCCTGGCCACAGCGCACTCTTAGCTCCTTCTCAGTCCTGCCTGAAAGCACACAGGCAGGCTCACCTGTGGCCACAGGAAAACAAGCCTCCCCCTCCCCCAAGTAAATTGTAAACTTCTTTGGAAATCATAACATTTTAAGTCCTTCCTTCCTTTTCTTTCTCTCATTCTTTGATTTGTTTATTTTATTTACACATGAGTGCTCTGTCTGAATGTATACCTGTATGCCAAAAGAGGACATCTGATCCCATTAAAGATGGTTGTGAGCCACCATGTGGTTACTGGGAATTGAACTCAGGACCACCTGGAGGGACAGTAGGTGCTCCTAACCGCTGAGCCATCTCTCCAATCCAAGTTCTTGTTTTCTTTCTTCTTTCTTCATTCCTACATTCTGTCTCTCACTACAGGATGCTGTAGGTTCACCTTGCATGCTCTCAGCTCCAGCCCTGGAATCAGCCATTTCTCTAAGGAGCTGTGTTCCTTCTCTGGGGTCCCACTGAGTGTGATGGATGCTTACTTAGTCATTGCTGGTCTTCCTGCTCAGCTGTAGATCCTTGCTGACAGCATCCTCTGGCTGTACAAGGACAGGTGCTGTGTTGGATGTATTCTGGGATCCCAGCAAGTGTTTGTCAAGTGAATGGGTTCAAGAAATGTTTGTTGGACTGGGGATATAGCTCAGATTGGTAGAGTCACGTAGCATGCATGAAACCCTGGTTTGATCCCCTGCACAGCATAAACTAGGTGTGGTAGTGCCCTCCTGTAATCCCAGCGCGCAGGAGGTTGAGGCAAGAGGATCAGAAAAGGGTATCTTCTACTATGTAGTGAGTTCAAGGCCAGCCTGAGTTATTTGATAATTAGTTGCAAACATTAGAAGAATCTGGCTTAAAACAAACAAGCAAACAATGAAGAGAAGAATAGTTCTGCCATCAGTCAGGTGCCTTATACCTAACACGGTGGCAGCTAGAACATAACGTTGTGCTTTCTGACAGGTGTGATATATGCTGTTATACAACAGACCGTCAAATGCAGAGCACTCCCCTCCCCATCCAGCCAAACGTTAAAAGGCTTCTACAGAGAAGTGTAGGGGTATCATTGCGGTTCTTTACTCTCCAGGCCCAGAAATAAGGTTTTGAAGGCACCATGCTGAGAAAGGATTCTATCCCAGGCCACAATGCCAGTGCACTTTCTGCTGAAGATGTACTCGCCAGGCCATGCCCGCACGTGGTCTGCTGTTGAGCCCAGAAGGAGGCTAACAAAAGTCGGAGGGTTATTTTCACCATGAGAGTCTGATACATTGGCCTTCTGGGAAAATAATCTGAAGTGTCTACGAGTAGGGCATTTTCCCAAGGAACTCTGGACTCTCCATCTTGGTTTCTTGTTGCCTAAAGTGTATCCAGCCTACAGCTCTAGTTTGAACACGTTGTCTCACACATATATCAAAGTACACCTCGTTGGGTTGTGTCCTAGTTTCTTTCTATTGCTATGATAAACACCATGGCGAAAAGCAGCTTGGGGAGGAGAGGGTTTATTAGCCTACAGGTTACAGTCCATCATTGAGGAAAGCCAAGGCAGGGACCGGGGAGGGTTCTGCAGGGACTGCAGCAGGATCCATGGAGGAGTGCAGCTTACCGGCTGGCTCTCTGTGGCCTGCTCAGCCTACTTTCTCATATATCTGAGGACCACTTTCCTGGGGTGGCACCCCCCACTGTGGGCTGGATGCTTCCACATTGATAATCAATCGAGAAAATGTCCCACAGGCTTGGTATAGGCCAATCCGGTGGAGGCAGTTCTTCTGTTGAGGGTCTCTTTCCCAGGCGATTGTCACTTGTGTCAAGTTGACAAGCACTAACCAGCCCAGTTGTAACATTCTTCTGCTACTCGTATGGAGATTATTTCTTGATTGAATTTGCTTTTTCAAAGTATTTCCGATATTTCTTTAATAGCATAACAGTAACTTCTTTGGGATATCTCCACAGCAGGACAGTACTCGCTTGACAACTGTCAGCCTTAAATCCCTATCCCGGGTGACTCACTAAAATGCTTTTACTTCTGGCCAGAAAAGTATGTCACATCATCTACTGATATCACACAGTATGATTCTACAATAGAAAGACAAACGAGACGGAAAGATTCCAAGTTTTATTTCTTTTAGGAGATCAGAAGAGGGATGGAAGGATCTGGAGAAGGCTTTTCAGCTTGGACTTACAAGAGGGTGGCTGATGTGTGTCAGTGACAGTTGGGAGACAGACTAGTCTGTTTAGAGTGGAGGGTTTGTCTTGGGAATCAAAGGACACGGTGGTCAGGGGCGTGCTGCTGCTCTGGGAGAGGAGCCGAGCCAAGGACTCGAGGCAGAGACAGCACGGGACAGAGCTGAATAGGAGATCTTAATGGCGGTTGTGTTTAAGAACTGTGTGCCCTGACTGCCTGCAGTGGGGTGAGCGCTCACTTTGAAATGACCGTGCCAGAATTTAAGAAAGAGCCATGTGTCTGTGCTAAGAGTGATTAGGCCATGATTAGGCTCTGCCTCCTGGGTGGGATTAATGCCTTCATAAAAGGATAAGCTTGGCCCGTCTTCCGTCTTTGCCCTCTTGCCTTCTGCCATACGAAGATGGAATGTTCTTGGAAACAGAACTGTTCAACCGGCCAGCATCTTGACCTTGCACTTCCTGGCAACCAGGACTGAAGCCAGTAACTCTGTGTTCATTATCAACTACTCATTCTGAGGTGTTCTGTTAAGACAGTGTTAAACCTGCTCAGACAGTAGCCAGCAGCTATTGTAATTTGGATGATATCGTCTAAGTAGTATGAGCCAACAGTCCCCTGCCATGTTCTGATATGGGAAACAGTCACAGCTGTAAATCAAATAGGCAGCTGGGGTGTGTTAGGTGATAATACGCAGAGGCCAGAGCTCACAATGGGGGCCGCTGAATGGGACATGGGTGTTCAAGTGGCTCTATAGCACAACTGCGCCCTGGGGCTGGGAATGAAGATTGCGAGACAGTTGCTTCTGAGGAGGAGGACATTCCAGCAAGCCAAAGGGTCACCTTTCTCTTGCCACCATCAGAAAAGAATGTGGTCTCAAGAGTACCTGGCGGTGGTGACCTTGGCCCGAGGCTTGCTGAAAAAGCCCTGTGGAATGAGACTGACAGTCAGGTGGGAAGCTCTGGAGGAGAATCCAAGATCTGTTTCCCACTCCTCACCCCCACTGCTGCCTGTCAGTGTTCCGTTCCTGCCCTGTACTTGCCCACAGACATGTGCAGACATCCGTTCTTCAGACCCTGTCTCCTCTCCGACCCGCCCCCATCCACCTACATCTAGCCTTCTGGAACACTCTGACTGGTGGAGTCAACTGTACAGTTCAAATGGAGTTAAGTCAGCATACAGTTTGCTGGTTGGCAAAAAGTGAGTTCTCTGTTCAACAAAATTAAAGCTGGGGAGAGGCCTTCGGAACAAAACGCGACCTAATTTAGTGCAGGTAGTCAACCAGTCAGTCAGTCAACCAATCAGCCAGCCCTGGCAACTGAGCTTCAATCATCACAGGTGATCAATGGATGCAAATGAGTTGGAATGACAAACCAGGGGGAAGTTAAGCTGTCTCCATGTGTGCGTATTCCAGCTCTCGGCTCATGAATCTCATCTGGGCACCCTACAGCACTACACTTCTCAAAAGCTACTTTGGTCCTGACGCCTATTTGATCCTAGACTTGTGAACAAAAGCCAATTTAGATGTGTTTGCTGGGTTCGTGATAGCTTTGTCTGTTGGTAAGAATTGGGAGGGGGGCCAGGGTCAGGGGAGATGGTGTGGAGGATCAAGACCACACAGGTTTACCTGGGGTGGGGGTGGGATGACGGAGGAACCAGGGAGGTTGGCATCTGTCAGGGCGGGGGTAGGGGGACGGCAGTGTGGCAACGTGCGCCCAGGTGGCGACAGTTTCCTGAAGGACTGTGGGATGATGTGTGAGTGAGTCAGAGCTCTCAAAAGGCCAAGAACCCACAGGCAGTCAGTGTGTATTCAGAGAGATTCATTTCTAAAGCTTTTGAAATGTGGCTTTTGAAATGTGGAGCTACCAAGTCAGAATTCCACAGGGCAGGCCGGAGGACCAGGCAGAGCAGGTGACTCAAGGTAGAGTCTCAACATCAGTCTGGGGCAGAGTTCCCTCAGCCTTTCTCCCGTGGCCTTCAGCTGGTGGCAGGAGGGTCACTCACGTTACAGAGGGCCATCTGTGTTATTTGATGACGTAACTGTTAATCACACCTAAAACCACATCTCTGTCTTTATAGTAGCATCTGGGCTGGTGTTTGGCAAAACACATCTGGGCCCTTTGGACCAGGCAAGTTCATACAAAACAGTGACTAGCACATGTGGGCCCATTCATCCCCACAGCAGATGCCGACTGAGTCCTGTATTAAGCTTTTGGACCCTGTAGCCCACAGGTTGCTTCTCCTTTGAGGGCCGTAGTTTTGGTAAGGACTGTGCTAAGGTCAAGGGCAGCACACCGTGGCTAGGCCGAGAGCCTGAGAGTCACACAAGGTTTCTGGATGGAGCAGGTGCCGTGTTAGAGCCTCGTTCCATCTCTGGCATACACTACTACAAACATTCTGACTTGTTTCCAGCCAGGTCTTTGCTATGTAACCCAGGTTGGCCTTGAACTTGCGATCCTCTAGCCTTCAATTTCTGAGTACTTGGAATGCAGGTACATGCCAGCACACCTTGCCCCATGAGATGGGAACTGTAGCAATTGATCTTACAAACAATTTTAGTTCCCCCCCTCTCTCCACAGTGAATATGTAATATATTTCTCATGAGACAAAGGTTAGAAATAAGTCAGAAGAAAGCTGGGGTATTTAAGTGTGATTGCCTCCGGCTTTTCTCTAAAGACAGTGATTAGTGATACTGGAGGTGTTGTGTGTGAGTTCGCTCTTGGAAATGAAGAGATCACCCACCATTGGATGTCAAGTTCATCAACTACAAATGCATCCTTTTAGAGCAATGAACTTCTTGTACTGATTTTTACCTGCTTACCTCTTCCCTTAGCTATTCTCTAAAATAGAAGCCTGAGCCTTTGACAGTTTTAGCAGGTGGGTTTCACCAATGTGTGCTTTTGGGGCGTGGGCTGATCATAGAATACTGCAATGTTTTCAGTTCTGAAAGAGAACTGAGGAACCCAGCAGGATCCCCAGAAAGCACTGAGTTCGCTGCTGTGATAGGAAGCGTAGCACAGACCATCTGCTTTTAAGTCTCCCCTTGATTCTCCTTCAGTGTTTCCAGGAGAACTTCCTCAGTATGTCCCGTGATGGCTCCTCTTCTTGGTCAAGCGGACTGGGTTTAGAGTCACTTGGGAGACACAGCTCTGGGTGCAACTGTGAGGGCATTTCCAGAGAGGATCAACTGAGGTCGGAGGACCCACCCTGAATGTGGGGAGCACTGTCCTCCGGTGGAGATCCTGGGTGGGATAGGAAGGAGAAAGGGAACTGAGCAGCGGCGGTCAGCTCGCTCTGCAGTGTGACCGCGTGCCGCCGCAGCCGTCTCCTGCCTGCCTACCATGGAGTCTACATTCTTCTTAAACAGAGAGCTAGGAAACCTCTCCTCGAGTTGCTTTTCTCAGATATTTAGTCACGGCAACCATAAAAATAACAAATATCTGTGCGTTCCACCCCTCTTTTAGGCTTCAAGGGCTCTAATTGTTCTTTCTGGCGAAGGACATATTTCTTAAGCTAGCGGTACTATGTTTGGTGCTGGGGTGTGTGTGGGAGCCTTATTCCTTGGCTCTGGGATCTCATGCAATTAGTGGCAAATTGTAAGTGTATTTTCAGACTATTCTGGGTATTGTCTGAGAGAGTACAGTGTATCTGGGGCTGAGATGCAGGAAGACGGGAAAGAAGGCCCAGGTCTGAGAGAGGCGGGCCAGCTGTGCTGGAGTCTGCGGTGCCTTCCACTGGCTCTCATTTAGAATGCTTGGTGCCCAGACCAAGCTATTTTGGGAAGCTGTGGGAACTTTGGGGGATTGTGGTCTACCTGGTAGAATTCAGTCACTAAGGATAAGCCTGTGAATGTTGTACAGTTCCTGCCTTGCCCTCTCTGCTTTCTGGTCTGCCACAATAGCTCCCATCACCACAACTCCAGCCACCATGAATCAAACGCTCCCATTGTCTTCCAGGTCACCAAGGAAAGCTTCTGAACCCACGGGTGGATGCCGACCCTAAGGTCGTCTCCATCAGGTGTTTTGGTTACAGTGACGTCAGTGACTAACTCAAGCTGCTCCTACAGGATTCCAAACTCCCTGCCCTTCCCTTCAAAGCTCTAGCCACAGGAAGGCCTTCTCTTTCTGGGCTTCCAAGCCAGCAGATACCTTAGATAGGCAGGATCTCTACCGTCTGCCGACTCGTAAGATGTTCCCATTTACAGGGAGGTCATTATGACTTCAGGGATGTCCCAAAAAGTGGGTGCTCTCTTCCGAAGCTGACTTCTGCAACTTTCACTCCTCTTTCTCTTCCATTCTCGATCTTTAGACTTTTGATCCATCTACATTTGGTGACTTCCTGGATGTGACCTTCACTGCAGCTAGTCTCTGGTGGCTGCTGCTTGTCTCAGCTGGCCAGCCATGCTTCTGAAAGCTTCCCAGGCTGTGTAGGGTGTAGAGTGTTTAACTATAGACACAGCCCAGCTCTGGTCAATGACAGATCTCAGTTAAGCCAAGTTGCAACTGTAAAACCTTTGAAGGTGCAATGTTGGGGTTTAGTCAAGTTCCCACCTGTAGCTGGCACCTGAGCTGATTCCTTTCCTTCTCTTCTTCTCTATTTGATATTCTTACTCCTTTCTATTTAGTGTCCTCCTGGGAGAGAGGGGCTGTCTAAGTTACAGACTTGTCATCATAAAGAGGACCTTGCCTTTGAAAGTGCAGGCAAAGTGGAACGTGTAATTAAGGCTCTTTCTATATATAAGAGGCTCTCTCTATATGTTTATACAATCTGTCTGTCTGTCTATCTATCTATCATCTGTCTCTATCTACATCTCTCTCTCCACACATACACAGACACACACGTGCTCGTGCGTGTGTGCATGCATGTGTGTGTATGTGTGTGTGTGTGTGTGTAGTCCCTTCCTAGTGACATTCCCCACACAGCACACACACGACTATGTGGACATTCCGATTTATGTCTGACTGCCTATCTTTTGCTTGTTTCTCTCTTGTCTTGCCATGTTCTAAGTCCGTGGTATCACCGCGGTGTGTCAGGGAGCAGCATCTGGTCTAAATGTGGGCAGTGCTATGTTGACATCAACAACCCTTTGCTCCCTCCCCTCTCCACTGTGGCAGCCGTGCCTGCACCGCTCGCTGGGTTGCTTCATTCCCTGCTCTCACAGGAGTGCAGGATCACACGGCACGGAGATGTGACATGTCCCTGGAGCCACAGAGGCCGCAACCAAGGAGGAGCTGAGCCATCGAAGCATTTGGTAGGAGCGCTTTTCAGCATAGGCCCTGGGTTCTCAAGGGTTTCTTGGGCTTTATTTTGAAGACATTTTCTAGAACACCCCATTGCCCCTTTCTGTTGCTCAAGATTTGGCAAATCTGTATCAGGTGTGGTGGCGCACGCCTATAGTCCCAGGCCTGGGCAGAATGGCATGGTGAGACTGTGAACTTGAGGCTATCCTGGACTACACAGCGAGACCCAGTCTGATAATAACAAAATAAGTTACCTATTACCTTAAAATTCAAAAGTTTAGATTTTATGAACAAAAGCAACTTATTGGGGAAAAAAAAATCTTTAAAAAAATTTGTGACACCTCTCACAAAACACCGACTTAAAATGGACCGTAGATCTAAATGAAAAGTGTAAAACTAAATCTTCCAGAAAACAAATGGAAAGGATATTTAGGTGACCTTGGTTTGATGATAACAAAAGAGACACAAGAGTAAAAGCATCATCCCAGAAAGAGGAAACTGGGATCTGGACCCTGTGCCCCGTGAAAGACACTGGGGTTGGGCAGGGGGTGAGGGGACCAGCCAGACCAGGGAAGCACACACACACATGTAGTTATGAGCTAGTATCAGACAGACAACGGATTCTGTATAAACTGGGCCAAAAACCCCCAAACTATTCAAAGCCGGGAGAGGTAGCTCAACCATCCTCTCCCCAAAGACACGGACACGTAAGGGTGTGAGGATGTCCCACATAACGTATCAAGGAAATGCAACGTGAAACAGAGGCGAAGACACCACTGCACACCTTTAGAATGGCCAAAATTCAGACCGCTGATGACACCAAGTGCTGGCTGGCGAAGGCGGGGGGCAGCAGGGATTCTCATCGTCACTCACGGGAGTGTGAAGCTTCACAAGGCAGTCTGGCACTTTTTAGAAAAGCTACTTTATGACCCAGCAATCAAATTCTTTCTTGTTTCCCCAAGAAAACCAGAACTGATGTTCACATAAAAACTTGGACTGGATGTTTATAGAAGTTTTATTCATGAGTGGCAAAAATTGGAAGCAAACAAGATGGCCTCCCTTCCACAAGTGAGACAAACTATGGTACGTCCATACAGTGAAATGTTATTCACCAATCAAAATATCAGCTATGAAACTAAGAAAATCCACGGGGGAGCTTTATGTGTGCTTTGCTAAGCGAAGCAAGGCAGTCTGGAAAGGCTGCACACTGAAGGAGTCTTACAATCTGATATTCTGGCCGGGCGGTGGTGGCGCACACCTCTAGTCCCAGCACTCCGGAGGCAGAGGCAGGAGGATCTCTGTGAGTTCGAGGCCAGCCTGTTCTACAGAGTGAGGTTCCAGGACAGCCAGGGCTACACAAAGAAACTTTGTCTTGAAAAAACAAGCAAAAACACAAAACAATCTGGTATTCTGGAAGTCCTGGAATTGAGATAACAGCAGGAAGGTCAGCGATACAAAAGGTCGGGGTAGTGAGGGACAGAGGATGTTAGATAATGAAGCAGTTCCAGGATGTTCTAGTTAATTAGAATCATACGTCTGTCTGCCAAGTGTGGGCCCTGAACTGGACGTAGTGAATAATAGTGTAGTGACATTGTCACACCAGCTATAACAAATACAGCGTCTCAGTGCAGGACGTGAATCGCACAGGCCCTTGGGAGAAGGGGCTTGTGGGCACTCCTTATGCAGCATGCACAATCTTTGGGTAAAGGTGAAGAAACTGCTCTCAAGTATCTCTTACCAGGCATGGTGGTGCCCAAATGTAATTCCAGCACTGGGAATTACTGAGGCAGGAGGATCACAAGTATGAGGCCAATCCGGGCTTCATGGTAGTTTCAAGGCTAGGCTGGGCACCGTAGGAAGACTTTGGCTCAGAGAAGACCTCAGACTGGAGATTCAGCTCAGAGATAGTGTATTTGCGTGTGTGAGGAGTAAGATACAGTAAATAATAGCAAAATCTATTGATTAAAAAACCCTTGCTTCTTTAATGTGAGGTCTTCTAATAATTAGTAGAAGCATTTTCTACAGCGGCATTTACATAAAAACGAGACAATAAAATGTGCAAGCATTTTCTTACCTTAATAAGTGTGTTGCTTCTCGAATTGATTTTGTTATTAATTCATTCACAAGTAGTCAGACACTCATTGTATTCTAGGCTTACTTCAGTGCCCAGCAATGGTGAGTGATGAATCTGGCCAGGAAATCTTAAGTTATGACCCATTTGGATTTCAGAATATGTGGATGTCACCTCGCCCCTCACTCCAGTCTTCATAGCAAAGGCTGGCCCAGCAGTGAACGGGTTACTTATGTACAACTGTGATATGGGCTGTTGGGAACTTTAGAGGCTCTATGCTTTTCGTAATGTTTTTGCGGTTGTTGTGTTGTTTTCTGAGAGAATCTTACTCTGTTGTCCAAGTTGGTCTCCAACTGCCTTGGCCTCCCAAATACTGGGATTGGAGGAGTGAGCCCTCACACCCAGCTCTCTGCACTTCTCCTTTTTCATAACAAGTCAGCCAAGAACAGGACCCAAGGCAGGCCATTTAGACGGCTCTGTGGCTTTCCCAGGACTGGGCTTTGCAAAGCACCTACGACCTGCTCTTGCCCATAGCTCAGAAGCACAGCCAAGGGGTGCACAGCAGAGGGATGCACAGCAGAGGGGTGCACAGCAGAGGGGTGCACAGCAGAGGGGTGCACAGCAGAGGGGTACACAGCAGAGGGATGCAGAAGGATGGTAAGGGCTGGGGGACTTGGGGGGGGTTCTGTGAAGTGCTGTCTCTGAGCATGACACAGTGACTGCACTCTAGAGCCACAGCAGCTGTGTTTCTTCCCTGCACAAGACTGAGCTTGTAAACATTCCAGCCTGGAGGGAGGAGGACAGGCTCACAGGGCTCCACCCGCAGCCAGGAGCTCTCAACAGTTGCTGAGAAGGGAATTTTTTTTTTCTTTAGAAATGTGGTTCTTTCTCCAGCAGGCCCACACCATACAGCAGCACGAATGGCCAGCGTTAACTGGGCTTAGTAGGTCAAAAAAAAAAAAGAAAGAAAGGAAGAAAAAAGAAAAAAAGAAAAAGAGGGCACCAAGTTGGGAGGAGGAAGTGTAGACACGCTGGAAGGGAGTCAAGGGGAGCTGGAGAGGGTGGGTGTGATCACATACATTGTTCGTATATACAAAACTCGCAAAGAGTAAATAAAAGTATTATAAATAAATTAAAAAAGAAGAAAAGAGCCGAGCGATGACATCCCGCTTGACTCGAGTCTTTGGCTCTGTAGAGCAGACCTATCCGGACCCTTTGTCAGACTTTGACTGGGAGCCTAAGCCGTTTATCTTCCAGGCTCTCGTATCAAAGCCCCATAGCGACAGCAATCCAAGCGGGCAGCTCCTCCGTCTTAACTGATGAAGAAAGAGTACGTCTCACTGCTTCTGTTTTTAAATCGTTAACTAAAAACTTGGCTCAGCTGAGAGCTGGCTGCACAATCTCTAACTTCGGCCCAGGGAAGGATCAACATTCATCTTAAGACAGGTGACAAAGGACTGCGTCTCGACCAGGAGCTGTTCCGGTTGGTGTCAGAAAAGCACCTCAGCACCAATCACGCCGTGATGCCCCTTGTGTTTGGGTGGCAGCGGGCTGGAGGGGACTAACGGGTAGGAGTGTACTCCAAAGCCATCACTCACCTACTTGAACTGGGCAAAGAACATCTCCTGGCAGATTGAGAGTGGTGTGGTAGATGTTGTTTTGTTCTGTGCTAGTTTTCCATGGGAGCAAGGAAATGGGAGTACATGAAAGTAGACTCTGACATCTACCATTATTTATAAGGTTCAGTTTCAGCTCCTAGCAAGGGGGGTGGGCAGGCTGAGGGTTAGTGAACAGGTAAGAATAATCTGAAGATTGTGGCAATCCACTTTCCCTTCTGAGCCTGTCTCTGGCAGGCTCTGGTAGCCTCTGCCCCTCTGGCTGGACATCTAGCCTCCCCCCTACCCCTCATCAGCAGCAATCAGCCACCACCTCCGTTCTTTCCCCTGATTTCTCTTGTCTCTGTTCCCTTTCTCTCTCCCCTTCTCTTTCCCTCCCTTTCTCTCTCTCTCTCTCTCTCTCTCTCTCTCTCTCTCTCTCTCTCCCTCTGCAGTGCTGGGGCTTGAACCCAGGGCCTTCCTATGCTAGGCAAACTTTCTACCACTGGGCTCTTTCCCAAGCTCTTGGTTTTCAGAGACAGGGTCTCTCCATGTAGTTCAAGATGGCCTTGAACTCACAATCCTCCTGCCTCCCCCTCCCAGGGGTCTACCACTACACCTGACTTGTTCACTATGTTTCTGATGACCCGCTTTAGGCCTTGGGAATGCTTTTCATTCAACAATCTTTTGAGTATCTGCAAGCGTGTGCAGTCCAGGCCACAAAAAAGTCCACTGGCCCTGGTCCCCACTGTCACTACCTACTACAGGTCCCTCAGCCAGAGGGATGATTAACAAATAATCATAGGTGCAATGAGGATTTCAAAAGGGAGAGGCAGGATTCTAGGCAGTTGGGTGGCACCAGCTTGTGTTTTTCAGAGACTGTGACATTTGACAGCAAGAAGGAGGGCCCCCTGAGATGTCAGGAGGGTGTCAATCAGATGCTCCCTTTTCTCCCTCACTGCTCTGGGGCTGCAGTCTCAGACAGCATGCCCCACCACTCTCCATGCACCCCACAATGCCTTTCTGTGGTCCTTCACCCCCAGTCTTGGACAGCTTACCCCACCACTCTCCATGCACCCCACAATGCTTTTCTGTGGTCCTTCACCCCCAGTCTTGGACAGCTTACCCCACCACTCTCCATGCACTCTGCGATGCCTTCCTGTGGCTCTTCACCCCCTAGCATATTCTATAGACTGAAGACTTGCCTCTCAGACAGTCATAGTTGCAAGCAGTGTACATCCCTAGAGCACACAGCTTCCTTACGGCCGTGCAGCCCAGCATCCCGAATCTTTGTGCAGCTCCTTCTGTTTAGGTTTTGTTTTACCCATCTTCAAAAGTCATTCTTAACCTTCAAGACTCAACGATTATTTTATTCTCACAAATAATGACAATTTACCCTCTGTCCTGAAACATCTCTCATTCTCCCATGTTATTTTGGAAGTTGGTTTGCATTCCTTTAGAGTACAAGATCCTTGGTGACAGAAACCTCATTGCCTCTCACAGAACCTGGTACCCCATACTACCACCAGTACCTAGTATCTAGCACTAGTACAAACACCCAGCACCTAGTATCCAGCATGAGCATCAGCGTTTAACATAAAGGTGCCGTGCAAAGAGCAGATTTTCAGTGAATTGTATTGAACTGAATGAGCACGTACTTTCCTAACCCAATAAGCAATCCAAGAACAATGCTTCCTTTCTTAAGAAATCATCACTCTAAACTTACAACTCTTTGGGTGAGGCAGCTGTAAATGCTCCCCCGTGTAATTAAAAATGACTGTCCTGTAATCACTAACGTATAAATCTATGGAATTCAGTATGGTACAAGGAGTTACAGTGACATTTTCTAAGCTCGTGCTGTCTAAGCAAGGTTAAGGGAAGTCACCCAAACTCCATTCTGCCGGCAAGACTAACAGGAAGACAAAGGATATGGTTTACTGAGTCCGGCTCTCCACATGGCTGTCCTCTGGTGAAGTGGCGGAGTGTAAGAGGATATCTGGGGCTTTCCTCTCACCGGGTGCATGCCCAAATTACCCCAAAATATGCTGTACATGGAGCTTTCACACATGGTGTCAGTTGAGAACCCTCAGAACAAGATGAAGCAGACAGTTTTATTTCGAAGGAGCAGCTCAGGAGTCAGGATGGTTTATTTCTGCAGCTATGTATTGGCTGTGTCTGTAACACACGCACCCATACATACGCATGTACCCATGCACACACGCACACACACACACACAGACACATACACACACACAGACACACACACACAAAGACATACACACATACAGACACACACAGACACACAAAGACACACACATACACACACAGAGACACACAAAGACACATACACACACACAGGCACACAAAGACACATACACATACATATACATACAGACATATACACAGACACACACAGACACACACATACAGACACACACACACACACAGAGACACACAAAGACATACACACAGACACATACACACACACATACTGACACACACACAAACACACACATACACACACAAATACACACACAGACACACACAGACACACACACAGACACACACATGCACACATAAATACACACACACATACTGACACACATTCACACACAAATACACACACACAGGAACACACACACACATACATACACACAACACACACACACACACACACACACATACACACACCCAGGCACACACACACATATACACACACAAATACACACAGACACAGACACACACACACAGGCACACACACACACACAAATACACACACACACACAGACACACACACACACACACACACAGACACACACACACAGTTGCCCAGGCAGGTGACAGGTTGGTCACACCTCTCAAACACTCCCCAGTGCCTCCTCAGCTCACATGACGGCAGGGGACTTCAGTGTGAGTGACACGCAGGGAACGGACAGGGCAATGTTAGACTGTGATTCAGACTGAGTTTCCGACCACAGCTGAGCTCCCTCATTTCTATGGGGAGGCAGCTCTGTTCTCCTCATAGTCCTCGAAGCTTCCAGGATATGCCGAATCACCTGGAAGCCCCCCAGGAAATGCTTCCCATGAATTTTGCCACTTTCTGACTTTTTGGGCCAGCCGCTTGTCTAAGTTGCTTGGAAGCGTAGTTGTTTCATTGTTTTGGATCTGTATTTGCTGGATTTTTTTTTTTTTTAACATGAGTAAGCTATTTAGAAAACAGCGCTGCATTCATAGGCAAGAGCTGATCCTTGTGAGTTTTGTATGAGCGATAATCTATTATCTGCATAGGCGACAGTCTCCCCATAAAACACTCCCTAGGTAGTCTCAGAGCAGATAAATGCTCAGATGGCAAGGACTTCTGTAGTTGATGCTGCTGTATAGTGGTAGGCTCAGCAAGGAGACACGGAGGCATAATCATAGGTGCAAACCCTTCCAGACCTCAGCAGAGGAACTGCCATCCTGGCCAGCACCATCCTGGACAGTGGAACCCTGCCCATCTGAGCTCAGGTGTTTTTATTGATCCAGAACTCCTCACGTGTTCTACTGTTAGCACATGCAGACCATGAGCAATCAAACATCCCCATATAAACCCAACACCTGCAGATAATACAAAAATGCCAAGACGTAAGCAGCCCTTTTCCCAACAGTGCACAAAACAATTATTTTATACATAAGTAAAAGTAAACTACAGCAGCCTTTTGCAGATGACCTATGTCTGAGGCAGTAACACAGCCTGTGCCCTGGTGCAGTGGGGACTCCACGAGCTGTCTGTGCTGGGTGAACAGCTTGGGTGCAATGAGAGCAAGTCATTGTGGGTGAGGGGCTGCCCTGGCCCCATTTCTTTTTTCTTTCCTTTTCTTTCCTTCTCCTCTCCTCTCCTCTCCTCTCCTCTCCTCTCCTCTCCTCTCCTCTCCTCTCCTCTCCTCTCCTCTCCTCTCCTCTCCTCTCCTTTTCTTTTCTTTTCTTTTCTTTTCTTTTCTTTTCTTTTCTTTTCTTTTCTTTTCTTTCCAGACAAGATCTCCCTATTTATCCCTGGCTGTCCTAGAACTCACTATGTAGACCACACTAGCCTAGAACTCATAGACACCCACTTGCCTCTGCCTCCTGAGTGCTAGGATTAAAGACATGCATGAAGCATGCCCAGCTTGAGGTCCCATTTCTTACAGGAGCCGTTGTGGCTCCATGAAGGAATCTCCCATGGAGGACTTGCCCCATTAGACCCCTGAACTGCACGAGGCCCTAGGATGTGGCTCGCTGTGAGGGGTGAGTCTTGACCCGGTTAGTTGTGTTGCACCAGAACAATGACACAGGTGTGTATTCCACCTTTGTTATTTCCAGGGGATCTAGTCCAGAAGTGCAGGGCAGATGCTCACACAGAAAGGAAAAGCTTTTGCTTTGTGCACATACTCATCCCAGTGTGGGTGATGACGTTCTTCAGGGCTCAGCAATATCATGTGGCATAGTAAGGTTTTTTGAACTGTTGAAGGGAAAGCCACCTAATGCAGGAACATGTTCTAGTTCTGAGTCCTGCACTGCCTTGGGTCAGAGTTAGGGAAAGTGTCTCCCATTCTGACAGTGACCCTGTGTTCTCTAGAATGACGTAGGCTTGAAGGCTGAACCACGACGCAGGAGCAACCTGTCATGGCTTCACCCGCTGAACTTTCCAGTGAGGACTGCAAGCCCTGACTTACATGAAGGTGACTCAAGGCCTAGGACAGGCTGTGAGGCTCTCCACTGTACACCTCAAGCCACGGACATGTGCAGTGTTTCCTGCTCATCTCTGGACAGTCCTGTGGGGTCTGCTGGTCATACTTGTTATTCACTCTATCCATGAACACCCCTAAGAGCAAGAGCACCTGGCTGTGGCCCATGGGCCCAGGCATTGCTGCTTCAGGTGACTGAGAGAAGCAACAAGGGCTGCTGGTTCTGTTATTGGGGCTCCATCAGGACTTTCCAAGTCCTGCAGCAGTGTTGTTCAGAAGCTTGGTTTCCTACTACATGTATCCTCCCCAGCTCAGAGCCCCATCACCCCCACCCAGGTATCTGTGAGTACCCCTCCCCAGCTCAGAGCCCCATCACCCCCACCCCAGGTATCTATGGGTACCCCTCCCCAGCTCAGAGCCCCATCACCCCCAACCAGGTATCTGTGTGTACCCTCCCCAGCTCAGAGCCCCATCTCCCCCACCCAGGTATCTGTGTGTACCCTCCCCAGCTCAGAGCCCTATCTAACTGCCCCATGGGGTACCTGTCAAAGGGGAGAACTGTGACATCCTGACTCTCTAGCTAGATGCAACAAACGGTGTTTTCACGTGGGCTGTCATCTAGTCACCGCCCCCAGTCCCTCACGGACCATGCTTGTCTTCTGGAAGCCATCTGAGACCTTTCACATGTACGCATTGTATTTTCCTCCCTAAGTATAGGGAGACCTTTAGATTTATCATTTAGACTTAGTATTAGAATCAAAGTCCCCCAGAACTCTTCCGTTGACTAATGTCTAATCAAGGCTTTTTTCTCTTTCTCTTTCTTTCTTTCTTTCTTTCTTTCTTTCTTTCTTTCTTTCTTTCTTTCTTTCTTTCTTTCTTTCTTTCTTTCTTTTCTTCTTCCCTATTCCTCTTCCTCCTCCTCCTCCTCCTTCTTTTTTTTTTTTGCCTCTCCTTCATCCTGATTGAGACTGGAGCATCTTCTCTCTCAGGGGTGTGGCTCGATCCACACGTCCATGAAAGCTAAACTAGAAACATCAAAGCTCGTTATTGATTACCTGTCCCTATCCACTGCCTCTACTGTTCATCTCTTCCTCGTATTTTTGCATCTGGGAAAACTTTCAAACAGGTTTTGTTGTTAGCACGTATCACATACACAATAATGAGCTTCATTATGATATTTTCATATGTGCACATAACGCACATATGATCATATTTGCCCCTCACTGCCTTCGCCTGGCCCCGCTCTCCTGCTGGTCCCCTTCCTCTTCCTAACCAGCTCCTTTCTACTTTCAGGTCTCCTCCCTCCCCAACCCCAGGGGTTTTTAATCTGTGTATGTTGCCACTGGGGTTTGCTTTGCCTGCTTATTTAGACTCATTTATGCTAAGCTATCAAGTCATTTATTTAAGAAAAAGAGCATCGACACTCAAAATGCTGTTTCTTTGCAGGGCTGGAGAGATGGCTCTGGGAACAGTGTTTGCCAGTGTGAGGCAGAGTTCAAGCAGGTCGAGTATTTTCAATCCTGAGAAGTAGAAGTGCTGATGTTGGGGCTGGAGGGGCTGTGGTTGTGTGTCTGATTTTAAGGCAATCTTTCTAGTATACACCTTGACAATTATAAAACGTCGAACCTAAGCATTACTTTAGTTTCATCCATTGATTCTCATCTTCAATCTTTACTATGATTAGGTTAAAACTACTCCCAAGTTGTCTGGCAATGTCTTTGACCCAAGAGTAAATTAAGAACATATTGTTTAACTTCCCATTGGGGGAGCGCCTACATATATCTTATTGTTAATTTGTCTGTAATTTAATTATGTCTGGCTACAGAACATATTCTATTGGACTTATATCTCTTGAAATTTATTGAATGATGTTTGCAGGTCTCCCCCAAAGCTGTCCTTGGCAAATTGTCATGTTCTTTTGGAAATAGCGTAGATTTCGCAGGTGGGTTCCGTTACGGTCAGTGAGACAGGTGATGCCATTTGGGGCTTCTATTTCCTTATCAGAATTTCTCACCTAGATGCTCAGTCAACTGATGAGAGAAGGGTGTTACCATCTACCCCTAGCCGTGTCTATTCTTCCCGTTAGTTCTGTAAATTTTACTGCATGCATCTTCGAGCCCTATCTTCAGTCACATGTGTATCTGGTATCTAACTGTGGTATATTGACCTTTTGATCGTTTGTGGCACATTCATCCAAAGAAGTGCGTTTCTGTATCTCAGGTAGATTACTTGTCTTCAAGTCTATTTGTCTTAAGCTAACATAGCCACTCCAGCCTTCATGTAATCAATATTTGCATTGTATATCTTTATTTTTCTCTGTTCTTTTGATTTCTTAAGCTTAAATCTTTTGTGAACAGAATATACTTGGGTCTTGCTCCTTCCTCCAAGCCTGATTATCTTTTTCTTGAATCATTTTTTTTGTCCGTTTACACTTAATGAAATTATTTTTACGACTGGATTTAGTCCTGCTCTTTTATTATGTGTGCGCGTGCGTGTGCATGTTTGTGAAGATACAGTGCACATGTGTGTTTGGGTTTGTATGAAGACCAGAGGAAAGCTCGGGTGCCATTCCTCAGGTACCATCCGCCTTCTAGTTTTAAAGTCATGGTCTCTTATTGGCCCGGAACTTGCCAAGTGGGCTAGATAAGCTGGGTATCAGTCTTGGGATCTTCTTGTCTCTGCTTCCTGAGTGCTAGGATTATAAGTGTGTGCCATTGTGTCTGGCTTTTTAGAACTTAGATTCTGGAGATCAACCAAACTCGGTCTTCATGCTTGAAAGGCAAGCACTTTATGGACTGAGCTAAGCCCCAGCTCCTGCTACTTATTTTCTGTCTCCCCTACCTATCCACCACTACCCTTCCCACTCCTGTTCAGCCTTCCTTTATTTCTTTGAGTCAATTGGAGATTTTCTACTGTGCCATCCCTTTGTAATCATTTATTCTATTAGCATTTTAGCTGCATCTTTGCATTCTCTATTAATAGGTTGTTGTCTCAATAAAAAGGTGGAAAATTATTGAGAAAGACACCTAACATTGACTTGTGGTCCCCACATATATGTGCTGTGCATGTGCACTGGAGCACAGGTATGAATAAACACACACAGGCACACACACACAGAAAGAAAGAGCACACTGAACATGACTGTTTCACCAGTAGCTGGCCCCATGTACAATGGCAGTCTGATAATAATAATGGAGCTGAAATTTTCCATTGCTTCATGGTGTCGTAGCTGTCCTGACATCATAGCTCACTAAGTTAGTGTTTGCGGAGCAGGCTGCGTGAGCAAACCTCCTGCAGTGCCAGTCTTAGGAAAGTATAGCCATGCAGTCAGATGCAGCCCAGAATACTTGACAATGGTAGTAAGACACCGCACTACTGACTTCTGTTCTTACTATACTGTAACTTTTAAACATTATTTTAGTCACTATCTTATGGTGTACTTTTTCTACTTATCAAGTAGGTTTACTATGAACATTGAGCTCTATTATGCCAGCAGCAGCATCGTAAATCTTATGTTCACTCCATCTCTGGACTTCATCAAGAAACCACATGGGGTGATTGACAGGACTGCTTAGGTTTGGGTGAGTGCAGTCTAGAATGTTGAAACAGCTAACGACACACTTTCTCAGGACTGTGTACGAGGAGCACACTGTTGTCAAGCTTCTTTAGTGGCAGAATAAAATGGGAGTAAGGAAGAGGTGAGAGAGCAGTCCAGAGGCTCTTTGGTGAGAGGACTATTTTCTAAACAGAACAGTCTGAACACTTCCTCAAGGGTTAAGAAGTTGACCAGTTGTCTCAGCCATGACACTGTGATTCTCCCCACTTAGTTGCTTCTTTGCCTTTAATAGCTGATTGGGAACAAACAGATGACTATCTGGTGGCTTTGGACTCTTTATAACCAACTGAGCTTGTTATTCTGGAGTTGCCCCCTATGATGTCATTGTGATTCAGGTCTTCAAGCTTCCTGAGGTGAAGACAGCCAGTTATACTGGAGTCCTTTCTTACATCAGCATGGATTATAATAATTTAGAGATAGGGATCTGTGAGTGTCAATTGGTAGGGAGACAGCTGCCATCACAGGACATGGTGTTTGGGGGATGCAGGAAAGACTAGACAGTTTTCAGACCCATTGTGTTTTAATATAGAAACAGAGCTATTAAAGCAATCCATGTGTTCACACATAAGTAAGTGCCCCCAGATTGACTGCAATTGCATAGTGCTGTGGGAACATGGAGTGAGCCGGTTACGGCTGCTGCAGAAGAAGAAATGCAAAAGAAATTTAAAAAATGGGAAGCAGGAAAGTGGAGTGAGAGAGGGGGTTTCCACGGGAGTGAGGAGAGTGCACAGGGACACTGAGTGCTGTCTAGTTGCCAGATCCCCTGTGTCACATCCCAGCTCTGTGAGCTTAGCTCATTTCTTCTAGCTCACCCATAAATCATGTCATCTTTGCTGTCTTTCTTGTTGGTCCAGCCCTTACTGATGATACTGTTTTGTGTGATCTGGAGAGACAAGTGTATATGGGTGGTGAGGAATAGACACTCACCTCTCATTTCTGCCTTTCATTGCCATTCTGGCAGAGTGGAATTACCACGGTGGTTTCTTAGACCTTGGTACTTTCAAGGAATTATCCTCTATTATCCCTGGAGTATCATTTCTGGAACACGTGCCACCCCCACCATGAGTGTCAGAATCCAAGGGTGCTCATGTTCCTTGAATAAAATGACACATTCCATGGAATCTACGTACTTTATCCTATGGACTTCAAAGTGTCTTTAGATGGCTTACTTATCTAATATAGTGTCTTAGGGTTTCTATTGCTGTGATGAAATATCATGACCAAACAGCAAGTTGGGGAGTAAAGGGATTATTTGCCTTATATTTCCATATCGCTGTTCATCATTGAAGGAAATCAGGACAGGAGCTCAAGCAGGGCTGGAACCTAGAGGCAGGAGCTGATGCTAAGGTCACGGAGGGGTGCTGCTTACTGGATTTCTCAGCCTGGTTTCTTATAGGACCCAGGACCACCAGCCCAGGGATGGTGCATCCAAAATGGGCTGGGCCCTCCCCATCAATCACTATTTAAGAACATGCCCTACAGGCTTGCCTACAGCCAGATCTTCTCAAGATCTTTGAGGCATTTTCCCAATCGAGGTTCCCTCCTCTCAGATAACTCTAGCTTGTATCAAGTTGACATAAAACTATCCAGCACGCATAATGTCAACACTCCATAGACAGCTGTTATGGTGAATTGTTTAGGGAATCATGACAGGAAAAAAGACTTTCCATCTTCATACGGACACAATTTGTTTTTCAGATTGTTCTATCCACACTTGTAAAACTGGAGGGTCGACTTCATTAGATTTGCTTCCCTGTGATTTGCGATGAATGCTATGGCTCGGGGTTAACACAACTGTTGGAAACAGTCTATACCCTGCTAGCTGCAGTTAATGAACTTAGAATTCACAGGTCACATTTTCAGCCATCTGATTTTATTTGCTTGTGTGGAAATAAGGTGCATTTTGTTCATTTGATTTTTACAAATTATATATTTTATTTTATCTTAAATTACATGTACATGTGTATATCTGCGTGGGTATGTGCATGTGAATGCAGGTGCTCAAGGAGGCCAGAAGAGGGCATCAGATCCCCTGGAACTGGAGTTAAAAGTGGTTTTGAGTCATCTGACACGGATGCTGAGAACTGAACTCTGGTCTTCTGAAAGAATGAGTAGGAAGCAGCCCTAACCACCGAGTCATCTCTCTAGCCCCTCCCAATTTGATTTTAAGCTTTGCACCAATCCTTGAAATATAAGAGCTGCAATTGCCATCTCCCAATCAAGGTCACTGAAGCACATAGGAACAGTCATATCCTCAAGGCTCATAGCTTGTAAGCGGGATCTCAGCCCCTACCGCCTGAGACCAAATTCACTTAAGGCATTCTTCATCTGGAATCTGTGATCTGCCAGAGACAGTACAAAAATGGACTTTATCTCACAACCTTCATGGACTCACTCACAAGAGTTTGTGTCTATGTGCTCATGTGCATCTTTCCAGAGGACGCATCCACATCAGTCAGACTCTCCAGGGACCTGTGCCTTCAGACAAAGCAGTGGGTGGGGGATCTGGAGAGATGCTCAGTGGTTAAGAGCACTTGCTGCTCTTGCCGAGGCCCTGGGTTGGGTTCCCAGCACCCGCATGGTGGTTCACAACCCCCTGTAACTCTGGCTGAAGGCAGTCTAATATTCTCTTCTGTCCTCCATGGACAGATATGTGTATACATACATGCACACAGCTACATACACACAAATATATAAAAGTAAATATTAGAAAGAAAGATGGAGCAGCGATGTCAGTGCCTGTTGCGTTTGACTTCTAGTCAAGACTGGGTAGCATTGGTGGGTAAGGATGGATCTTTCACATAGCCCAGGCTAGCCTTGAACTCACTATGTACTGGAGTTCAAGGCCTGATCCTCTGGCCTCTAGCTCCCATGTGCTAAGATTATAAGCATGTGCCACCACGCCTGCCTTTGGGGATGGTTCTTGATGTGCTCTATGGAGGAAGATTGTTATTTCTGGTTTAAATTTCTGTAATTTTATTTTTTAAAGAAACATATAAAGAAAAGAAGTTTATTTAGTTCACAGTTTTCGAGGTTCAAAGGCATGGTACTTGTGTCTGCTGAGCTCTGGTGATGACCAAATGGAAGATGGATTCACAACTGTGGGGTTATGGAGAAGGAATAGAGATTGTGTGGCCAGAGAGAAGCCAGACATATTTCTTTCCTACCTGTGATTCTGTACAGGCCTAGGAACAGGCAGAGGAGGAAAATGTTTGAGAATAAGCACCATGATCATAAAGGCTGTACCACACGAGTTATTTTTACACTTGAAATAATGATATGTTGTCTTGTGAAGCCGACACGCTTCACACTTCCTACCTTTGCGCAATGTCCAATCAGAAGGTAGTTAGCCTTGACCTCCGTCTCTTTGAGGCATTCCTCATTAGCAGCCATCCTTTGCCCCTGGGATAGAAGTCGCCCCTTGGTGCTAGTCAGCAGACCAGCTCTTTCTGGGCAAGTGGAGTTTAAACAATATCCCAATATTCCATAGTCACATGGAATTTTCTTAATATCTCATCCGTAGAACTATGCAGGAGCTTGAGATAAATGGGGACGGGAATGTGGGGAACCAAGTGGAGCAGGTACATTAAAAGTCAAAGGATGGCAGAACCAAGGAGCTTGCGTTAATCAGCTTTCTGTTACTGTAACAAATGCCTGAGTTAATCAGCTTGGCAAGAGAAGAGGTTTATTTCAGCTCACTGATTTGGAGGGTTTTTTTATTTGTTTGTATTTTGGGGGGCAGGGCCTCACTATGTAGCCCTGGTTTGTCTGGAACTCACAATGATCCACCTGCCTCTGCCTCCCAAGTGCTGGGATTAAAGGCCTAGGCCACCACACCTGCATACTGCGGAGGGTTTTGGTCTGTGCCCATTTAGCCTTATTGCTTTTGTGCTATTGGCAAGGCAGCATATTATGAACATAGATTGTGATGGTAAAAAAGGAAAAGGAGGAGAAATAGGAGGAAGAAGAGGAGGAAGAAGACGAGGAGGAGGAGGACAAGGAGGAGGAGGAGAAGGAGGAGGAGGAGAAGGAGGAGGAGGAGAAGGAGGAGGAGGAGGAGGAGGAGGAGGAGGAGGAGGAGGAGGAGGAGGAGGAAGAGGAGGAGGAGGAGGAGGAGAAGGAGCTGGGATCTTAATATCTTTTCAAGAACATGCCCAGATGACTGGAAGACCTCCTGAAAGTCCTATTACCTCTCAACAATTCCATGGGCTGGGAACCAAGCTGTTAAGACAGGGGCCTTTGGGGGACAGTTATTCAAACAGTAGCAGAGCTGACCATTTCTCAGACAGGTGGATATACAGGCATAAAATACTGCCCTGGGCAGAATATGGAGAAATGGCATCTGGCCATTACAGGAAGTCACCAGATCTTTGGTGTGAACATAAACTTAAGTCACACAAGCTTATCGTCCTTCCTCTGAATGTCTCCTCACTCGGTATGCTGAGTGAGAATCCCAAAGCATGCCAATATGAGCAAATCATAACAGGAACAAAGAGGCTAGAGAGAGAAAGAGTAAAAATCTGAGTCTGTAGTATTTATTCCTTTATTTTGAAAAGGTCTCACCATGTAGACCAGGCTGGCCTTGAACTGGAGGTCCTCCTGGCCCAGCCTTCTGAGTGTCAGGGATTGTAGGTGTGCACCACTCTGCCTGGCTTTGAGTTTGCATTTGTAGAGTTAGATGACCGAAGTGCTTGGGACCTCATGACAACTTCATGAGAGTTAGGCTCAGATTCGAACACTTCCGGTGCCCAGAGGCTTGTCTCTTGTTGTTCATGTTCCCGGTCCTTCATTCCACCCAGAAGACAAGACTTGGGAATCCATGTTTATTTCCTCTGTAGGGAAGCATGTGCAGGAGGCTCAGAAAGTTCAAAGATTCACAAGGCCCACGCCCAAGGTTATAAACAGCTAAAATTGCTACAGATAAGAGATTCCCCTCAGTGGATCTGCCGGCAAGTTGTGCAGGGAGCTCCATCCTGTGAGTTTCTCCCATGGTGGGTGGGCTTTTTGGTGATGTAGCTGTCTTTGAGTCACCCTTGCTTCTATAGGTAACTCCAGTGAACTCACTGGTTCACAAACTACACTTGGTGAAATTATGTTTTTTAGTTTGTTTCAGTACTTTAATATGGGGTGAACAGATGTTTGTTCACGTTTCCCCAGGCATGGGGGAGTCACACAACACCACACAAACCCAAAGGAGGTTGTATGGGTGATGAGGGGATGATAGGGGGGTGATGAGGGATAATGGGGGGGTGATGACTGGCCTCCCCAGGGCACCCCTTGTAGAAGGTGCTGTTTTAACAAGAAAATTTTTCTAGAGCTTTCTTTCAGTCATAATTCAGTTTAGCAAATCCACGTGTTGGGTGGCTATTTGTTACCCGTCCCTGTATAGCAAACCATTCCGATCCTTGGTGGCTTGAAAAGCCCGAAGGCTCATTGTCGCTCATGAGCTGGGCTCTGCTGGGCTCTGCTGTTGCTCACCCATGGGGTCTTCTGTGCAGATGTGTTCAGTTAGAAGCTGGGCTGGATGGAGTGTTTGGGGTGGTCTCTCTTCCCTTAGGGTCCTGTCCTCACAGGGTTTCACTTCTTAGTGTAGACTGAGTTTCTCACATGGCAGCTAGGTGAGGGCCTGGAGCTGTGCCAGAAACCCCTTTGCTGTGTGCTCTTGACCCACGCAAACCACGGGATGGCTCCTACTCAGCAGAGGAGATGTAACTCCACCTCTCCCTACCTTTGTTAATTCTATCAGTCATCTGTTCTCTTAGAGTATGTGATAAGACCTGTTCACAGTGTCTAAAGCATGTTTGACAGTTGCCCAATACGACCTGCAGAGCAATTAATTATACCTCCCCCACCTCACGAGCCATGCCTCGAAGGACAGTGTTCTGCCATAGTCCTCCTGAAGCAGTGGGTGGAGACCATCTCCTGCTTCCACCAGGCTTCTTGTCCCAACCTCCTCCAAGAATGGAGTGGGAAGAACATCAGAGAGTACAAATGGGAGGTGCTTTCTTGTCAGTTAGGGATTAACAGCCTTAAGTGGGATGCAGTAACGTTAGACAGATTGCCACGCCGGATTTAAACAGGAGAGTCTGAACTGCTGGTAGCAGCAGAGTGCTGACCGAGAGCCGTGACAGCTCTGGGAAGTGTTACAGCGCAAAAGCTCTCAGGGGGCTTGGGGAGCCAAGCCAGAGCAGTTCCTTGCAGAACAGGTCTGCAGGTCACTGTCAGGTGTAGCAGAAGCCGTGGGTCTTGAGGGTTGGCGTTCCAGATCCCCGGAGCAGCGGGTGTCAGAGGCTAGAAGAAGTTGAAGGAACGAATTCCCATCTGTAGTCAAAGTCTGGGAGATGGAGGTAGAAATGAATCTGGACTACGGCTGCTTGTCCAGTCCTGGAGACTGGCTTCAGTGAGCACCTTGCCCGGGGCAGAAGCCTTAGGAGCAGGGAGCTTCTGAGGAGTCTGTCCCTAGAGAGTCTTGAAGGTGAGTCTTCCCTCTCTGGGTATCAGGATGGGACTGGATCCTGAAGTCTTCACGCTTCCAGCTATGTTCAAGGCTCTGAAGCCTCCTTCTCTCCATCCTTCGTAGGCTCCCGCAGCAGTTCTGTCTGTAAAGCTGTAGGCGATAGGGTGCAAGTGAGCCAGCTGGGCTCTGATTGGCTGAATATGAGTATGACAATAAAGTGGGAAAATAGGCTCAACTAGGAAAGACCTGTCAGACCTGGTAGAGGAGGGGAGAAAGAACACTGAGCCCACCCCAAGTTGCTAAAAGTTCACAACCAAGTCCCCAGGTCTATGTTCCAGCAGAGGAAGGAGTCTTATAAGAACATTCTGTCTATTCTCAGCTGCCACTGCAATCTTTTGCAGGCTTCCAGCTACCCCTGTCTCCTCCTACACTCCTGCTCAGCCAGGGGTTTTGATTTTCTTTGGGGCTGCTGTTTCGGAATTAACAGCTACCAGCAGTTCCTTCTCCGGCTCCTTTGCCCTTAAGTAGCTGTCAGAAAGCCCTGGGGAATGAGAATGTCTGTGCACGTGCAAATTCTTCATGTCACCCCTGTGAGAGTGATGTGCCTGGAGACTTGCTGGGGCAGCTTGGTGCCTTAGAGGAGCCTGGTGACCTGGGGCAGGAAGCCTGGCTGAAGGAGCTCACAGGTCACGGCTGGCTCCATGCCAGAGAGCTGTGTCGCTGATGTATTAGCTTGCAATTATTTTGCTTTCCTTTCAAACTCTTTCTTCAGAAAAATGCTGGGAAAGATGAAAGCTTTGAAATGGAAAACCATTTATCTTTAAAGCTCTTTCTTCCTAAACAGGCCCTGCCAGTGTTTCCATCATTTCTCTCTTGATCCCAGGTGCTTGGTTCTTTTAAACGGCCTTTTCTCATCTTCTGGAAACATTTCTTCTTTACATGTCACCTGTTTATAACAGCATCTATTTCTTTTCCTTTTTATTTTATTTTATTTTATTTTATTTTATTTTATTTTATTTTATTTTATTTTTTGAGATAGGGTTTCCATGTTGTTACTCTGGCTGTCCTGGAACCTACTCTGTTGACCAGGCTGGTCTCAAACTCACAGAGATCCGCCTGCCTTGAGTGCTGGGATTAAAGGTGTGTGCCACCACCGCCCAGCAAACAACATCTACTTCGGATGCTTTCACAGGATGACGATATGGGTGGGACTCATCAATTTTCTTCTTTTTTTAAAGACAGATTCATTATTATCTGTTTAAATTATGTGTGGGTATGTGTGTCTGCATGCGGATGTGTGCACTCGAGGGCAGGTGACCTCAGAGCCAGAGGCATCAGGTCTCCTGAAGCTGGAGTTACAGACGTTTGTGAGCAGTTTAACATAGGTGCTGGGAATCGAACCTAGCTCCTCTGGAAGAGCAGCAAGTGCTTTTAACCTTGGAGCCCCTCTCTACTTTCAAATTCCCTCTTTTCTTTCTTTCTTTCTTTCTTCTTTTTTTCTTCATTCTTTCTTGTTTTTATTTATTTGCGTTTTCTTGAGATGGCTTCTCATGTAGGCCAGCCTGGCCTTAAATTCTCTCTGAGGAGAGGAAGACCTTGAATTCCTGACCCTCCTGCTTGTGGACATGCTCTACCATGCCTGGATTGATAATTCTTCTCCTTTATGTGGCTGGTTGTGCCTCTCACTTTCATAATGTCTGCTATCTGAAAACATGTTCCTTGAGCCCCAACACATCCTGTGCACATCCAAAGCACAGACGTTATTGAGAAGCTACCTGACCGTTTGTTAGCCGCTGTGGAGAACATGTTAACATTCATTTCCTCACACTATGGGGATATATCTGCTTCCCTCTATGGATATTCATGGTCTGAAACGTGGGGGTATGGTCATCAATGAAAGCAGCTTCAGCCCATGGAATTTTGTATTCTGAACACAAACCTTGTAGTTTCACAGTTTTCTGATAAGAATGACAAAGCTGAGAGGCATCAGGAGCCACAACCAGGAACAACCTAATTTTAGAGTATCGTATTCAGTGACCATGCTGTCAGGGTGAGGAGTAAGGGTAAGGGCACGTGAGGGTCCAGAGTCACTGTCAATCCTCGGGAGCAAGTTCTCTCCTTTTGACTTCTCTTGGGAACAAGAATTTGTTCTTCAGTAGCTCTCTCCCCTCAATCCTATAATCACATCCGGTTGGAATCTGGGTTTCATTTAAACTGGGAGGGATCTAATCCATGCTTGGAAAATGTGTTATAGAATCCCCACGAAGAACCTGCCCAATAACTACATGCTTTTGGGTCGAGGACTCCTGAAGCCTTGTTCAGTGCTACGTGCATATGGAAAGGATCCTCCTGACAGTAACAAGAAGACAATGTGCAGCTTTCTCTTCAGCGACTATGTGGAATTAGCTCACCTCAGTTCTGTAATGATGAGAACGCAGCACAGGGAATTTCCTAATTTTCCCAGAGCCAATGATCTTGTAGTGGTTTGAATGAGAATGTCGTCCATAGGCTCAGACGTTTGACAGTTGGTCCCCGGTTGATGGTTTAGGAGGCTTAGGAGGAGTGGCCTCCCAGAGGAAGTATGTCACCAGAGGTGGGCTCTGAGAATTTAAAGACTCACTCCATGTCCAGCTTGATCTCTCTCTCTCTGCTTTCTGCTTATGATTCAAGATGTAAGATCTCAGCTTCCAGCCTTGGCCACTCAGCTGTGTGGATGCTTATCCCTCTAGAAGCATAAGCCCAAATAAACTCTCTGTTCTATAAGTTGCCGTGGTCAGGGTGCTTTATTACAGCAATAGCACTAATACAATTATTTCCAAGGCCATGCAAAAGAGAAAGGCGAGCCAAAGGTTTGGCTGACCTGAGCAACTGAGAACACAAACCTCTTTCCTCCTAAATTCCCTAAGGATTTTGTTCACTTGTTTGTTTTTCATCATGCAAATAGCACTAGTCACTGATATTTTAAGTATTTTATGTTGTGTTAATTGTATAAAATAAGGGATTTTTATGAAGGTTTCATACATTCATATATTGTACTTTGAACATATTCACACATCTCCAAACATCCTCTTCTGTCCCCCAAGTTTTAAGATTTTGGAAGCCTTTTTCAAATACACTATTAGTCTCTAGGGCTAATGGGGCCATAAGATGGTGTCTGCAGTCCTAATTAGGGGCCAACCAGACATCTGCAAAGTCAGCGACGACTGGGCTAACAGCTAGCAGACAGTCAAGGTCAGCAGCTAACAAAGCATCAGCCAGAAATGGACAAAGAGAGCTCTCAGCAACCTCTAACTGGGTGGGCAGCGTGTGAACAAACCGTGATCCTCTCCCTGGTTGGACCAGGGAGACACGCATAGAGCGTGCAGGCCCTCCGTTGTTCTGGCCCGCAATAGCCCAGAGAGTAAACCAATGTCAGCAGACATTCTTTCTGTCTTTGTCCAGTTTCTGCTGTAAGTATGAGAACAACAGGCTAGACAAAACCAGTTTGTTGTCTTTTTCCTGCCTTGGGAACCTCTCCCACTCAGGAATTCCTCACTCTCCCTCAAGAAAGTTTGCTTCTTCTGTACTTACTCCCACATACGTCTGTGTATTTCCGGTTGGAGACTATGAGCTTGAGAGCCCCTGTTTCAGGCCGAGCTTCCATTACCCTGAGTGCCTGGGTCCAGCACAACAGGGCTGAGAGGGGCCTGCCATTCTACAACTGCATCAGTGGATCAGTACGATAGTCTTTCATTTACGCATGGACACACACGCACGCACACGCATACATGCACACGTACGGGGAGGGAGGGAGAAGGAGACGCTTCTGTATGTCTCAGTAATAGTCGTCGACGTGCTTTGGACACCATGCAGCCTCTCAAGAGTGTAATTTACAGCCACAGCCAAAGACCGGGCAAATTTAAAAATTTACTTCTAAAAATGAGCTGGCTTGCTTCTTTCCCAGACCTTAATATCTTTTTGTGAATGAAGCTACAGGTGGTATTCTGAGGTGACTTGTTCAGGCTTAGGGGTGACAGAGAGATGCTGACAAGGATATTCTTTAAAGGACACGTGCCCTGGATTTAAACGTTGTTCATTAGTCCGTGCAATACGCTGGTTTGAGATCTCTCTTGGTGAAGGGAGTGGCGTCTGCATGCAGACAATCTTTTCGTTCTTTTTCCTAGAGCATATTCATTGTGCACAGTACTGAGTTTTATAGAAGAATCTTCATGTCAAATATAGAATACATGTCGATCATGTTCCCCCCCACAACCCTCCAACCCTCCAACCCTCCTACCCTCCAACCCTCCTACCCTCCTACCCTCCTACCCTCCTACCCTCCTACCCTCCTACCCTCCAACCCTCCTACCCTCCAACCCTCCAACCCTCCAACCCTCCTACCCTCCTACCCTCCAACCCTCCTACCCTCCTACCCTCCAACCCTCCTACCCTCCTACCCTCCTACCCTCCAACCCTCCAACCCTCCTACCCTCCTACCCTCCAACCCGCTAACCCTCCTACCCTCCAACCCTCCTACCCTCCTACCCTCTAACGCTCCTACCCTCCTACCCTCCTACCCTCCAACCCTCCAACCCTCCTACCCTCCTACCCTCCAACCCTCTAACCCTCCTACCCTCCAACCCTCCTACCCTCCTACCCTCCAACGCTCCTACCCTCCAACCCTCCAACCCTCCTACCCTCCTACCCTCCTACCCACCTACCCTCCAACCCTCCAACCCTCCTACCCTCCTACCCTCCAAACCTCCTACCCTCCAACCCTCCAACCCTCCAACCCTCCTACCCTCCTACCCTCCAACCCTCCTACCCTCCTACCCTCCTACCCTCCTACCCTCCTACCCTCCAACCCTCCAACCCTCCAACCCTCCTACCCTCCTACCCTCCTACCCTCCTACCCTCCTACCCCCTCCTACTACCTCCTACCCGCCAACCCTCCTACCCTCCTACCCTCCTACCCTCCAACCCTCCAACCCTCCTACCCTCCTACCCTCCAACCCTCCAACCCTCCTACCCTCCTACCCTCCAACCCTCCAACCCTCCTACCCTCCAACCCTCCTACCCTCCGACCCTCCAACCCTCCAACCCTCCTACCCTCCACCCTCCAATACCCTCCAACCCTCCTACCCTCCAACCCTCCAACCCTCCTACCCTCCAACCCTCCTACCCTCCAACCCTCCTACCCTCCAACCCCCCTACCCTCCTACCCTCCAACCCTCCAACCCTCCTACCCTCCAACCCTCCAACCCTCCTACCCTCCAACCCTCCTACCCTCCAACCCTCCTACCCTCCAACCCTCCAACCCTCCTACCCTCCAACCCTCCTACCCTCCAACCCTCCTACCCTCCAACCCTCCAACCCTCCTACCCTCCAACCCTCCAACCCTCCTACCCTCCAACCCTCCAACCCTCCTACCCTCCAAACCCTCCTACCCTCCAACCCTCCTACCCTCCTACCCTCCTACCCTCCAACCCTCCTACCCTCCAACCCTCCTACCCTCCTACCCTCCAACCCTCCTACCCTCCTACCCTCCAACCCTCCTACCCTCCAACCCTCCTACCCTCCTACCCTCCAACCCTCCTACCCTCCTACCCTCCTACCCTCCAACCCTCCTACCCTCCTACCCTCCAACCCTCCTACCCTCCTACCCTCCTACCCTCCAACTCTCCAACCCTCCTACCGTCCTACCCTCCAACCCTCTAACCCTCCTACCCTCCAACCCTCCTACCCTCCTACCCTCCTACCCTCCAACCCTCCAACCCTCCTACCCTCCTACCCTCCAACCCTCCTACCCTCCAACCCTCCAACCCTCCTACCCTCCTACCCTCCAACCCTCCAACCCTCCTACCCTCCTACCCTCCTACCCTCCTACCCGCCAACCCTCCTACCCTCCTACCCTCCACCCTCCAACCCTCCAACCCTCCTACCCTCCTACCCTCCAACCCTCCTACCCTCCTACCCTCCAACCCTCCAACCCCCCTACCCTCCTACCCTCCTACCCTCCTACCCTCCAACCCTCCTACCCTCCAACCCTCCAACCCTCCAACCCTCCTACCCTCCTACCCTCCAACCCTCCTACCCTCCTACCCTCCTACCCTCCTACCCTCCTACCCGCCAACCCTCCTACCCTCCTACCCTCCTAACCTCCAACCCTCCAACCCTCCTACCCTCCTACCCTCCAACCCTCCTACCCTCCTACCCTCCAACCCTCCAACCCTCCTACCCTCCAACCCTCCTACCCTCCTACCCTCCAACCCTCCAACCCTCCTACCCTCCTACCCTCCAACCCTCCTACCCTCCAACCCTCCAACCCTCCTACCCTCCAACCCTCCTACCCTCCAACCCTCCTACCCTCCAACCCTCCAACCCTCCAACCCTCCAACCCTCCAATCCTCCTACCCTCCAACCCTCCTACCCTCCTACCCTCCTACCCTCCAACCCTCCTACCCTCCAACCCTCCAACCCTCCTACCCTCCAACCCTCCTACCCTCCAACCCTCCAACCCTCCTACCCTCCAACCCTCCTACCCTCCTACCCTCCTACCCTCCTACCCTCCTACCCTCCAACCCTCCTACCCTCCAACCCTCCTACCCTCCTACCCTCCAACCCTCCTACCCTCCAACCCTCCTACCCTCCTACCCTCCAACCCTCCTACCCTCCTACCCTCCTACCCTCCTACCCTCCAACCCTCCTACCCTCCAACCCTCCTACCCTCCTACCCTCCAACCCTCCTACCCTCCTACCCTCCAACCCTCCTACCCTCCTACCCTCCTACCCTCCAACCCTCCAACCCTCCTACCCTCCTACCCTCCAACCCTCTAACCCTCCTACCCTCCAACCCTCCTACCCTCCTACCCTCGTACCCTCCAACCCTCCAACCCTCCTACCCTCCTACCCTCCAACCCTCCTACCCTCCTACCCTCCTACCCTCCTACCCTCCTCCAACCCTCCAACCCTCCTACCCTCCTACCCTCCAACCCTCCTACCCTCCAACCCTCCTACCCTCCAACCCTCCAACCCTCCTACCCTCCAACCCTCCTACCCTCCAACCCTCCAACCCTCCTACCCTCCTACCCTCCAACCCTCCAACCCTCCTACCCTCCTACCCTCCTACCCTCCTACCCTCCTACCCTCCTACCCTCCTACCCTCCTACCCTCCTACCCTCCAACCCTCCAACCCTCCTACCCTCCTACCCTCCAACCCTCCTACCCTCCTACCCTCCAACCCTCCTAACCCTCCTACCCTCCTACCCTCCTACCCTCCTACCCTCCAACCCTCCTACCCTCCAACCCTCCAACCCTCCAACCCTCCTACCCTCCACCCTCCCTACCCTCCAACCCTCCTACCCTCCTACCCTCCTACCCTCCTACCCTCCTACCCTCCTACCCGCCAACCCTCCTACCCTCCTACCCTCCTACCCTCCAACCCTCCTACCCTCCTACCCTCCAACCCTCCTACCCTCCTACCCTCCAACCCTCCAACCCTCCCTACCCTCCAACCCTCCTACCCTCCTACCCTCCAACCCTCCAACCCTCCTACCCTCCTACCCTCCAACCCTCCTACCCTCCAACCCTCCAACCCTCCTACCCTCCAACCCTCCTACCCTCCAACCCTCCAACCCTCCTACCCTCCAACCCTCCTACCCTCCTACCCTCCAACCCTCCAACCCTCCTACCCTCCAACCCTCCAACCCTCCTACCCTCCAACCCTCCTACCCTCCTACCCTCCTACCCTCCAACCCTCCTACCCTCCAACCCTCCAACCCTCCTACCCTCCAACCCTCCTACCCTCCAACCCTCCAACCCTCCTACCCTCCAACCCTCCTACCCTCCTACCCTCCTACCCTCCTACCCTCCTACCCTCCAACCCTCCTACCCTCCAACCCTCCTACCCTCCTACCCTCCAACCCTCCTACCCTCCTACCCTCCTACCCTCCTACCCTCCAACCCTCCTACCCTCCAACCCTCCAACCCTCCAACCCTCCAACCCTCCTACCCTCCTACCCTCCAACCCTCCTACCCTCCTACCCTCCAACCCTCCTACCCTCCTACCCTCCTACCCTCCAACCCTCCAACCCTCCTACCCTCCTACCCTCCAACCCTCTAACCCTCCTACCCTCCAACCCTCCTACCCTCCTACCCTCCTACCCTCCAACCCTCCAACCCTCCTACCCTCCTACCCTCCAACCCTCCTACCCTCCTACCCTCCTACCCTCCTATCCTCCAACCCTCCAACCCTCCTACCTCCTACCCTCCTACCCTCCTACCCTCCAACCCTCCTACCCTCCTACCCTCCAACCCTCCTACCCTCCAACCCTCCTACCCTCCAACCCTCCAACCCTCCTACCCTCCAACCCTCCTACCCTCCAACCCTCCAACCCTCCTACCCTCCTACCCTCCAACCCTCCAACCCTCCTACCCTCCTACCCTCCTACCCTCCTACCCTCCAACCCTCCTACCCTCCTACCCTCCTACCCTCCAACCCTCCAACCCTCCTACCCTCCTACCCTCCAACCCTCCTACCCTCCTACCCTCCAACCCTCCAACCCTCCTACCCTCCTACCCTCCAACCCTCCTACCCTCCAACCCTCCTACCCTCCTACCCTCCTACCCTCCTACCCTCCTACCCTCCTACCCTCCTACCCTCCTACCCTCCTACCCTCCTACCCTCCTACCCCCTCCCTACCCTCCTACCCTCCTACCCTCCAACCCTCCTACCCTCCTACCCTCCAACCCTCCTACCCTCCAACCCTCCTACCCTCCAACCCTCCAACCCTCCTACCCTCCAACCCTCCTACCCTCCAACCCTCCAACCCTCCTACCCTCCTACCCTCCAACCCTCCAACCCTCCAACCCTCCTACCCTCCTACCCGCCAACCCTCCTACCCTCCTACCCTCCTACCCTCCACCCTCCAACCCTCCTACCCTCCTACCCTCCAACCCTCCTACCCTCCTACCCTCCAACCCTCCAACCCTCCTACCCTCCTACCCTCCTACCCTCCTACCCTCCAACCCTCCTACCCTCCAACCCTCCAACCCTCCAACCCTCCTACCCTCCTACCCTCCTACCCTCCTACCCTCCAACCCTCCTACCCTCCTACCCTCCAACCCTCCAACCCTCCTACCCTCCAACCCGCCTACCCTCCTACCCTCCAACCCTCCAACCCTCCTACCCTCCTACCCTCCAACCCTCCAACCCTCCTACCCTCCTACCCTCCAACCCTCCTACCCTCCAACCCTCCAACCCTCCTACCCTCCAACCCTCCTACCCTCCAACCCTCCAACCCTCCTACCCTCCTACCCTCCAACCCTCCTACCCTCCTACCCTCCAACCCTCCTACCCTCCAACCCTCCAACCCTCCTACCCTCCAACCCTCCTACCCTCCTACCCTCCAACCCTCCAACCCTCCTACCCTCCTACCCTCCAACCCTCCAACCCTCCTACCCTCCTACCCTCCAACCCTCCTACCCTCCTACCCTCCAACCCTCCAACCCTCCTACCCTCCAACCCTCCAACCCTCCAACCCTCCTACCCTCCTACCCTCCAACCCTCCAACCCTCCTACCCTCCAACCCTCCAACCCTCCAACCCTCCTACCCTCCTACCCTCCTACCCTCCTACCCTCCAACCCTCCTACCCTCCTACCCTCCAACCCTCCAACCCTCCTACCCTCCAACCCTCCTACCCTCCTACCCTCCAACCCTCCAACCCTCCTACCCTCCTACCCTCCAACCCTCCAACCCTCCTACCCTCCTACCCTCCAACCCTCCTACCCTCCAACCCTCCAACCCTCCTACCCTCCAACCCTCCTACCCTCCAACCCTCCAACCCTCCTACCCTCCTACCCTCCAACCCTCCTACCCTCCTACCCTCCAACCCTCCAACCCTCCTACCCTCCAACCCTCCAACCCTCCTACCCTCCAACCCTCCTACCCTCCTACCCTCATACCCTCATACCCTCCTACCCTCCTACCCTCCTACCCTCCAACCCTCCAACCCTCCTACCCTCCAACCCTCCTACCCTCCAAACCTGCTACCCTCCTACCCGCCAACCCTCCAACCCTCCTACCCTCCTACCCTCCTAACCCTCCTACCCTCCTACCCTCCAACCCTCCTACCCTCCTACCCGCCAACCCTCCAACCCTCCTACCCTCCTACCCTCCTACCCTCCAACCCTCCAACCCTCCTACCCTCCTACCCTCCAACCCTCCTACCCTCCAACCCTCCTACCCTCCAACCCTCCAACCCTCCTACCCTCCTACCCTCCTACCCTCCAACCCTCCAACCCTCCAACCCTCCAACCCTCCTACCCTTCTACCCTCCTACCCTCCAACCCTCCAACCCTCCAACCCTCCTACCCTCCAACACTCCTACCCTCCTACCCTCCAACCCTCCAACCCTCCTACCCTCCTACCCTCCAACCCTCCAACCCTCCTACCCTCCAACCCTCCTACCCTCCTACCCTCCTACCCTCCTACCCTCCTACCCTCCAACCCTCCAACCCTCCTACCCTCCTACCCTCCAACCCTCTAACCCTCCTACCCTCCAACCCTCCTACCCTCCTACCCTCCAACGCTCCTACCCTCCTACCCTCCAACCCTCCTACCCTCCTACCCTCCAACCCTCCTACCCTCCTACCCTCCTACTCTCCCCTTCTCAGTAGTTTCCTTTGTTCTAGACAATTTGCTTTTACTTTCATTGCATATGACACACACGTGATTTAACGTAATATATAAAATCGAGAACCCGCAGATGAAAGAAAGCATGCGATGTATCATGTAACATAGAACATCAGGAACCCGCAGATGAAGCAAGGCATGCAATATTTGTCTGGAACTGACTCAATTCACTTAATATGAAAATCTCCATTTTCCTACAAATTAGAGAATTCCACTTTTCTTTATGGCAGACTGAGATTCACACACACACACACACACACACACATATATATACATATATATACACGGTGCTATGAGGTGACTTGTTCAGGCTTTCTTTCCCTATTCCTCTGTCTTTGGATACCCGGACAGGTTCATAGCTTAGCTATTGGGAGTAAAGCTGCAGTCCTCGTTGATGTGCAAGTGTCTCTGTGATTTGTTGACACAGAGTTCTTTGGATAAGTCCCGAGGAGTGGTGTGGCTGAATGTCAGTCACTGAGAAAACAAACAACAAATGGTGAGCATACGGGGAGAAGGAATTCTTTTCCGTTGCTGGTGGGAATGTAAGTCAGTCTAGCCGCTGTGAACACCAGAGTGTGGGGGCGGGTGTTCCTGGGAAACTAAAAACAGAACTGCCACGTGACCCAGGCAATCTTTACAGCTGCCTGCATTCTGTCATTTGGGCTTAAGTTCTTGACTCTCAGACACGGGGACACCAGATCTCAGGTGAGGGATCCCCTTCTTTCTCCATGTCCCTTTATCATTCCTTTCTCTCCTGCTTCAATCTTTCAAAAGTATGCCTTCCACTAGGTGCTGAAGAAGAGGAATTTGGAAGCCAAATATCATTTCTATTGACTGGAAGAACTGAGACACCATAATCTGAATAAAAGACTTCACATGCTGCTTTGCAGCTCCCTGGAGGCCCAGTGACAGACCCACCTCAGCACAGGCACACCAGTGAGGTGACAGTTTGGGATCACTTCCAGGAAGAGGCAGAGCATGGGCTGAGGAAGTGATTCCAGGTAGAGCAAGTCACTGGAGGCGAGGAGGGTGCTGGCAGCACAGAGCAGCAACTGATCCACCAGCTGCAGGGCCAGGCCTCAGGATGCAAGGGAGCCAGGTCAGAGCCCAGCTGGGCCTGGCTGTGTTCCACCTGCTCCCTGGGTGGCCCCAGGCAAGTGACTCCCCTGAGAACTGCTTCATTTGGTAAGAAGAGGGGTGGGATGACAATAGCCTCTTTACAGGGTTACCTAGAGGACTGAATCACACACACACACACACACACACACACATTTATGAACTCGGAAGTGCCTTATAGGTAAAGGCTTTATTTTTATCAGTGTAGACTGCAGTAAACTAATATGCTAGTATGCAAAATCATTTTGCCAGGCCAGGGAGAGGCAGAGCGTAGTTGTGACGGGGGAGCGAGGCTGGTGACTTGAAGTGGGCAGTGTCTAGTATCCTGGGACAGCCGAGATCGGCAGCCCACTGGCCGCTGAATAGAGGTTCTGCTCACGAGGGAGTCCAGTGGAAAGTTTTAGTCTGCTCTTAGGAGCTGTGCATTTGGCCTTGGAAACTGAAGATGTTTCTTTAAAAGAAAAAATCGTGCTTTTGAAACTCAAATGACAGCATTGACCACGATCTGCTTCTCTCTCTCTCTCACCAGTTTTCTTGGGATGTTATCAGGGCCAGCATCAGAACAATGCTCACTTCTGTCTCGTGTTTAACCTGAATGACAAATGGCCAGTCAGCTGATGTAGGCCACGCACGGAAGTCTCTCTTGCCGCCCGGACTACTGCAGAAATGCAGTGGCTTTTGCTTTGTTGTTCTTTCTTTTCCTTTTCTTGTCCCAACTCAAAGAACTTCTTATGTTCAGGTCTGGAGAGCTACTGAAGAGTGTTTGGGAACTCGACTGCTGTGTCTGAGTCCCTCTGACATTTTCTGTTGCCAACTGCTTACTCATTATTCTAAAAAAATAGCAAACAAGCCTGAACTACTTCTCCAAACAATTCCAAGGCATGGCGCACAAACGGAGCAGAACAAACCCACCAGCAAACCTAGGGTTTCCTAGGATTGCTTGTGAGAACGAGGATGTTTTTTGATCACTATTAAATTCTATTTAAAACAATTTTAAAGGAAGTTTTTCTTCTCATTTTTAGTTAGTTCTTTACATACAATGCATTTTGACCTAGATCCAACCAACACCTGTTTTTATCAAGCCAACCCCGGGTCCTCTTTTCTTTTTCTTTTTTCTTTCTGGTTTTGAGACAGGGTTTCTCTGTTGTAACACTGGCTGTCCTGTAAGGTAGACCAGGCTGGTCTTGAACTCACAGAGATCCACCTCCCTCTACCTCTTAAGTGCTGGGATTAAAGGTGTGTGCCACCATTGCTGAGCTTTTTCTTTACTTAAAAAACAAACAAATAAAAAGCCATCAAACCCAATGTACTGCCCATAGACTCATGGATGTGTGGCCATCCTTGGTAGGCAGCAAATTTTAACAGAATAATGAAAGAGATCCCCTCCTCCTCCCCCTCCTCCTCCTCCTCCTTCTTCAGGAGGTTGTGGTCATGCTGGGAGTCAATCCAGAGCCTGGCAGGCTACCACTGAGTTGAACCCCTGAGCCTTCTCCCTTATTGTTTTCCTGAAGGAGGGATTACATAAAAACGAACCTTCAGGAGGTCCCCTATCATTGAATCTGACATTAGGGCGTCCTGTTTGAATGTCTGGGTCCTGGCCGACCCTAGCGCTGATTTCCCTCTGCTCTCCCAAACCTCGCCCTTGACTGCATGTTTGTGCTGATGGGTGGCACATCTTAGTGTTTCTCACTAAACAGTGGGCTTTTAGGGGACAGAGTGACACTGTCTTCCACTTTGCTCTCAGTTCCCCCGCAGGCACCTTCAGGCCGCTGGTGCCTGGTCTCTATTGGAGATGCAGGGACCCTGCTCAGAGCTCCATCTAGAATGTGCTGTGGTCAGTGTAAGCAGGAGCTGGCGTTTGCAAGGCTGGGAGCCCAGAGTGCTGTGGCTTCACGCCCTCCACAGGCTCCCGGGCTGCTCTGCAGAAAGCTGGCTGATTTCCAGTCCACCAGATGCCTTCGGCTCCACGGGCAGGGTCTCTGCCTTACTCACCTCCTGTCCTTCATCTTACTCCCGATGTTGTGACCAGTAACTGGCGACTGAGTGAGGAGGAGAAGGAAGTGGGGGAACAGGTTTGGGGTGCTCTCTGCCTGTCAAGCTGAGTCTTCAGCGCTCCAGGTGGGATCCGAGTGCTTCCTGGCCCTCACAGAGGCCCTCCAGGCCTGGGGTCTTCGGCCAAGCTGACCCATAACACAGGACCCTCAGACGGCAGTCAGAGACAGCTGTCACACCTGTGCGCTTCAGACGGCTCTTCAGAGCACATGCCAAAGCAAAGGTGCCAGCATCTGCATTTTACTGCACGGAAATGTAGTTTGTTCTACATGTAGTTTGTTGTACTGTAGGGCTGAAAAAGAAAAAATGATCTGAAAGAACTTGAAAAGATCTACTAGACTGTTTCGCTTTGTTCAGTGCAGAAGGTCACAAAGGGTTCAAGAAAACAGGACAGGGTTACTCATGTGCTTCTCCTGTGAGCGGCCGGCCAGTTCCCTTTCAAAGGCAGGCTTTATCTAGAAGCTGATGGCACGGCAGGAGGCTGGGAGGGGGACGGACATTGATTTATACACTTCATTAAACAGTCACAGCTGATTGGAATTCCACTTGCCCTCTCCCTCTTCTTCCCCCACATTTCAGAACAGGAGGGACGGCGTGCGTGAATATCCGCGTGTTTAAGTGTCGACACGCGTGCATATCTTTCTACGTTGCTTTTCCTGTGAATACAGTGATGTGCTCTGAGATATACTTAAATAATTTTTATTACTGGACCTTATTATTATCTCTTCTAAAAATACAACAAAAAAAACCCCGCAATCTAATAATACAATCTGAAAGCAAAATCTAAAAGACTGACTTAGTGTCTGAAAACAAGTTTGGGATTTAGTATTTCTGTAAGGGAAAGTTAAGCTCTCGGTATTGTTCTCAAAACCCAACATAGTGTCGGCTGATTTAACGGCAAAGACAGGCAAATCCCCAAAGTGAACGTTTTCTCTATTAATTTACTCCCTAAGCTCTGTGAGTCTCTGCATTTAAGTGAGATGCTGCATTTCTGGCCCATTAAATATGCCAAGACTCTTCCAGAACACAGCAGGTAGACAACCATGGCCAACAGTGGGGAGTTAGGAGGGTGTCTGGTTTAGTTCTCTCCAAATGCTGAAAGGGAGAATATTAGTCTGTGGTAGCTCACGGGAAACATCCATGAGCCTCTCCGTATTATTATTTGTTGTTGCTTTACAGTGGGTAATGACAAAATATAGGCAGCTGCCGATTTTTGAATGTTTACTGTGTGTAGATAAAACCCTTGGTAATCACCATGTTAGTTAATCCAGATAACAACCCCATGAAGTATGACTCTTATTATCCCCATTTTATAGACAGACAAACTGAGGATTACAGAGGTTAATAACTTGCCCCAAGTCACAGTAACAAAGGCTCTGGGAGCCATTATTTCAGTCAAATTTCTAACCAAGTGTTCATAATCAGCTATTGTGTCAGAAGCTTCCAACGAAGGTACTGGCTTATTTGTTTCATTCATATATAACTTGATAAAACTGCCATCCTGCTGCATATAAAAACTCCTAAAGATGTCTCCTCAGGATGCTGTGCGATTCCATTTAGCCGTTGGTAGTCATAGTCCTCGGGGCTGTGGATCATATGTTAGCGTGCTTGCCTAACATGCACGAGGCCCTGGGTTTGATCCCCAGCACTGCATAAAACTGGGGTGATGATGCATACCTGTAACCCCAGGACTCCAGAGGAGGAGCCATTCTGTGTCATCCCCAGCTTCGTAACTAGTAAGAGACCAGCCTGGAAAATGTGAGAACTTTTCTAACAAAAAAAAAAAAAATTAAGAGAATGTTTCACTCTGAAGCTTTGCACTGGTGATGGTGCATGTCTGAAATCTCAGCAACCCAGAGGCTGAGGTAGGAGGATTATTAAGTTCCATGTCAGCTGGGTCTAGACACAGAAAGAACGCAGAGCTCTGAATGGACACATGTTCAGATGCTCAACGATTTGGAGCCATGCCTCTGATAGACACCAAACCTACAGAAAAACAGAAACAACCGCCTTCAAAGCCTGTGAATCAAAGGAGAATTGTCTCTCGGAGTCTAAATGAATTTGGACTGCTTGGTTTGGGCCCTTGCAATTCTACTGGCATTTATACTGAAAACAAACAGCGGTGCGCTGATTGCCACAGACACTTTGGAGGGAAGACGGTGCACGGCAGTTCCCAGGCTCTGCCAGCACCTCTCAGGTGTGCAGCCTGGGTGGGGAATTGCAACACGTGTAGCACACTAGGTGGCCCCGAGGAGCGGGTCTCCATCTTGGGTGCTCTTGGGGACACCAAGAGTGTTAGGGTATGCAACGGCTCCGCCAGTCTCTGTAACAAAAACCCTCTCTCATCACGTAACCCCTTTCCCTAGAACACATTCTAATCTGTCTTAGCTCTTTTTTTTATAGTGAGACTAGTTAAGAGACTAGTCTTGTGATTGAGCATGACTGAACCAGATGGGGACAGCAAGTCCATGGAGCCAGACAAAACTGATACAGAGTCAGTCTGGTTAACCCACCAGACCAATTCCCTGTGCAGTGGGAGACAGAAAGGTACATAAGAATCTTTCTTTTCGTATTTTGTTTTATAAGTCAGGATGTCACTGAGTAGCCCAGGCTAGCTTGGAACTCACTCTGTAGCTCAGGATGGCCTTGAACTCTTAGCAATTCTCCTGCCCCAGCCTTCTGAGTATTGGGATTATAGATGTGTGACACTATACCTGGCTTCCAGACATGTTTAAAAGCTTCAACTTCCCAACAGACCTACAAGCTTCTCTCTTGAGGAAGACAAATTCACCTCAATCTTTAAACTGAATCACAAATCTCTCAATGGTGTTTCTGAAGCTTCAGGACACTTCAGAATAATATAGCATAGAGGGGAGATTTTCTTCTTCATTTAACTGGTAAATTCACAAGCATACAACTTCATTTATTTATATAATTCTACCTCCAACAGGGGGGTGCAGTTGGATAGGAGGAATAACTTAATGTTCTGTAATGAAGTAGTTAGAGATCTATGCTTCATAACAATCAGTGGAATGTTTACCAGTAGTTACTAGAGGATGAGAGATGGCTCAGCATTAAGAGCACAAGAGGACCTGGGCTGGGTTCCTGGACTCATATTACAACTACCAGTAGCTCCAGCTCCAGGGGACATGACACCCTCTTCTGGCCTCTGTGGGCACCTGCACATATGTGGTATATATATACTCAAGCCCACCCATAAAAAGAAGTCTGGATGGGGCTCAAGGGATGGTTCAGTGGTAAAGAATTTTTACTGTTTTAGCAGAGAATGAGGTTCAGTTCCTAGCACCCACAACTCACAACTCATACAGCTTCAGTGCCAGATATTTTGTCACCTGCGTAGGCACACACACACACACACACACACACACAGAGTTCACACTTTTAATCCCAGTACTCAGGAGCAAAGGCAGGTAGATCTCTGTGAGTCCCAGACCCGCCAGGGCTACACAGTGAAACCCTGTCTCAAACAAATGGAACACAGATACTTCTAAAACATGGCTAGTAGAGAGGGTTCTAAAAGTTCTCAGCATAAAGGATTGATGCACGTCTGGGAAGACGGAGTTGCCGGTTGCCCTGGTCTGGTAACTAATCATACATTGCATACAGATATTGAAATGTCACACTGTACCCCATAAATTGCAACTACTGTATTTCAATGAAAAAAAGTACAGATAAAGTGAAAAACGGCCTTCTTTCCTCAGAGTGTAAAACTGAGGAGAAAAGTAAGCTATCCCAAGCAGCGGATGCAGAGTGATTTTTGTTGGTGGCCGTAGCTGGGGATGGGGGCCAGTTTTAAATGCATTTTTTCAATTGTATTCCATCGGTTTTATTTGAGGATCTTCTTTTATGAATTGTACAAATGGCTGATTAGGTGCTCCCATTGCTCTGATGTTCTCCAGGTTGTCCACTGGACCAGTCCCACAGGCGTTTGAGAGGAGGGACTCACTACTAAGACCTCATGCGTCAGCAGAGGAGGGAGGCGCCATGTGCTCAGCACTTGGAGCTTGGGTTGGATTCCCCAATGGCTTCTCTTCGCTGGCTTAGCAGTGAGTGGGATCCAGAGGGAGGCGGCGGGTAGAGGGACCAAGACTCTTCCGAGTTGGCAGACAGTTGGTAGGGCCCCAGCCCAGCAGAGAGTCACTGTGTTCTCTTGTGACCTCTGCCCTGCTCAGATCATTTAGCGGTGTGTACCTTGAGTTCATGCCAGATTCAAAACAGACTGGACACCTGGTGATGGTTACATTAAAGTCCCACCAGGGCTTCTTCTCAAACTCATCAGGAGGGACTCTAGCCTACACAATCACTACACCTGGAACGAAAAACTACTTTAGAGAGAGAGAGAGAGATCAGATTCCACTTTACTGTGAGCCTTAGGTGTGTAATGGCTTGCTTCTAAGGGCATCTACAAACTGTCTACCACCCTTGTCTTCCTTAGCGATAGGCTTCTGTGGAACGTCTGCCTATGCCCATATGTTTGAATACTTGGTCGTTAGATGCTGGCACCATTTGAAGAGGTGAGGGCTAGCCGACTGACTTAAGACCACTGCGGGCAGGCCCTGAGTGTTACAGTGTACAGGTTAACTTTGAGGTCAGTGCTACCTAACAAGCTGTTGCTGCATGATCCCATCACGGGAAAAGCCACCCGCAGCCATGCGTTCCCTGCCATGATGGACTGAAAGACCCCTGAAACGCTGAGCAAAAATAAACTCTTCTCCCCTTAAGTTGCTTCTGCCAAGTATCTGGGGGCAGCAAGGAGGAGAGTAGCAAGCCCCTGGCGGTAGGTAGCTGGGATCACCTTGACTAAAACACTGGCTTTCAGTGCGGTGTGGTATTGCATGTCTGTAATTGCAGTGCTTGTGAGGCTGAGGCAGGGGAATGAAGAGTGTGAGAACAGCCTATGCTACGTAGTAAGACACTGCCTCAAAGGCGGTGGGGGAAAGCCCGCAGTTTTCTCAGTCTTTGCTTTTGGATTGGTGAGTTAGATTAACAGAAGAGAGCGAGTGTAGGGTGGGGCTTCCTGGAGGGCTGCTTTTCAAGGTGTGCAGCTGTTTGGATTATGCCTCTAACAGCTGGCACAGAGCAGCCACAGTAAGTCTTAAGGTGACCTTGAGAACAGAAGCCCTTTTGCTAGGGTGGTAAGACAGAAAAATAGATGAAGCCCAGGCCGCCGATGCCTTTAGAGACACCCAGAGAACTGTGGATTGCCTTCCCCATTTTGTCTAAATGGGAAAAAAGAGGTCAAACTGTGTATTTGGAGATTTTATGTTATATTCAATTAACATTAATTTTAATGGAGTCATACTCTTGTTCCCGTGTTTAAAATCTCATCTCTATTAAATTTTAACGGTTCCTCTTCTTACCATAACTTTCATCCCCACTCACTCATGACCTCTTCTGCCTTGTTCCTAACCTGTTCTTTCCTGCCCGGTGGCCCCTTAGACTTTGATCTTCTTCCTCCTCCCACGTTAAGTGTCCACTCGCAGCTCAGAGCGTGGCCAGCCCTTCTCCCCTGCTGTCCACACTGCTCATTCTCTGCTGAGTTGAGCTTCAGTGGCCAGAACACTCTCACATCTCCCATCTCGTCCTACCCGCTACAAGGCCTAGAGGAGAAAGGAATTGACACACCCTTTAGTTGAGTGCTCTGCTCCGTGATTCCAGCGACCCTTCTGCCCTCTCCCTAGACCTCCATTGCCTCCTTGGCCCACGCCAGCGGCTCTCCTCTCTCGGGGCAGCCAGCCTGGCTCCACCCAGCCCACCCAGCCTGGCCCTGGCCTTCTGGGGTGGAGACAACCCTCTTTGCTCTGGCCTTCCTCTCTGGCTTTGGCCTCCTCACACTGGAACCTCACAGGCTCCCTCCCTCATTTCCCAGGGGTCACCCCGGCCTCCTAGGGGTCACCTCAGCTCTTTTTTCCCACACTCCTGCTTCCCTTCCGGGAAGACTGTTTTGCATTTTCTCCCCCTCTCACTCTTTGACCCATCGCAGTCTGACTGTTACTCCATAGCCCTAGGGCAGCTGTCAGAGTCACCCCAGCTGACACCTAGGGAGACTTTTGCTGCCTGTTCTCTCCTGCTTTCCCGCGTTTGATGTGGGCTGTGTGTCCTTTTCTGAAGGCCTTTCTTGGTTTATCTTCTCTCAGCCTCTGTGCCTCTTCTTACAGTGCTATTTGTCCCTTCCCTCATGTAGGTAGCTCCTGCTTCCAGACCCAGACACTGCCTCCTATGTCCGCGGTAGTTTGAATAAGAACGGCCCCTCTAGGCTCATACATTTGAATGCTTGCCCTCCAGTTGGTGGAACTGTTTGGGAAGGATTAGGAGGTGTGGCTTTATCGGAGGAGGTATGTCATTCCTCCAACAAGGTGGGCTTTGAGATTTCAAAAGCTCACGCCAATCCCAGTTAGCTATCTCTCCCTGATCTTTGTGCGTAAGGATATAAACTCTCAGCTACTGACCCAGTGCCATGCTGCCTGCCTGCTGCCATGCCCCCTGCCATGACAACCTATGGGCTCATTTTACTAAGGGTGATAAATAATAGAGAAGTACACGGGAAGTCATGTCTCTCCCCCACCACACTCCCACGAGGTTCCATCAGCCTGTGGGGAGGTGACTGAGCCTGCGCCCGGCCTCCTGCACCTGGACACGCCCATTGTTCGTGTCCACATCTACTATTTTATACAATATCAAGTACATGGCACGTGCCATTCTGCAATGACCCCTGAGGTGTCTTCTTATATTTCTTCTTCCCCCCAATAAGTAAGTGTGATGGCTGCTCTTGGTTATCATCTTGAATACATCTGGAATTAACAGAACACTCAAGCAAGTAGGCACATCTGTGAGGATTTTTTCTTGACTGGATCTTTTGAGGTGAGACGGCCCACCCTAAATCTGGGCCATACCTTCTCATGGCAGCCCATACAAGGACACGGGAGAAGAAGACCCTTGCTTTTTGCCTGCTTGCCCTCGCTCTCACCGGCAAGGTCCTCCATCCGGCTGCTGAGGCTTCCTTCACTGGCATCGGAGCCCACTTCTTCAGAATTCCAGTGTATACTGAAGACCAGCAGAGACATCTAGCTTTGTAGACTGAATAACTTAGATTCTTAGACTTTTTGTTGTTAAATTAGCTGGACCCCAGCCATTTATATTCATTCTATCAGTTCTGTTCATCTAGAGAAGCCTGAATAATACAGTAAGTATCCAAGTATTTAATGGTTTTGTTAAATACCTAGATCATCCCATAAGAAGAATTTCCTTTTTTTGATTAAAAATTTAAGTTTATTTCTCTGTGTGTGTGTGTTTGTGTGAGTGTGTGATGCAAAGAAAGGGGGGAGTGCATGCAGAGATCAAGGACAACTTCATGGGTCGTCATCCACCTTCACGCGGGTCTGCTGCAGCTCAGGTCACTAGGCTTGTGTGGCAAGCACCTTTACCTGGTGTCACTGGCTCCCTTCACTGTATTTTTCTTTCCTAATAAAATATTCATTTTCATCATTTTTATTTATGTGGACTTGTGTGGTCTGTAAGTGAGTGTGTGCACATAATGTTGTGGAGGACTCTGCAGAGGCCAGAGGTTTCAGTCCCCCTGAAATTGGAGTCCCAGGCAGTTGTGAACTGCCCGACTTGGTTTTGGGAACCGAACACTAGTCCTCTGCAGCAGTGTGTGCTCTTAGCTGCCCGGCCACCCCGCCACGCCCACACCAATATTTTCTCTTTTCTTTTAAGATTCATTTTATTTCAAGTGTATGAATGTCTTGCTTCCATATATGTATGTATGCCATATGCATACCTGTATTGAACCTGGGTCCTCTGCAAGAGCGACGAGTGCTCTGACCACTGAGCAAACAGCCCCCATCCTGTGTTCACTGGAAGACATCTAAGAACACAGCGCTTGTGTCTGCCTTGTGCCACCAACTCCACTCATGTCTCCTAGTACAATTGTGGTGAAAGCTCTTGATTTTCTTTTTGTCCAGTCATGAAATATTCTAATAATAAGAAACAAAACGTACCCACCTCTATTCTCTAAATTCCAGGATTTCTAGAACTCTGAAAACTCGGAGTGGTGCTCAAGATTTACCCTAGTCATCTATTTTTAAGAAAAATGAATCTCTCTATCAAATAATGCTGAATCCATCTTGAAAAATAGGCCAACGAAGAACAGATTTTGATGCTTACTAGTTATCTGACTTATTGCTTGTTCTTCTGAGACAGCATATCATGTAGCCCAGGCTGGCTATGTAGTCGAGAGTGACTATGTAGTCAAGGGTAACTCTGAACTTCTGACTGTTCTGTCTCCACATCCCAGGTGCTGAGGTCACAGGTGAGTGCTATGATGTCCAGCTATTTGACGTACTAATGTGTTTTTTCTATATTATTGAAACAAGCCATGCATGCATTTTCATAGTCATAAACTTTTATTTCTAGATCAAAGCCATCTTTTCTTACGTTATTTATTTTGTGTTTCTGGGTGTGGGTATGTGCACGCCATGGTACACATGTGGAGGTCTGAGGACAACTTCTGGGGGGTCGGCCCTCTCCTGCACATGCGGGCCTTGGGGAAGGGGATGGACCTCGAGTAGTCAGGATTACACCCTCTGAGTCATGTCGATGGCCCACAAGTCCACATTTTAATGTATTTTTGTTCATTTTTGGTTTTTGTTTTTGTCAACTTGACACAAGCTAGAGCCATCTGAGAAGACGCCATCGTAGGATTGACATGTAGGGAAGTGTGTGCTTGGTGTGGAAGTCTATGTGGTGGCACCACCCCTGGGCAGACAGTCCTGGCTCCGTAAGAAAGCAAACTGAGCGAGTCAGGAGGAGCAGGCCAGTGAGCAGCATTCGCCAACAGTCTCTTCTTTAGCTCCTGCCTCCAGGTTCCTGCTCTGAGGTCCTGCCCTGACTTCTCTCGTGCACACGATGGATTGTGGTCCTAGAGCTGTAAACTGAGACAAACCCTCTCCTCCCCATGCTGCTCTTTGGTCCTGGCGTTTATCACAGCGATCGGAGCCTAAGGCGGTGTTCTCACAGTCAGTCTGCGGATACTTCCATCCTTAGGAAATGGCCTGCTTAGTGACTTGCTTTTGTGAACATCCGTCTTTGTGTGCCTGTGAAGACACTGACACTCTGTGTCAGTGGTTCTCAACCTTCCTAATGCTGCGACCCTTTAATACAGTTCCTCATATCGTGTTGACCCTCGACCATAAAATTATTTTTGTTGCTACTTCATCGCTGTAATTTTGCTACTGTTGCAAATCATAATGTAAATATGGGATATAGAGATGGTCTTAGGCAACCCCTGTGAAAGGGTCGTGTGACCCCCAAAGGGGTCATGACTCACAGGTTAAGAACTGCTGCCCTATACATTCCCTATAGACGCTTTGAAGCAGTGTATGTATGGAGGGTTTCTGTTCTTTAAATTTTCAGAAAAATCTCTTGCACTACAGATAACAGCATCTGCTTCCTAAGAACACTATAAACAGAACTGTGTGTGAATGTTAGCTAAGGGAGTCCAGAGCAGGACTCGGAAAGAACCCCTGCGTGCCCTGTGTCAGCGCACACATGGCCACAGCAGCGCTAGTTACAATATGCCAAGTGTCTGCTGCATCGGATGGCTGGGTAACCCAGTGGGCTGTACACATCCAAAATCAATATTTTACTTTTAAAAAGTCTTTAAAGTTAAGAAAATCCAGGCACAGGATACAGCATATACAAACTCTGAGGACACTGTGCTAAGTGAAATGTGCTGGTCACAGAAAGACAGACATTATCATTGGCATCCTTCCACAGGTATGGGGGTTCTAGAGTTAGCCAAGTTAAAGAGACGGGAGGGGTCTCCAGACGATGAGGGAGGAAAAGGAAGGAGTCAGTGTTTAATGAGCACAGTGTTTTAGTTTTGTAGGTAAAAAGATTCTAAGATTAATGGTGGGGTTGGTTGCACACAGTGTGGATGCACACAGTATGGATGCACACAGTGTGGATGCACACAGTGTGGAAGTACTTGATGCCATGGAACCGTGCAGTTAGCAGTGGCAAAGATGGAGATTTATGTTGTGTTTTTTATCCAATGCTATTGGATGAACAAACTCAAAATAAACTCAAAAGATTCTTTGGCTGTGGTCATCGGAAGGAGGTACCCTTGGGTTTTGGGTTTTGGGAACAAACTGCCTTTCCTTCTGACTGCTAATTTAATCTCAGAACCACAGAATGTTGGGGCCAGTTGACCTGAAGGATCGTCACCTGTTTCAGAACCCAATGCCCACAGGGACCCCATGGCTACAAGCAACAAAGAACAACTCCAAGGTGGAAAGAAAACACAAGTCTCTACCTGTCCAAATCATCTGCCCATTGCAGGCCACACGCCACAGTACTGGGGCCCCAGGAAGCCACGCCCTCAGGGGACATCTCCTGAGCATTAACATATTAAAAACTAAGTAGGAAAAAGAAGTTTAACATCGAGATGGCTAACACACGCAGGCATGCGCTGTCAGGGAGACGAGGTGCCTATGGCGTTCACGCAGCCTGTGAAGGGCAAAGCCCTTTGTTTCAGGATCAGGCAAGCCTCTCTCTGTGGCAGATTTGAGGTCACACTCCAGGGTCTGTCCTCATTCAGGAGGTCTCCAAAGATGGTGAGATCTACAGTGCGGTGTTGGAGTCTGCTCTTAAAATCTTGTCCCCCTACCTCCTACTCCGCTAATTTTTACCATGTGTTTTGTTGAGTAGTTGTTGGTGTAGTTACCCTAACTTCTCTGTCCTTCACTCTCTGTAAAGTTAAGAAAATAGTTCCTAACTCCACAAGGTGGCTGTGAATATCGTTCTTGAATAACTGTTCCGGAAGTGCTGACAATTATTATCATCAATGCTGCTGCTATTTTGAGAGTATTTTCCAGAGCTACAACCTAGGGCTTGGAACATAATGGCAGATACTCTGCTGTTGAGCCACCGTGTCCCCAGCGCAGTGTATTTTAAATGCATTATTTAGAGCTGTGGCTAAGCATGAGCAGAGGCTACTGACTTTAAATGAGCGCTCACTAGATTCTGGACTGAACTAGAATGGAGCAAGTTAAATAAGCTAAATATCAAGGATGTAAGTAGATTCCAAAATAGACCAGATTTTCCTGAAAACATGAGCTGCCAGTCTGTCTGAGTCAACCTAATAAGGAAGTCCCCTCAACTTAAGCCCAGACAGAACAGATACTGATCTTTCTCTCTCTCTCTCATATATTGGTCTGTTTCCTTGTTCCTATGGTACAAAATCCACTGTTAACGCTATTGTCAGGTGTGGGAGTCTCATTCCTTTCCACAAACTGGAGCCTGCACAAAACCCCAAATCAGAATAAGTGTAAATTATCACTTTTGTTCTTGTTTCTACTATTGCACGAAGCAGTATAAATTGCTCTGTATGTGTTCTCTTGCGTAGTCATTCCAGCAGGAGGGCTGATTGTCTTTTACAGCAAGGGAATTGAAACTCCAGATCTGTAACTAACTTGTGAATACAGCCGTCAAGCAAAGGGCGTTCTGCTGATCTGGCGATGGCAAGAGCTTGCTAGACTTTGTTTCTTCCGTGTCCCTTTGCCATTTGGTTTTTAGAGGGTTGTTACACTGTGGTCCTAGAGTTGTTTCATGTTGGGACTGTTACAGTTCTTTTCTCAGTATGTGATGGGACATACACTGTTTACCAAAACTTTGAACTTATTTATTGTATCACTATACTGTAGGGTTTTGTTTTTGTTTGTTTGTTTGAGATATGGCTTCCTTGTGTAGTCCTGTATAGCCCTGGAATTCACAATCCCTGCCCATGGTGTGCTGGGAGGTAAGGCATGCAACATCACTCCCAGCCCGTCCTTTCTTATAAAATTTAACAACATGGGAATGCTTTTATACTGGACAATGTTTTTAGCATAAGTTTTCAGGCCTGGGTGGTGCCACATTTTGTGACAGTTGGGTACACTTTTCTTACCTGCTTCTCTGTTTTCAAGAATAGTGTTTGTATTTGGTATCTTGCTACTACAAACAGCCCACAGTGATTTTCCCTGGTACAGATGTGTTTGTGTCCGTTTCAGATCAACAAAAATGACTTTATAAGACTTTTGTTATTAGTCTCATATTTTTTCATTTAATTAATTTCTTGCCAATTCAAAAATGGTGGCCGTGTTAGCTATGGAAGCGGTGACTCACACTGGTTAATTTTTCACTGGCCGTTTTCTCAGGATATCTGGATTTCATTGATTCAGCTAGTCTCTGCCCCTCCAGTACAGGGGCCACAGGGGCACACCTGGCCACGGGGGCACACCTGGCCACGGGGGCACACCTAGCTTTGACAGAGGTGGGTGCTCGGGATCCAACCTTCACGCTTGCGTGACAAGCCCTTTGAAAACAGAGCCAAACCCTCGGCTTCTTTTCTTTTTGTTTTGTTTTGAATGAGCCAAATTTACTTGTTCATCTCTTGCATTTGAAGTGCTCTTCGATGACATCCTTGGCCTGAGACTCTTGGCCATAAGTCCTTAGCCACTGTATATCTGCAACCAACCGCTTCACAGGGTTTCCCCTTCGATCGGTTCTACAGAGGCCTACGAGTTCTCCTATGTTGTCATCAGACTTAAGTAGGTCGACCTGCAGTGCTCAGCCTAGCGAGCCTTCACCACCCTGATGTGCGCAGGTTATCACAGCTGGATGCGAACACACAGATGGGCTTGGAGCTTGCCTACAGCTTTGGCAGTTTCGCCAATGTCACGTGCTGGGCCATCGTGTCTGAGGGCAGTCTCCACCGCCTCTTGTAAAGTAGTTAATGTCCACTACAGCTCCAACATCAATGCCTTGTTTGTCCATGGCGGAGGGCGGGTTACGGGTGAGGCTGAATCTTGAATGTACCAGAGAAGACACTGCCTCTGGAGAAACTTAATTTTTTTTCAGAAAGAGTCTCATGTATCCAAGGCTGCCCTTGGACTCCCAGCCTCTGGCACTAGCGTCCGAGGGCTGGGATGACGGTCCCACGCCACCATATCTGCCTCAGCTCTGTTACTTATTGCCATTGCAGGATTGTGTGGGAAGCTCATTTTAGAGTCTCTGCTTTAAATATTATTTTCTCCTGACTTAAAACAGAGAAGCGGAGTGGTCACGTGCTGCTTCTGAAAGGTGAGGTCTGAGCGCTCCTCAGATTGGCATCTGTAGCCCACGTGTTAGTGACAAAATCTAACCGTATAGATCAGCGGGGCACAGAGTGCTGCTCTGACTTGGCTCATGTGGGATGACCAAGTCAAGCCATCAACCCATCTATCCCTTTAAACACTTGACCTCTTCCGTGATGAGAACGTTTGAGATTTCCCCTTCCTGTGACCTGGGAGACAGAGCATGTAACACCAGCTGCAGCCTCGCTTCCCCGGCCCCACATCTTCTGGACTTCCCTCCTCTACCCTCCCTATCCCTGTGCAGACCTTTGCTGCTGTGGTTTCAGTTGAGAAAACATTTTGATCCGGCTTTCTTGTTTTTGGCGTGATGGTGTTTGCCTCACATGCTGGTACTTGGAAGGCAGCAAGGTGATGAGCTTGGGGCCAGCCTGGGCTATATGAGACCTTCTCTCTCTCTTTCTATTTCTGTCTCTATCACACACACACACACACACACACACACACACACACACACACACACACGAAGGCCATGGCCAGGCATGGTGGTGCCCACCTTTAATCTCAGCACTCAGGAGGCAGAGGCAGGAAGATATCTGCGACTTCCAGGCTAGCCTGGTCTAGCAAATTCCAAGACAGCCAGCGCTACATAGATAGACCCCATCTCAACAAACAAACAACAAAAAAGCAACAAGAACAAATACATTATTCAATTAATTAAAATAAAAACGCTTGTCTTGTTTCATCTGTCATCTTGGCTCTCCTTGGCTTTGCCTTAGCTGCACTTGGAGCACGGTTGACTTAGTGCCTGCAACAGGGAATCTGCTCCATCCGACCACAGGCAGCTGTGGTCCCCAAGGACCAGTGGTTCTCAACCTGTGGGTCAGGAGCCCTCTTGGGGTCGAACAACCCTTTCTCAGGGGTCGCCTAAGACCATCTGCACATCAGATATTTACATTAGGATTTATAACAGTAGCAAAGCACAGTGATGAAGAAGCAACAGAAATAGTTTCATGGTTGGGGGTCAGCACAACAGAAACTGTATTTAAAGGTCACAGTATTGGGAAGGCTGAGAACCACTGTCCTAGACTCTTCTGGATGGTTCTAATACTCTAAAGAAGCTATTAGTTTCTTTCATTTAAAATTTTGTGTTTTCTCCCCTTTGTGAGATGTGCTGGGGATGAGCTCAGCCTCATGGGTGCTAAGCAAGTGTTCTGCTGCTTAGCTGCACCCAACCCAACATTTTAAACAAAATGGGAAATATGGACATTGTCGTTTACACTTCTAATCTTGGAAATATTTCCATGGCAGAAACAGTATATGCGCATTATATTAAAAACCAGACATTCTGTTCAGAGAGATGGCTCAGCCACCAAGTCTGAAAACCCAAGTTTTTGGTGGGAAAGAACCTTGTATTATCCTCTGACCTGTTCATGAATCCATGCTGGCTGGCTTGAAACTCACTGTGTAGACCAGGCTAGTCTCAAACTCATAGAGATTCACCTGCCTCTGCCCCCTGAGTTCTGGGATTAAAGACGTGTACCACCACTGCATCCAGCCGAAATAAAACTTTTAAGAACACTAAGAAATCTGTTATATAAACAAGCTGAAAGGTTAATGTCCCTTACAGCAGCCTCCAGAAGACACTGCATTTGCCTGCTAAATGCACTGTTCTTATTTGTGTCCTGTACGTATTCAATTCTGTTCTTCCACCATGTCTGTGTTCAGGTGCACGCGCGACTGTAAATGCTTGGGAGTATTACATGCACTGTCCTTGCTGGACTGACTGGGTAAACAGACTTGGTTATTGTCATTTTCCCATGCTACGGTGTCAGCGGGGGGGGCTCCTTCCTTCTTACAGCACTGCTTACAGTCTTAGAGGCTTAGCCCATCATCATCAAGGTGGAGAGCATGGCGGAGTGCAGGCAGACATGATGTGAAGAAGCAGCTGCAAGTTCTGCATTCTGATCTGCAGGCAGCAGGAAGAGAGAGAGAGATGCTGGGCCTGGTGTGAACTTTTTGAAACTTCCGAGCCCACCCCAGTGACACACTTCCTCTAACAAGGCCATGCCTACTCCAACAAGGCCACACCTCCTAATCCTAATCCTTCTCAAGTATTGCCACTCTCTGGTGACTACGCACTGGACTGTATGAGCCCTTGGGGGCCATTCTCATTCAGCCACCACAGGAACTAGAAGCAGAGAGACTTTGATTATTCATTTACTAAGACAAGGTCTTACTTATAGCCCAGGCTAGCCCCCTAATTCTCTGCAGTTTCCCTGCCCCTGCCACCTGAGTCCTGGGATTACAGGTGTGAGCTACCATGTCTGGCTTAGACTTTTCTTTTTTTTCCGATTTTTGTTTGTTTGTTTGATTTTTTTTTTTTTCTGTTGACTATTTTAAATTGTTCTTCCAAGTAGTGGTCCTTGATTTCTACTTCCTCAGGCCCCTTCTGTTTTCCTAGACTTTGCATTCACCTAGGAACAATGATTTGTCTTCTCTCCCTAGACTAGTGTGATTGATAGAAAGCAATGCCTTGAGTTTTGTTTTTGAGACAAGGTCTCACAATGTAGCCCTGGCTGGCCTGGAACTCGCTGTGTAGACCAGGCTGCCCTCAGACTCACAGAGATCCACCTGTCTCTGCCCCCTGAGTGCTGGGATTAAAGATGTGCACCACCAATCTACCCCAAAAGCAATGTCTAATTTTTCAGTTGGAGTTGTTAGATACTGGTGAGCTTGACCGCTGCAGGGATTGAATGGCTGTATTGTCTCTTCATGGCTTCCATTATTTTTTTAATTTCAACTTTTATTTTTAATTAGTGAAAATGCTTTATATTAACTGAGATATATGGAATACACTATAAAACTCAAATATATCTTGAGTTCATATATGCTGGGTTTGTGGGCTCCTCCCAATCTATAATTTTAATAAATTTTTTAAAAAAAATCTATTCTTAATTTTGTAAAATTTTGATTTTGATGTTGAACTAATGAAGCTATTTAATACTTCAAAGTTAGAAAAACTTTTATTATTATTATTATTATTATTTGCTAATAATCCCATCATTTGATTTTTATGGTTTTGTTTTTGTGCTTAGAGCATCAGTGTGTCTGAAAGCTGCTCCTGTGCACAGCCTGAGTTAAAAGTCAAGCTCTGCTTTCCTTCCAAATGTAGAGTAATTTTTAAAATTCTATTTCTTTAAATGTGGTATTGGGAATCAAACCTAGGACCTTAGGGGCCTACAGCTCAGCTACATTCCAGCCTTCGCTAGCAATCTTTTCATATAAATAATTGTTTCCTTTGAAGCTAGAACTGAGAAAAGAGCTGTGATTTCAGCCGTGACACTGCTCTGGACAAGACCGGCCCTTCACCTCTTAGCTTACAGGAGCTTAAACCCTAGCAACACATGGGTCCCAAAACTGTACTTGGAACTCTTTGTCCATACAACCCTCCAACTTAAAAACTATATTAATCATATGGACAGAAAAATATATGAACCAAAGACAAACACCTGCAGGCTTCAGGGGTGGATGGTACCTCAGGCAAAAGGGGTACCCTACCCTACCCTGCCACTTAGTGGGCCCCAAAGGCGAGGTTCTCTCTTCATTTTGAGCTCTCTCTCTCTCTTTTGGAATGGGAACATCTGCCCCTTGCATGCCCCATCATGGTATTGTGGAAACACGTAACAAACTTGGTTTGGAGGTTCATAGCCAGAGAAGGGATGAATCTACCTGGGCCCACCCGTACCTGATTGAAACTGTGCTGACTTGGGTCTTGGAATGGATCTGGGATGGGTTAATAAGACCTTGGGTCAGTTGGGATGGGGTAAGGGCATTTAGCATGTGAGAAGAATATGAATTTGGGGGACATAGAGGGTATGGTGTTAGCGATTGAGTGGTATCCCTCTAAATTTGTAATTAAAGGTGTACAGGCCAGTACTTCAAAATTTAAGTGAATTTGGTGACAGGGTTTACAACAGGAGATGACACCAAAATGAGTCATTGAGATGGACTCTAATCTGAATATGCCTTTGTAAGAAGATAGGGAGATACCCAGACAGCCGGGGGCACATACATAGGAAGGGTCTTATGAGGACATGGGAGAAGTGGGCGTCTACTTCTACGGGAGTTCTGCCCACACCTGGATCTTGGATGTGCAATCTCTAGAATTATGAGTGTATTGCCTACTTCTGCAAGTGACCAAAAAGCCCGATAGAAAAGAAAGTAGTATTTGTTTTAGATCAAGTTCTAGTGCAGGGTTTCTTGGAAAGAACATCATGACATTTGGCAGAAGACAGCCATTTAGTTCATGGGAGACAGGAAGCCAAGAGCAAGAGGAAGGGAAGGGACTGGGGTTTGGGGCACACACCCCCCCCCAGCAACCTGCTACCATAGCTGGGCCACTACCTCCTGAGGTTTCCAGCATAATACAAAATAGCACCACTGGCTGGCCATACTAGCGAGGAAATATATTTCAGAAAAGCAAAAGCAATACTAAATTCAATATTAAAATTCCAGGGAGTCTGAGATGTAGCTCAATGGCAGAGCACTTGCCTAGCATGCTGGAGGCTCTGGGTTCCCATCCCCCCATACAGTTGTCAGCTTCTGCCCTAGCTATTAGTCTTTTTTGGGTCCTCCTGCTTTTCACACTAAAACTAAAGTTCACATAGAATGATTTTTGCTAATGATGAGAAGAAAGTGTTCGTTTTTTTTCTCATTCAGCGAGTCAACTAAAGACCTTAAAAACAGACTCGACAAGAATTGTTTGCAGCCCCTCGGTCTTAAGTGAGACGATCAATATGCACTCGTGTCTTGCTGGCTGTGTTCTCTTCTCTTGGGCAATTCACCAGGCTGTGCCAGCGCTGACTGGCAGAACAAGTTTTCTTGGGTTAATGTTCACAGTCTTGGTTATTCTTAGCACTTTGCATTTCCACACGAAGCTTGTTTCGCCTTTGTTGAACTACAACCAACAAATGAAAAATTGTATCTCTTTAGAGTATATAACTTGATGTGTTGATATATGTACCCATCATGGAGGGGTTACCACGATCAAGCCAAACGTGGCCATCACTCACATAGGTGGCCTGTGTTGGGGGATGCTCAAGACTCTGCAGATTTCACGTGTAATCAGCCAAGTCAGCTATGTCACCGCTAGATCACAAAGGGCAGTTTTTTTTTCTTTATGCCACTAGGTCATGCTGTGCAGTCCGGTTTGACCTGGAACTCACTGTACAAGTAGCCCAGGCTGGTCTCAAACTTGTGACTTACCTGTTTAGCCTCCTGCATACCAGAATTATAGTCATGAATCTCTGTGTCCAATTTTACAATCTAAACTGTACCCTTTGACCCACAGCTCTCCCCTACTCCCATCCTTTGTGTGCATGGTGTGTGTGTGTGTGTTTGCGTGTATGTGTGTGTTATGTGTGTGCTTGTGTGTGTCCATGTGTAATATCTGTGTGTACATAGCCTGTTACAGGCATCACCATACCTGGCCTTTTACATTAGTTCTGGAGATCTAAACCCAGGTTCTCATGCTTTAGTAGCAGGTGCTTTACTGATGGAAGCATCTCCCCAGCCCAGAATTTCATTTTTACAAAGCTTATTGGGAGCTGGGCATGGTGGTACACACCTTTGATTGTAACGCCAAGAAGGTGGAGGCAGGAGGATCAAGAGATGAAGCTACACAGTGAGCTCTAGGCCAGCACAAGCTACTATTTTGCTTTTCGTTTTGGGACCATGTCTCAACAAACAAACAAACAATAAATTAATTAACTTAAGTAAATCAAAACCAAGAAATTCAATTTTATTTTTCTTAACTATAAACACACTTATTAAAATTATTGGGGCTGGAGAGATGGCTCAGAAATTAATAGCACTTCCAGTGAATTTTGGTTTGACTACCAGCCTCCACATATCAGCTCACAATTGTCAATATCTCCAGTTCCAGGAGATCCAACACCTTCATCTGGTCTCCTTGGATACCAGGCATGTACATGGTATACACATATGATGCATGCAAGCAAAAACACTCATACAAACAAAATAATAAAATAAAATAAATCATTTAACATTGTCCAGACTTGGTAGTACATGCTTTTAATCCCAGAACTTGGGAGGCAGAAACAGGTGAATCTCTGTAAGTTCAAGGCCAGCCTGGTCCACTTAGCAAGTTCAAGGACAACCAGGGCTACATCGTGGGACCCTGCCTCAAAATAAAAATTTACTTAGCATAAGAGATTACATTAGAAAATTATTGATGAATAACTGTAATAATTATAAAAATGTTAATGGTTTATAACTATTTCTTTACTGCTTGTTTTATAATACGATTCTGCATGTGATATAAAGCTTAAAAGATAAAATGTATCAACCTAAGTGGGAGTCAGACTTTGTAATACATCATTGCAGGGCCGCCTTAAAAAGAGCGAAAACTCTGACTTGACCATACTCTGTAACCTGAACGCATAATGAATACTTTAGAAAACTGACAAATGACTGCAGACAAGCAAAAGACCGACATGAAAACACACTCCCGATGTGTTGAATGGTTGACCCAGGACCAGCTAATCATAATTTCTGAGAAACAGCTATATAGATTTGAGCTATTTCATTCTTAACTGTTTCAATGGCCGTGTAGCAGATTTTTGTTTAGACGCACAGTACTGAGTTTTAGCACACGGCAGGCTGTGTGGTCACTAGGACGGACGGCTACACAGTCCAACAGCTCACCACCCCTCACACTACTCCACTGCGGTGGCTCTGACCCTAGCAACCATGGTCACCCTTTTGTGTCACTTCCTGTCTGTCTTTTCCTGTTGCTGTGATAAGATACCGTGATGAAATTAACTTTATCCTGTAGTGGAACACTTGGAAGAAATTTTTGTTATTTTAAAATGCAAAATGGCGTTTGGATTCGGTTTGCGTTCCCACCCCAGGTGTGGTAGATGTTTGAGTTGGATTTGGAATGCTTGATGCAGGTGGCTGTAATTCAGTCAGGTGCAGTCGTTCTGGCATCTGTAGCTTATTCTTGGGATTGTGTGCTGCATGGGTTTATGGGAACTTTTGGCTTAGGACATAAAAGGTCTGAAGCCCCGAGATCCAGGTGTGGGGGCTGTTGGTTGGTGGTTCATTGATTGGGTTCTTGTCGTTAGTGTGTTGGTTCTTATAAAGGTTGGAGAGATTGAGTTTACAGATCGTGAGCTGAGACGCTAGTCTGACTCACTGTCAGCAGGTCCTCTTCAAGCTTAGGACAGCCTACAAGAGGCTGTGAAGATTTCTACCTTTTCTCATTCTATATCAAGGCCGCTTGCAAAAGCGGTGAAGATTTCCTTCTATCCTTCCACTTTCCTCAAACTGAGAGTAAAAGACAGTAGTTTACTACTACATTATTTGTCACCTTTCTATTGCTGCAGTAAGACACCATAACCAAGGCATCTTAGAGAGGCTAGTTGGACTTACAGTTCCAGGGGATAAGAGTCCATCATGGCAGCAAATCATAGCAGCAGACATTGAGGCGGGAACAGCTGAGAATTCACACCTAAAGCTTTAAGCAGGAAGCAGAGAAAGTGAACAGGGAATAGCGCATGGCTTTTGAAACCTCAGAACCTGCTCCCAATGACATACTTCCTTCGGTAAGGCCACGCCTCCCAAGCCTTCCCAGACCGTGCTATCGACTGAAGGCCAAGTATTCAGATGCTCAAGGCCATGGGAAGACATCTCATTCAAACCCCGGTAGCAACTACAGGAGAAAGGTTTTGTTTAGCTTACAGTTCCAGGTTACAGTCCCTTGTGGCAAGAACATGCAACAGAGCTGGAGGGAGCTGGGTACATTACATCCACAGCAAGAGCAGAGAGCACTGAATGAATGTGTGACGGTGCTTTCCTCACTTTCTCATGGATACTCTGCCCAGAGAAATGGTTCACTCACAGTGCGTGGGTCTTCCCACCTCAATTAATGTAATTAAGGTAATCCTTTACAGACATCTTAGTTAGGGCTACTATTGTGCTGAAACGCCATGGCCAAAGCAACTTGGGGGGAAGAAAGGTTTTTTTCACTCACAGTTCCATATTACAGTTCATTTTCAAAAGCAGCGAGAGCAGGAACTCAAGCAGGGCAGGAACCTGGAGCAGGAGCTGATGCAGAGGCCATGGAGGGGTGCTGCTTATTTGCTCCCCATGGCTCGCTCAGCCTGCTTTCTTATAGAACCCAGGACCACCAGCCCAGGGATGACACCCCGCATAATGGGCTGCGCCCTCCCCCATCAATCACTAATTAAGAAAATGCCCTACAGGCTTGGCTACGGCCTGATCTTATGGAAGCATTTTCTCAGCTGAGGCTCCCTCCTGACTGATGACTCTAGCTTGTGTCAAGTTGATATAAAACTAACCAGTACAACCGACATTTCCAAAGGTCCATCTCCCAGGTGACACTAGATTAGGTCAAGCAGTTGACATTAACCATGATACCTTTGCTGTTTGGAGATGTCAGAGAGGCGCAACAGGAACAGAACACAAATTTTCACAGTCTGAACTTCACCTGTCTCTCTACTCAGTTGTTTGATTTTTAGCTTAATTTATTTATCTTTCAAAAACTCCCATCGGTTACTCCTCTCTGGAGACTGTGTCTTTGGCTCACCGCAGCACGCTAATGTAGACACACTTTCCAGCAGAGCTCTGGTGTCTGGGAGTTCTAGCCTTGTGCTTTTCATGGGTCATACTGTAACTTCCTCGTTAGACTTCATGCCTTATAGGAGCAAATGCTTCTCCACTGCTTGTGTATGGATATACATAATTAGTAATTATTTACTAAATGCTGGTTGGAGGATGAATAATAAAAACAGACAGTAAAGAGAGTGTCACTGATGGTCCCAACCTTTGGGGTCTGGGTGCAGAAGTTAAGAGCAAACAACAGGTGCAAAGTGTGCAAATTTCAAGCGGGGGGAAGTCAAACAAAGAGGTGTTCCAAGTTCAGTTCTTCAGTAGATATTGCAACAGCACACAGACTTCCAGGTAGCTTAGCACAAATATATAAATATATATAGCGGGTGGCCAGGCAGGGTGGCTGCAGATGTAGCTTTGGAGATAACAGTTTTCCCAGGCTTGGAGATTCCCAGTCATCCCCATCCCCACCAACTCATGGCTCTAACAAGCAGCTTTGGAATCTTTTCCATTCCAGACTCCATGGGCCTGAGTGGCGAGCCTTCAGAGCTCTGACATCTGCTGCAATCAGAGTTCTGCTTTCCTTTGTTTTTGGTTTGGAGGAAGAATTCTGCTACTTAAAGTAAGTTTATGAACCTTGCTTAGGAGCTGGGGTGAATGCAGGCCCTGTCCGTGCGTGCTATGCAGGCTCCTTTTGGCACAAGGTCTTATTCACTGTTAGAGACCACTCTCACCCTGCCATGTTCTGGAAACTTCCGTAAGCATGACAAACCTGGAGGTTTGTCATGGGAATGTGGTCGTTAGCAAACTTCCTAAATCCCTCCGTTAGACACCAGGTACTCGGTTCCCTCCTTCAGAGCAGTTAGTAGTACAAATCTTCAACAGGAAGAAAACAAATCTTCAACAACATTTTCTCGTATTCGTGTTACTCAGATTTTTACTTACGGTACTCATCACACACACACACACACACACACACACACACAGAATCCCATAAATAACATCATCTGAACTCCTAAGCTGAACTCACTAGAGCTGTAACTTAAATGCGAGTAGGATGAACTCCTGCTGTATATCTTTAACTCATAATTTCCCAGAGGGAAGTGACACCGATGAGCATCTTTAAAGGAAGGTACCAAGGGCATAGGAGAGCTGGTTAAGGAGCAGCTGCAGGGAGAAGATCAGGTTCCTGAGTGTGGGTGGGAGGAGGGTAGAAGTTCCTTCTAGGGGAGGTCCCTCCTAATAGGAGATCCTGGGGGTGGAACGGGCCAGAGTGAGGACATGCTGACGAGATCAAGAGGCAACAGTGCTGGTGGGCGGCTGAGCCGGGAGGCAAAGGCCAGTGCAAAGGTGGCAGTCAGCAGGTCGGACGGATGGGCCACATGGCCGCTTGGCCCTCAGCCCTCAGTTCTCTAGGAAGTTCAGTGCCTGGTCTCAGCTTCCAAGAGAGACCGCCTTTCTGGTTCAGAAGTACCCTGGGATAGACACTTCAGCAAAACTGTGTCTAGCTTCTGCTGCTCTCTCAGCTCCAGACAGGGCCCTGCTTCACAAGAGAACAGGATAAGCAAAGGTCAGATGGGCCTGCTGGGGGAATGGGCCACCAGGCTGGAAAGGGGCTGGATGGGAAAGGGGCCACACATTTTTGTGTGGCCATCAGACCTGTGCTTTCAACACAAGGGTGTGATCTGAGTGGATCCCAGAGCCGGGTTTGGCCCTGGAAAAATGGAAAAACTAATCTGAAAGAGTACTGTGAACGATGGGGCTGGTATTAACCGGAGATGGAGAAAAATCTGCTTTCTACTTGGTTGGGCCCAAATGCTGTGTGATTTAGATAGAGTACATAAATACTTATTTATTGAGACAAGGTATCGTGTAGCCCAGGCTGGATTTGAATTCTCTATGTAGCTGAGGCTGGACTTAAGCTCCTGGTTCTCCTTCCTTCATCTCTGGTGCTGGGACTATGGGTGTATGTGACTATCAGCCGCTTCCACAGCACTGAAATTACAAGCACATGCCACCATGCCTGGCTTTAAAATTGTGGGTTCTGGGGACAGAACTCAAGTTCTCACGCTTGAAAGGCGGAGCACTTTACCCACTGAGCCATGTCCCAAGACCCTGGCTCAAGTTTTAAAAACAGATTTGTTACTAATTCACCCCTAGGTGTCCAGACTCTCAGTGGTCAGATACTCTAGATAAACTGCCAAGGGCATTTCTTCCTGGCAACGGTCTCCTAAAGAACTCTGCCTGGCCGTCTACCCAAGACCTGTGGGCTCCTTGCCCAGTGTCTTCCCATCAGCTTTTCCCTCTGACTTTTGCTAGAGACCCAAGCTCAACGCCTTCTTTCTGTTCATCTCATTTTGGTGAGAACGTACCCCAGGGAGTTCCTGAGGAAAGGTAAATGGAAGATAAACTCTTTGAGATCATTCCTGAACAAGCATGTCTACAATTCACTCTTGATTGATAGGAGGCGGTGTGACCATTATCTTGGAGGTTGATGTGTGGCTGTTGGGACGTCTAATATCCTTCCTTTATCTCTTACCAAGTTTATTATCTCTCCTCAGCTGGTGTTGAATCTAATGATCCGTCTGCTGAGACTATTTGACCTTCTACCACACGTTTTCATTTGTAGCCTGTCCATTAGGTTCCGTCTCTTGTGGTATTTCAAGTGTATTGAAAGCCCTTTTCAGCCCATGTAAATAGATGTGATTTCTATTCTTAATCTGAAGCTGCTCTGGCACCAGGGCTTAATTGCTTCCTGTTCCACAGGTTTCTGTTGTCTCTGCACATCGTTGTCTGATGGAAGTCCTCCTGGCGGCAACTTCGAGCTATCTATCTATCTCTCTATCTATCTGTCTGTCTGTCTGTCTGTCTATCTGTCTATCTATCTATCTATCTATCTATCTATCATCTTTCTACCATCTGTCTATCCGTCGTCTATCTTCCACTCTCTTTTTATCATCTATTTGTTGTGCGTATGTGCGTGGGTGCGGAGGTCAGAGGACAACTTGCAGGACAACTTTCCTTCCACCTTGTGACTTTGGGGACTGCACTCAGATTGACAGGCTTTAGCCACTGCACCATCTCTCCAGCCCCCCAAGAACTTGATTCTTATCGAATGTTTAAGCACCTTCTGTTTTCCATTCACCCAAGGGACACTTTTGTGCTTGTGTTTTGTCCAATCCGAGCACCGTTTTTCCTTCTTCATTCTGGAAGTTGCTTTGTGCCTTTTGTTCTGGTAACAATGCACAGTGTACATGGTGCTAAGTGCTGCTGTGTCGTTTTTTTATGATCTGAAACCGGAAGCTGAACAACTTTATGGACAGCTGTTGGTCTGATACATTTGCCACAAATCCATTTTGTACAGAGAGAGTCCACACTTGTCAGTGTGTATAGTTCTTTGGGGCCTCTACATGATTGAACCCAAAATCCGTCAAGTGTAATCATTGTTCTTAGAGGCAACACCTGCTGACTGCCAGCCTGAACTTCAGATTCTTTTGAGTAGTTTCCATCTCGCTGATGAAATTCCTCACCTGTTCACACAGACTGTCCACCTGCTCTAACAAATCAGCCAGCTGTTTTAAACTCTGTGTCTGATAGGTATAATATAAGCTTCACCTCAACTCTGTTGATAACTTTGCCACAGGTGGGGTTTCTTCCTTACTCGTGTGATTTTTGATTGAGTATTGGACAGTATGTGAAGAAGAGCATTACACAGCTGAGACCCTGTGTCGGAACGCCTTAAGAAGCAGCCTACTACTCTTGCCCTTGGTAACCAAACTATCTGCATATATATTGGGACTTGGGTGGAGTTCCCCTCGTCTCCCTCATGGACGGCAGATTCCTGGTCTAAGTATAGGATCTGGATGGCAAAGGAACGTTTGCTTCTGCCACTCGTCCCTAGGCAGCGATGCCCATGCCTGGGTGTTCTGGGTGGCTCTTCCCACTGCTCTCCTTGACGCAAGTGGATCTCTCTCTGTTCCTTCTCCACAGTAGCAGGCAAGGGTTTTGTTGCCCCTTCCCCAGCAACTTTTGCTCCTTGGTGGGGAAAAATTTAGGGATGGGGTATCTGCTCTCAGCTCATCATCTCCTGTTTGTGTCCGTGTCTCCTGGGGAGGGCTGATCCTCTTGGAATCTAGTTTTCTTGATTGCCGGGTGGCCTTAGCTCCCTGCTGCTTCTCACTTCCTCAGCAGGGATAAGTTCTTTCCATGTTATACAGAGTCCTTATCTTCAACCTCACCCACCCTGTCTGGAGGCATTTAAGCCCCTTCTCCATCAGGGGTGTGCTCCCTCATCAGAACGTTTCATTTATCAGGGAAATTTTCTCACCTACACTTTTTCATAAGTCTGACCTTCCTAGAATTCTAGGTTACTCAAAATAACAAATATTATATAAAATGTATATAGTTAGTTGTTTTACTGCTTAAGGAATAACTTATTAATAATAACAGTTAGCTGCTTACTCATTTAGGGGACAATGACAAGAGAAATGTCTGTACCTGTTCAGTACAGGTTTGATTTTTTTTTCTTTAGAATATTTTGAATATGGGTTGGTTGATTCTAAGAATATAGAACCTATGGACATGGGAATTTGACGTGTGTGTGTGTGTGTGTGTGTGTGTGTGTGTGTGTGGTTAGTCATTTTAACCATCATATAAATGTACAATACTGAAGTGGTATTAATTAATCAGCAGCTCCATCAGAAACTCAGCACCCATTAACAATGCAATAAAATAATGCCCATTTTCATCTTTTCTCATACTTTCCTGAAAGCTGAGTCATGTCTGGCTTCTGTCACATAACATAGTGCTTATAAGGATCCATTGGGTTATAATATGTTTCAAACATTATTCCTGAGTAATGGTCCATAATATTCCATGATGGCCATAAGTACACAGAGAGGAAGAGGGAGAGGATGAGGAGAAAAAAAGAAGAAGGAGAGGGAGAGAGAGAGAGAGAGAGGAGAGAGAGATTGATTTTGTTTGAATATACCCAATATACCTGTTAATGGATTCTGGGGTTGTTGTCATCTTCTGTGCTTAATGTTGCTATAGACATTCACATACAAGTAGATGTTTGAGTCTGTTTTCTGCTATGAATCAGCCTAGGACTGGAATTGCTGGATCAACTGGTAATTGTGTGTTTAGCTTTTTGAGGAATCACAAAGCTGTTTTGTGTAGTAGCCACGACACTCAAGGCACAGGGTCCCAACTAAGAGACACTCAAGGCACCAGGGTCCCCCATCTTCACCACCAGCTAGTGCTGTCCTGATTACAGTCATCCCAGTACATATAAATATCGCTTCTCGTGGGGCTTTGAGCTTCAGTTTCTTAATGATGGAATGATATGGTGTATCTTTTCATCGCTCATTTGTTTAACATTTGAGAGAGACGTGTCTATGCAAGTACTTTGTATATTTTGAACTTGGTTTCACTTTGCTGTTGTTCTTGAGTTACAGAAGTTAAAATTCTCTGTTATTAGACTATCATCAGAAAATGATTTGCAAATGTCTTCTTATTTCCTATACTGTCTTTTTATTCTTGATAGTGCCCTTGATGCACAAGGTTGTCTTTTATGAGGTACATTTTAATGATGTACACTTTGTACATTTTTATTATAGTTATCTGTGTTTGAGTGTTATCTAAGAAATCATCAAATTCAGGGTCATGACTCTTTCCTCATGTTTTTTTCTTAAGGTCTTATGGTTGGGCCACTGATCTTTCCTGAACTTATTTGTTTATTTTATTTGTAAACAGAGTGCCAATTGTGTAGTCCTGGTTGGCCTCAAACTTGAGGTCTTTCTGTTTTGACACGCCCTTGCTTGCACACAGCGCTAGGATTTCAGGCATGCGCCCGCGCACCTGTCTCTGGTCAGATAACAGTGAGCCAAGAGGGTTTCTTTAGAGACCTGGGGGAAAGGGGAGAGGTAAAAAGTCCTGCCCGGTGTTTATGGTTTGACTCTGAACTTGGAGCGTCCTCTCTCACTCACCAAGCTGCTGAGGATGTATTTTAGTCTTTACTTCCACCCCGTTTGGAGCCCCAGGCCCACCAGAACAGTAACTCCTGTGTTCCCAATGCTGCTCTGGGGAGGAGGCTACCCCAGCATCACTCTGGGAAGATGGAGCTCACGCTAGGAAAGCCACCACCCACACATCTGCTCTGCAGTGCTGCAGGGACCTCTGTAGTAGTTAGCGTCATGCTACCAAGACGAAATACCTGTAACAGTTAAATTACAGACAGAAAAGGTTAGCTCCTGGATCCGGAGGTTCTGGTCCATGACCTCTGGCCCTACCACTTTGCTTTGACGCGTTGCTAGATGGCTATGGTAGGAAGTCCGTGGGGAACGAAAGAGGAAGAAGATGGACCAGTGCCCCACAGCCCCCTCCGAGGGCGTCCTCAGAGCCTAAGGACCTCCTTCAAGGCCCCACCTTCTGAAAATCCCACCACTCCCAGTGTGCCGCACTGGAGCCCAAAATTTAAAACACAGACCTTTGGGGGACATTCAGCATCCAAAGCATATCACCCTTCTGATTTCAGCCGCCCTCACTTCCGCTTGCGTCATTAGACTTTAACATCCTAAAAAACTTTGGCTTTTGTCAGGCTTTGCAAGCTTCTAGGTGTCCGTGGAGAAGCTGTTTTCCAAGTCTTGTTCTGGCACCTGTGAGGTCAGTCCTCATTTATTCTGTAAATTTCGGCTGTCACACTTTAATTTCGTAGTTTTTTATGGGTGTTACCTGGGTTACCCTCTTTTTCCATTTTCATAATCTTTCTTTCTTATTTCCTGAAAATGATATCCTGTAATCTCTTTGAGATTTTTTTTCCTGTTCCTTGAATTCTTTTTTTCTCCTCTTCCCTCCCTCCCTCCACCCTTCAATTTTCTTTATCTCTTCTTAAAAGCACGCCTCAGAGAGCCAGTTAATTACTAATTCTGCAGGGAAGTATAGTTAAAAGGCTGGTTGGAATGGTCATATGAGGGGCCCAGATCGGCAGATTCCCTCTCCAGTGATTGGCGGGATCTTGCTGCGTCATTGAGGTCAGGTCTCTCAATGTTCAGGATGTAGATGTTCACTGACCTCCATTTTCAAGGCCATTGTAGCCTACATTCTCAAGGCCAGAGGCTTTTAGGTTCAACCACACAAGAGAGCCCGTCGGCGGAGGAGAGTCTAGTGTTGCTTTCTCAACGCCTGCCCCGCCCTGCCCTCAGAGGTCCCCGCTCTCGTGGGGTTCTGTAGCCAGCAAGGATTGACTACAGATGAAGAGGCTGCAGTTTCTGGGGTCTATTGAGATGACCACCACTCACCCATCTGTAACTGAAAAGGGAGCCCAGTGGTGGGGGTGGGGGTGGGGGGTAGGGGGGGTGTTCCAGGACTCTGATTCCTGAAACTGATTGCTACTGTAACAGATTCCCACTGTGCCTTTTTTTTACCCTCTAGCTCAGGAAAGAGAAGGGAAAGGTAGAAAGAAAGAAACCGCTCTTCAAGCAGCCTTGAAAGAGAGAAAGAGAGAAAAAGAAAGAAATATTCACTGCCCATTTGGGCTCTCCCTAGCTTGGATAACAGGAGCTGCAGAGAGAACCACTTATCAAACCAACCCACCAACTGCCAGCTACCAACAGTCTCCTTTATGTTCTAAGCAAAGTTCCCAGAAGTCCAAGCAGCATGTAACTGTAAGGAAGGCTGCACAGGACAAAAACGCTCTTGGCAAAGCGTCTTGCTACACCCATCTGCTGGCCAGTCCCACCTCCTGTTGATCTCTCTTTGCTGTTGTCTAGCCTGTCTGTAGTCACAGGGATTTATACATCCCCCAGAAAATTGTATGGACATTGTAATGGGACTTGGGGAAAAACAATGATTAAAAATATGTTGAATTAACCATATTTACACAATTTCTTTAATATCATGGAGATGAAGGAAAACAAATGCCACTAATGATGCAAGAAGCAAAGTGGGAGTAGACGAGCAAGTGGGTAATGGACCCCGTGTCACGTGAAGGCGGTTCATTCTTAGGTTGACTGCTTTTTGCTTGGAAAATACAGTATGAAGAACTAAGAGTGTCAGAAAATGTGTCATAGATGAGCCTCTGATCCTAGGTGCTCACTGGAGATCATCTAGAGGGGAAGTGACTACCACCATAACGGTTTTCTTTCTTTAAAAAATATTTGTTTATTTTTATGTGTGTCCTCTTGGGTTTACGTACACCACATGTGAAGGTCAGAGGGCACTGGATCCCCTGGAACTGGAGCTACTGATGATTGTGAGACACCAGGCAGGTGCTGGGAACCGAACCTATGTCATCTGCAAGAGCAGTGAGTGCTCTTAACTACCAAGCCATCTTTCCAGCTCCCTTCCTTCCTCCCTCCCTCCCTTCCTTCCTCCCTCCCTCCCTCCCTCCCTTCCTTCCTTCCTCCCTCCCTCCCTCCCTTCCTTCCTTCCTTCCTTTCTTCCTTCCTTTCTTCCCTCCTTCCCTCCTTCCTTCTTCCTTTCCTTCCTTCCTTTGTCTTCCTTCCTTTCTTCCTTCGTTTCTTTCTGAGTTGACCTGACTAACAAAAAGTATGCGCTGTGAGAACCACACTCCTTCCCCTTTCTTGGCATCTAATGGTTTATCACCCAGATTCTTCCTGGGATCCATAAAGAGCTATTGGTTACACAATTAATTCAGCACAACTGCAATTCTAGGCGGCTCTGCTCATTATAAGTTCCATTTATCTCCCTATAAAAGGAATACTTTCTGTACAAGCAGCTTTGGGAGACTCAGTCAAAGGAGTGTACAAATAAATAATATGTTTATAAAAACAGAGGTGGAAACAATGCTTTTGTGTCCGAGGAGGTGGAATCCAGAGCTTTGCACATGATAGACAAATGCTCTGCCACTGAGCTGCACCCTGACCTAAGAACGAAAGATGTTTTAGGTCCTGCTGTATAGCAAATACATATGATGAAGACAAGCTGCACTGAGTATTCTTTGAGCAGTAATAGGATGGGTATTAACCTTAGTGCGGCTGAATATCCCCTTAAAATCAACCTTGGTTCCATCCAAGAAATGGCTACATTGGCAAAATAAAGATACATTAATTGCTTTTGGCTCCCCCGGGAACTTAGAGGTTATGATGGAAGGCAGAGAGATGGAAGATGGTTTATATATTTCTGGCCCCAGAAGGCCCAATGGGTATGGCCAGTAGTGGCCAACGCCAGCTGACTTGGCTGACTAAGGCTGGTTGTGTGCATCTGCCACAGCCTCTGTGACCGGAGGTGTCATAGCCTGATGCAGCCGCGGTGGGTGTTCATAGCCTCACTCCTCTCTGCGTGTCGTCCTTGTGAGCAGGAGCTTGTCTAAGTGGTCTTTCATGAATGGAGGTGGGGATCTCTCTACCCATCAACACTAGTGTCCCTCCAAAATCACAGGGAGTGAAAACACATGTCCACATGGATCTCCCAGGTGTAGATCTGGCCTCTCTTTATGTTTTCCTGTGGGCTCAGTATTTCTTGTTCATCACATAACAATGCTCCTGCCTCAGCCTCTTCCTCCTAATGAAAATATCCCCTGAGGCGTGTCTTCCTCTTTCGACCTCCATCCCATCAAATATCTCCTTCTGGGGCCTCTTCTGGTGGCTGTCCACCTGGCAACACACGTGTGCTTCACCCGGGCGCCTCCAGCTCCAGCTGTTCCCTGCTTTCCATCGCCACAAAGCTCTCAGCCCTATGTGCTTGCTTTTCTGGTTTCCCCAGCAGAATGTGACTCCACGGACAGGATTTTCTTCTCTTTCAACAGCTGTGGCATCCCCATACAGAGTGGCTCGATAGGGGACCAGAGGGAGCCTGTGAAGAGCTGGAGCTGGCCTGCAGGCTATGGGGCAACAGGAGCCAGCAGAGCCCAGGGGTAGTGGGAGGGCTCCTGCCCTCGTCTCCATGCACACACCCTGGGGTGTGGTGTCCTGTCCAGCTCACGGCTGCTGCTGGTCTGGTAACTGCTTGATGGCATGCTAAAGTTGGTTATTAGCAGAAGTAGCCAAGAGGGAGAGATGGGTGAGTGACTTCCCTTTGTGTGATGACCTGGAAGGTGCAGAACAGTCCCCTGTAATACCTCCATGTGCCCCATGGCAGCCGGCCAGCATTAGCTATTAACTGGTGGGTTAACTATTAACTAATTAGAGAAAGAGGGGCAAGGAAGGTTCTGAAGCCACAGAGCACGTGGGAGCAGAAAGCCAAACCCCAGCCCTTTCTGAGTCTCCCTTGTGCCAAAGGTAGGAAGTGAACTAACTCCAGTTTATCCTGTTAGGGCCACTTCGCCAACTGCCTGGGGGGTGTGAGACCTGGGCTGCTGGCTCTTCCTCAGGAAAAAGGTTGTGAGGGGACCATCACTTCCCTGGCTTATCCCAAAGACAAAGACAATGTAGAGAGACTCACTGGAGGAAGGGTGGCCCACGTGGGCACTCTTCAATGTCAAGCATGTTATAAGCCTCGTTCTACACGCTTGGTGCTCATGTCCTCAGAACCCCCAAGCGATGGGCAGTGTAGTCCTGTTAAGTTTCCTATAAGGAAACAGTCTCAGAGGCGTCGGGTAACCTGCCCAGGACTTGAGTGCAAGGTGGAGCCAGTCTCGGGTCAGATCTTCCTGGCCCCAAAGCCCTGCTCTTCCTATTGCCCAGGGTGTCCCCTGCTAGCAGCAGGGCAGGTTCCAGGTCAGGGTGTTATCTGTAACTCCCTGTACCTCTCACCTGCTTAGCAACATTCAAGAAACGAAAAGAAGGATGTTGCTAGGGTGGCTGGTGCCCAGAGTCTCCTCCGGGCCTGAGCCAGGCCATAATTATTTCCAGCACACATGGATCTCTTGGATTTGGTGACTCTTTGATTTCTTTTCTCTCTTTTTCTTTTCTTTATTTTTCTTTTTCTTTTCTTTTCTTTCCTTTTCTCTTCTCTTCTTTTCTTTTCTTTTGTGTATGTTTCAAGACAGGGTTTCTCTGTTTTAATTATGGCTGTCCTGGAACTCACTCTGTAGACCAGGCTGGCCTCAAACTCACAGAGATCCACCGCCTGCCTCTGCCTCCTAAGTGCTGGCATTAAAGTGTGCACCGCCGCCACCACCACCCCCACCACCTGGCGCGGCTCTTTGGTTTCTTACACCACATTTTCTTATGGATTCTCTTTGTATTTGATATATAAAATGGAAAAGCCCCTCAGAGAAGACTCCAGCCATGAACCAGGGGTCTGGATGCTGGTGGGAGCAGAGTTCATAGGCACTTTCTGAGTGTGAAGACCCTGTGCTACAGGGTAAGAGGTTAAGATCCAAGGAACCCCAAGTCCCATTGAGCCAAACAGGCAGAGCTAGAGTTTGGGGTGCCTAAGGAAGTTGGGATGGTGGGTAGAGTTTTAGGGCAGGGATCTAAAAACAACGATGGTAGTAGCCCGGGAACATGGGTGGAGACTCAGGGCACTTCCTGGCTTACGGCTGGCCTGTGCAGGCTTGACTCGCTGGCTGGGATCTGATGCAAGGGTGATGGTGTCACAGGCTATGCCAAGGTGGCAGGTGTTTGAGCTCTGCCCTGGCCACAGAGGAGGAGTCTTCCTGTGCACCTTGTAGGTTCAGTTAAGAACCTAGAAAGGACAAGCTTTAGGAGAAACGCCACATCCTAGAGGGAAAGGCACACCCTATGATTAAGCTCAGAACCTAAACAGGCCTGCCCTAACAAAGAATAAAACCACACAAGAGCAATTCTCAACAGCCTCTAATAACAGATGACCTCGTCCACACAAACACCACCCGCAGTGTGGGACACAGACTATTACAGACTTGTGAAAAATGGGGTCCGTGACCCATAATCAAGAAAAACAGCAGGTAACAGAAACAAGCCTCAAGACAATCCAGATGTTGGAGTAAGTAGATGGGAAAATGAAGACTAAACACATAAGGATGTAATGCATATCTACATGTGGAAATAAGTGGATAAATGAAGAGACAGAGAAGACAGCACAGAGGATCGAAGCAGCCTTCACTCACAGATTCTTATTTTAAGTTGGGACAATAAATAAATGCTATTGTAAACTGGAATAACTACTAAAGAAGCACGCTGGTATGGACTATGAGGGAATCTTAAGGCATCTTCTGGGCTTAAAATAATGCAGGAAAGAAAGAACCAGAGAGTAAAAATTAAAAGTAGAAGAGCAAAGCATATGTCACATATCAAAATGACAACCCCAAACCCAAAGATATCACATCAGTGTAAGTATCTGGATGTAAAGAGGATTATAAACAGAGATGCATTCTAGAAAATACATACCTTAACACATCCTGGTGGGTAGGCAAGGAGGGAGAGGGTTACATAATAAAAACAGTAAGTGGGCTGGAGAGACGGCTCAGTGGTTAAGAGGAGGGACTGCTCTTACAGAGGACCCCAACTTGGGATGCCCAGCACCCACGTGAGCGGCTCCAGCTCCAGGGGATCTGCTTCCCTCTTCTGAAGGTACTTGTACTCGCATGAATACACCCTCAGCACACAAACACAATTGAAATAAAATATCTAAAAATAATAAAATTGAAGGTGCAATCTCCCAAAGTTGGCCTGCAGGGCTAGGGTTGTTAGTCACCTTGAAGAAACCAGTGCCTAGCTGGATTCAACGGCTGACTCAGAAGCTAGCACTAAAGCCACTACATTTTGATGAGGAACACTTTAAATTTAGCCACCTCTCTGCATTAAGATTCTCTTATTAAGAATCATCTGACCATGCTTTTCATTGGGGATAATATTCTTATTCAAGAACTGAAGGTTTAATGTAAAATTAATAAATGATATTCCCACAGGTTAGTACCCAACTTAATTCTTTGAAAACTTAGTGAGAGTGTAACAGAATCAAAGCATTTAAAATAAATACACTCACTACCTACTCCAGCAATTTGTGTCAACCGCAGCAACAATAAAATATAAAACACAAATGCAGAAGTATAATTGCTTTAAAATATACTACTTCCACTTTGGTCGATGTCATACACGTATGTGTATGTTCTACAGAGGAAGCAGAAATCCTCTCTACAAACATCATTGTCATGAAGTCTTGAGGGCTTGCGTCTGTCTCAGTCTGCCTCCCACTTCAGTGGCAGAACTGAGTGACTGTAACAGAGACCGAACAGTTCACACAGCCTGGGATGTTCACTTCTGTGTTCCGAACAAACACACGAAAGGCTCGCTAGCCTGTGTTCTCAGAAAAGGAATGTGCCTTTGCATTTGCATTTTAGGAGAGATGTTTGCTTTTCTGGGAACGAAGGAAGCGAAATTTTATGGAGTTTATCTCTTGTTCTTTCTCATCTAATAATCTGATACTAGGAAACTGAAAAGTTTTAACAACTTGCCATTAAAGGTGAAATTTTAAAAAGCAATAAATCCCCTAACACAGTTACAGAGAAAATGTTTTATTGCTAGACTAATCTAATTATTCACTATCTTACAAGTGACATTAGAATAGAGGTTTTTGCAGATGAGATTTTTGTTGTTTTGTTTTGTTTTTTCAAGACTGAGTTTCTCTGTTGTGACTCTGGCTGTCCCAGAACTCACTCTGCAGACCAGGCTGGCCTCGAACTCAGAGAGATCCGCCTGCCTCTGCCTCCTGAGTGCTAGGATTAAAAGCATGCACCACATCGCCTTGGTTTTGAAGATCATTTTAAACCCGGAGAACAGTAAGAATTATTTACTCTCAGTAATCATCTTCAGCGTATAATCAGTAGAAAAATTATCTTAAATTTACCATTTAAAAAAATGTACCTAAATAGGCTGAGCATGGTGCTATGCACGCCTGCAAGCCCAGAATTTGGAAAGAGGGATCAGAAATTCAGCATCATCCTTGGCTATATAGCAAACTCCAGGCCAGCCTGGGCTACATGAGACTCCGACTCACGATCAAATGTGCCTAATTAGATTAGTAGTACTGAAAGGACACACCCAGCTGGGTGTAACAGATCACCCTGGTAATCCCAGTACTAGACAGGAGATTGTGAGTTCAAAGCCTGAACTACAGAGACTCTTGTCTCTCCTGAGACACAGCTTCACGAAAGACGCTTCAGGGTTATAGAGCACTACATAGAACTGGTTTTGGTAATTAACCACTGTGCTTTGCCCCATCTGAGCATCAGCACCACACTGCAAGTGGTGTCTTTGTGTTCGGTGGACCTCAGCAGCTCAGTATACTGGTTTTGTTTGTGAGCTCTTGGTGGATGCTAGAGGTCTACATTGGAACTGCATCGTTCCAGAAGTGGTGGGAGGAGTGACTGGGTTTGCCCTCGGAACTGATAATTTTTTAATCCTGCCACTAAGCAGTATTTGGCCATTTTGATTCTAAGTACCAAATGGTTAACGTGAGTGTCAAATGGAACTGCGCCGTGTGCCACCCTTAGGTTGGCCTGCCTCTTCCTGACAGAATCAAACGGTGCACACAGGTTTCAGATACTGAGATCTGCAGCTGACATCAGTTAATCCCCTCAATTGGTAACTTTAAGTAGGAAGTAGGAGTTTTGTGTTAAGTCTCTTAATTTATTTGTATCCTATACTTAAAGATAAATGTTTTTTTTTTTTAAATGAGGGCCTCTTGCTTTCTTTCCTGAAATGCGCTGTTTTTTAAAAAGACTATTATAGTGAGACCCACCTTGGGAAATTAGAGAAAAACAAGATGTTTATCGTTGTATTTGACATAATTTGGAACTTACACTTAAACTAGTATTTTGTCATTTTGCACTCCTTGTTAACCCATTCAGTGCAGAGTAGCAAACTTTCTCCAAAGTTATATGTTAAATCACCACTAATATGTACTCAGAACCAAAGACAAACATGTAATAAACATTTAGTTTTTAAAATTTAGTTCTGTTAGCTAAATGGCAAAAGATAACAGTAAAAACTGTGATTTTCTTGAGAACAAACAAGTATGAGCACCTGGTGTAGCTGTTTGAATGTAAGACAAGAGGAGCTTTGAGAAAAGAACACGAGAGGAGGTGGCGTTTCATCAGGAGCTCTGCTGGTCCTGGTGCACACGCCTCAGAGTAGAGCCCTGTAATGCAAAAGAGATCTGGCAGAACTGGGGGCGGGGTAGCTACACAACCACAGGTGAATGCTTTAAATGCCCCTCAGCAAATGATAGAACAGGAACGAAGTGACATTTGCACAGAACATCATCACCAAAGGAATATAATATCCAATTATCTTTTCGAGTTTACACGGAACGTTCATCAGGACAGGAAATATGTTTGATGATGAAATAAGTTTCAAAGTTAGAAACGTTTTTTTTGTTTTGCTTGTTGTTTGTTTCTTTACAGAATATGTTCTCTGACTACAGTGGAATTAAATTAGAAATCAATAGCAATGATGTGCCTGCAAATTTTTCCTAAAAATTTCTAAGTATTTGCAAGTTACAAAGTATGAAATATTTCAACCCAAGTGATGGTTCAGACAGGCGTATGAGAATGTGTAAAGCTGCTTAGAGGGTAGATGGGAGCTTGAATTATAAACCTTAGCAAGACTGATCACAACAAAAAGACAGAAAATGAAGACTACCAGGAACGGAAACCGCGGAAGCGTTAGTGCAGGCCCTACAACCACTTCCGGTCAATCCGGTCCGTGCCGCGGGCTTAGCTGACGGGTATGGACAGCCGAGAAGGTAACTCTACAGGGCCAGCGACCTATTTCCCATGTTGCACTGTGGCGGTTCTCTTTCTCTTCTGAATCCAGGTGATTCCAGAGCAGTCGTTACCCCTGAAAATGGCACAGAGGTGGCATCACAGGGAAAGGAAACCCTTAAAGGGGTCGGCTCTGTCTTGCCGAAAAGCACAGGAAAGCCTGGAGAGGAAGCAGCAAACACCGTGAAGGTGATGAGGGCACACCAGGTCACCCAGGCCCTTGGGAAGCCAGCCCAAGAAGCAGAAGAACCCCATCCACAAGGCTCTGGTCGTCCAACCGGGGAACAGGACTTTGTGGCTACAAGACGCGGGGTCTGCCAACCAAGACCGAGGCTGGTCCTCCAGCTCAGGATCCCAAAGGGACAAGGCCTGTGAAGGCCTATAATAAAGGCCTGTATCTGCTATGTGAAGACAGATGGACCAGTGTTAGCCCCTACCGTCAACACTGCACATGGCAGGTATCCTGTGCTGTTTTCACATAGGAACTGCCCTTGCAGGATCTGGGGTGGTTTGTTTGTTTGTTTGCTTGCTTGCTTCTTTTAACTCAAAATCGTTGGAAAGAGAAATCTGGAATGGCTTTAAATCTAGCAAGGAAATTGAATTTATCAGGCTATGTAGAGAAGAAATACTTCCAATCTTAGAAAAGAAGAGGGGGAAATCTCTAAGTTGTTTTTACGATATTGGCGTTATCCTGATACCCAAACCAGACAAAAACATAGCAAGAGGAAAACTCAGAGTGTGAGACGACGGCTCAGTTAGTGAAGTCCTTGCCATGCAAACAGGAGGACCTGAATTCGGATTTCCCACACAGTAGAGCAATACAGCCTGTAACGCTAGCATTGGATAAGGGGGTGGGGAGGGTGGCGAGACAGGAGGGTTCTTGGGGGTTTGCAGGCCAGGCAATCTAGCCAAATCAGTGATATCCAAGTTCAGTAAGCAAACCAGTTTCAAAGGATGAGGTGGAGTCTGATTGAGGAATTGCCCAATGTCAACTCTGGCCCCACACCCATGCAGCACACACACAAACATGGATCAACACTCCTCATAAGCATCCGTGCAAAAATCCTTACCAAACACTGAGAAACTGAAATGAACGATATACAAAAGGAGAGACCTGTTCGTTTTTTAAGATAAGCTAACACAGCCATCTTAGTGCTAATGTCTTTGTTGGTTTGATTTTCCACAGGCCCAGAGAAGCGGCAGCTTTGTTAGTAGTTCTGGGGCCCTCACAGACTTATGGTATGTGCTGAAGCTTTCCCAAGGGTGGCTGTGGTGTGGCCTCGGCGTTTAGGACAACCCTGGACGTGAAGGAAGCTTTGGTGCACAGGCTTTCAGCTCTGCTGATCAGACCTGAGGTTTTGGCCCAGGGTGTGGCCAACTGTATTGTCTGGGAGCTCTGTGGCCCTATCCCTGACCCTGCAGTGTCATGGGCAGACGCTGTCCCTCCTAGCTCGGATGAAGGAGGCTTTGGTGGCTGGTGGTGCTCCTGTGAGCTGTTTGTCATTCTGCTCATGTAGGCCAGTGTAACAAGTCCTCATAAATGCATTCTTTCAGCCCTGCTCCTTCAAATAACCCAATGCAGTGACAAACCTGTGAACTGATGGCGACTGTGGGCTGTTGGGTATTTCCACCAGTGCCCAGCCAGTCTTCTTGATTCTTGGTTAGCTTTTCCAGGGGTGCTTTGATTTTTAATAGAACCGCTTAGCATCTGACTGACTGTTCATCCCTTGGCATCAGGAGTGATCCTGAAATTTGGGTGATATACTGTGGACTAATTTAACACGTTCCATGTTCTGCCATAACTGTTACACATTATTCTTCACTGATAGTCAAACAGCACAGAAACTGGGGTGACCATGGTGTGCTGGGGAACTCTTGGGCCAGTAGATCAGAACCCTTTAGTGTTTGAGAGCTTCAGAAGGACTCATGGGTTAAGACCAAGATAAGGAGAGGAGTTTTCTAGCCTGTTTCTATTTCATTTTTTAAAAATATTTTAAATCATTATCAGGGGGCGCGTGTGTGCCGTACATGGAAGGCCAAAGACTGCTGGCTGGAGATAGCCTGGTCTCCTTCCACCACGTGGGGTCTGGGGCTCAAATTTAAGCTGTCAGGCTTGGCCATGTTGCCAGCCCCTGGAGTCCTGTTTCTTGACCCTTTATCAGCTCACTGAGACCTAGACGCTGAAGCTCAACATAGGTCAGATCCATGCCGACAGCATGGTTGTGCACAAGGAAGGAGCAGAACGTAAGCCGAGTAGCTGAGTTCACAAGCCTTAATTCATTACAGAAGGGCCCGCTCCTCTCGCAGCCTCCAGATCTCAGCCACTGATTTGGACTTTAAGTAAAGCTAAGATGCTGGTTCAACAGGAGAGTACAATGGGTAGAGGAGGAGAAGTGTGTGGGGGTGTGGGTAGACTTTAACAGGTTGTGGTAAAAGACATGGTGTAGGCAGCCCTGATACTAGGATTGGGTGAAGCTGTAGGGAGCTTGGAGGTTTCCTCAGTCTGCAATTAGGGATTCCCATGGGCACCCCTTAGGAGACCCAGGGCCTCCTCCTGTTACAACACAGCCCAGGAATTAGGTGGGGACCCTGGACATTAGAGGTGAGATTATGTCTAGAGTTACCTGTTTGAAAGGCACATTTCATATGTTAAGACTATTTTAACAACACAAACATGGCTAGTTCCATTCTACATGTGGGCAAACCAGAAATCTCTTAGAAATTTGTGTAGGTGGAACATCTCACTCGTTACTGAGACTAGCTATTTTGACAGAGCCGTATCAGGAAGGACACAGTGTTCCATGTCAGCCATGGGGAGCTGCTGAAGAATTCTGAGTGAATACAGTGAATCGAATTTCTTTTCTTTCTAAGGAAATTCTTTTGGAGGAGTGCTAATGGAGGCATGGCAGTCACTCAGGAGACTTTAAGAACCTCCCAGGAGAGATGGTGAGATGTAGGCAAGGGAAGTGGAGAAGGATGTGGAAGAATATGGCACATTTGGGTACCATCAGAACAAAGCCTGATGACCAATTAGATGTGCAGATAATAGAAGTATGATTCAGGGTGTCTTGAGCAACTGAGTGGATAGTGGTGACATCAAAGATGAAGATGAAGATAGAAAGGTTGCTCAGGATGATGAATATGGACTTGGTATAGCAGAGAATAAGGGTGGAGAAAGAAACATCAAGATTAACATATGGGGGATGGGGGGGACTGGTGCACACCTTTAATCCCAATGAGTTCAAGGCCAGCATGGTCTACAGAGTGAGTTCCAAGACAGGCAGAGTTACAACAGAGAAACCCTGTCTCGAGAAACAAACAAACAAAGATTAGAGTATCAAAGAAGCCACTGGGCAGAACAACTAGAAATCTCCCCTCACCAAGGCTACAACATAATCAAAAAATGTGCATGAGAATGCCCCCCTTCCCCAAATATAGTGAAAATGACTGTTTCAATAGCCTAGGAATGGTCAGGATGCTGAAGGAGGCGTGGACTCTAGCTCACTTCCATTCTTGGGGACATTGTTCTCATATTTAGCAAACTGTCCCCACTTCTGTTACTATATGTGTGTCCCCGGTCTGATTCCTTGTTTCGAGACTCAAGGACCCGGAAATCTCAGTAGGTCCCCTCTAGGCTCTGTTAGAGAAGCATCCTGGTAGGGCTGTAAGGGTGAAGGATGGCTTTGGAGGCGACAGTGGACAGCTGGTGTGATCAGAAGTCCCGAGGGGACTTCCATACAGCCGTGGAGGGAAGGGCTGTTGGAGATGGAGGGCTTAAGGAGAGCGGGAACATTGGGCGGAACTTGATAACTGGGGTCCTTGGATTAGAAACAGTAAAATTCCCAGGGTCTCTGAATCATTACACTGCTGTCTCATTTAATCACTGTCTCCATTTTCATGTTAACTATCTTTCCTGAGGCCTTTTGACAGTTTAGGTTACACCAAATGCTCTAGCAGCATAACCTATAAATTCTAAGGCAGCATCAAGTTTCTTTACTCCGGTAGTTTCCGATCCCCTTTATTCTGATGCAATTTTAGAGGTGTCACTTCTGAGGCAGCCATGGGAAGCACCATCGAGTAAATCCCCGCCACGGCTCACATGCAGTAGCCTGCTAGGCTTTTTCTTGGTTTAGAAAGAGGGATGGCGAGATTTCAATAGTACACCAGTTCCTACGCTGTTAGCCGGTGGTTTGCCTGGCTGGCGGGGTCTTGGAAGAAATATGGTTGAAAAAGTGAGCACAAGGAAGTCCAGGGAAAACGGGAAACTGAAGATATGAGTGTCCCTAGTGAATGCTCAGCAGAGCGATGGGTAAGAAGGGATTAGGATAACTTATCCAGTGGGACCAGACAGCCTCCTTCCCCAGCCAGCACTCTCACTGCCCGATGGACTCATGATCAAAGTGGCCGTGGTGGAGGGAAGTTATTCAGGAGCCGCACGTAGACTTCCAGTCCCCAAGGCTGGTCTGGCTATGGCCACAGCTGAATGCCCAATCTGCCAGCAACAGAAACCAACATTCAGCCTCTCCCCACAATAAGTTTAGCATTCCCCAGAGTGATCAGTTAGCTGCCATCCACAGAGTTATAAAACGTCTTATCCGACATCATGGTCGTTCGAACAGCATTGCTTCTGCCCAAGGAACACACTTCACAGCAAATAAACTACGACGAAGAGCAGCGCACATGGAATTCATTGTCTTACTATGTTATCCATTTTTCTACGAGCAACCAGCTCACAGAATAAAGAAATGGCCTCTACAGGATTTAGCTGATGAGCCACCAAGGGGTAAACATGAGACTAAAACCTCTCACTTTGCTCCTAGTGAGACACCAGCAAACATTTAGCTTCTTGTTGCTAAGGCTGTATGCTCTGTTGACCTGGTAGTCCTAGTCCAGAAGGAGCATGGCTGAATTGAGAAGCAACAATGGGGCTACTGGACTGTAAATGAAGATGGCCAGCAGGCCACATCTAGCTCCTCATGTCCCAGAAGCTGTTGAGGGCTAGATCAACCAGAGGCTTTCCTTGAGGCCTCGATGTATGGAGGAGGGACATAGTGTTCCTTCTCTAAAACCAAGAATATGCTTAACAGAGCCAGCAATGGCCTGGGGCCAGACCTTGGGAAGGCTGTGGCTTCAGATCCTAAAAACCCAAGTCTTTCTACCCTAAGGTGCTACGGTTATCAGTCCCAAGGCCGCTGTGAGCTCCATCTGTGATGTTCTTGAGATACTGTGTCCCCTTTGTGCAACATCGCTTGATTAGCTCCCCGATAACTTTGTCTCACTGTATGACAGCTTTCTGCTGCTCTGTCACATTCCCCCACACAAATAGCATATAAGATGCCCTTCTCCTCCTCCTCCTCCTCCTCCTCCTCCTCCTCCTCCTCCTCCTCCTTCTCCTTCTTCTTTTAATTTTTATTTCTTGAGACAAGGTTTCTCTGTTGTAACTCTGACTGTTCTAGAACTCACTCTGTAGACCAGGCTGGCTTGATCTCACAGAGATCTGCCTGCCTCTGCCTCCCAAGTGCTGGGATTAAAAGTATGTATCACCATGGCCGGGCTGATGCTACACTTCTTAATAAATTTGCTTGGCAGAAGACACAGCTTATTCAAGACCTCTTGACTCCAAAGTTTTCTATATTCTTATCTTCTGATCACCTGGTCTCCCTCTCAGGAGGACCTGTCAACTGAAGAACAACCTGCTGGCCCAGGTCAGAGTCAAAAGGCTAAGTTGAGTTACTGTGCTGTCTGAAAAGACAGACCCTGACTCCTGAAGGGAGACTGGGCTGCTCTTCCAAAGGAGGGAAAGAAGAACGTGTCTGGGATAAAGAAAATTCCTGAAGACATCTCTCAGCTGGACATCTATGTCCAGCCATTGAGGCTGATGGAAAAACTACAGCAACTCACTTAAGGTAGGGTTGTTCATAAACCGGTCCAGTCTATCCAGGATTGGTGATTTGGGTAATCCACCAGGTGAGAACAACCACAGCCGAGGACCTTTTTTATAGAATATAGATAACACGGTATGAAGAAGTATAAATTCATCTGTGAACAAGTGACCAAATTCAGAAACCAGGATGAGTCTTGTCAGGAACATTCTCCACTCTTTTTATGACCATGTGTGTGCATACATATTAAGCAAATATTTATGTTTTATCCTTCTCAGCCTTTTTCATGACACACACAGGTTACACCGAGCGTAGCGCTTGCCATTTGTATATGGCTACCTGTTATTTGCCATATTATTTAAGTTATGGCTTATTAAAAGAAGAGTGGCCGTGTTCTTGTATCCTCTATGGGAAAGAGTGTTTGTATCCTGGATAGTTGTGTCAGGCTGAAGTTTGACCTTGTCTTTATTGACAAATTAAATGTGGTTTAAAGAGGTGTGTTAGTGCCAGGTTGTCTTGGGGGAACATGGGTGAGATAGTTAATTTTATGTGTCAACTAGTCTGAGCCATAGTGCCCAAATGTTAGGCCAAACATTATTCTGGATGTTTCTGTGAGGGTGTCTGTTTTACACTAGTTTCCATTGCTGTGGCAAAATAGCTGAAGTTAACTAAAAGAAAGAAAAGTGCATTTGGGCCCACAGCTCCAGGGTTTCAGCTAGGCCACAGGGGTCATCTGGCCCTGTAGAGGCCCAGTACCTCATGGTGGGAGCTTGCGGTAGGTGGGGCCTGCTCACCTGATGCTGCAAAACAAAGCAAGAGGCAGGAAGGGCCTCCTCCAGTGTCCCTCCTCAGTCTGTCCCTGCTCCAGTGACCTACTTTACTCCCATGAGGCTTCATTTCCCAGAGGTTCCACTGTATCCGAATAGCACCATAGGCTGGTGACCCAGCCTTCAGTACATGGCCTATAGAAGTCATTCCAGATCCAAACTATAGCAGGATGTTCAGAGAGATTAACATTTAAATTAGCGAAGCTTGAAGACTGGTCCCAACATGGGTGGGCCTCATCTCTCCTGAACGCCTGGATAGAAAGAAAAGATTGTGCTTCCCTCGTAGTTATTCTTCTATTGCTCTAATAAGACACCATGACCAAAGCAGCATATAGAATAAGACGTTTATTTGAGGCTTAGCGTTTCAGAGAGTTAGAGCCCATGTCCATCACGGTGGAGAGCATGGCAGCAGGCAGGCAGGCATGACGCTGGAGCAGTAGCAGAGACCACTTTAAAAAAAAAGTTAATTGAAATATGTTTTTCATACAATATATTATGATCACAGTTCCTCTTTCCACAACTCCTCCCAGGTCCTCCCCACCTCTCCACCACCCAATTACACACCTTTCTCTCTCACATCTTAAGAGACAACCACAAGGCACAGAGAGACACTGGGAATGGTGTAGGCTTTGGAAATCCCCAAGTCCATCTCCCAGTGACACACCTCCTCCAACCAGGCCATACCGTCCCCAAATGTTCCACCAACTGGGATCCAAGTATTTAACGGTAGGCGCCTGTAAGGGCCATTCCTATTCAAACCACTACAGCTTCCCTGAAAGAGAGGAAAGTCTACACAATGCAGTTTTCAAAGTGGAGATTTAGCAATGGCTCTTTGGGTCTCCAGCTGGCTAAGCTGCCCTGAAGACTGGGTACTCGCAGTCCCTGTCATCATGACCCACCCCTCACAGTAGGACTTCCTGTTCCTATATATCTGTGTCTACATCATCACCACTATCTGTATTATATATGCTCTGACGTTTATGTATCTATAGATAGATGATAGATAGACGATAGATAGATAGATAGATGATAGATAGATAGATGGTAGATTCATACACATATAATATGTAGATACATAGAGACATATGATAGGTGCATACATACATATGTAATACAGATACATAGGCAGAAATAGATGATAGATAGATGATAGATAGATAGATAGATAGATAAAGAGGTCCCACATCCTGCCTGATCTGCTTTTGTCTTTCGCATCCAGATTTGTCCCAGATTCAGGCACCCAGTAGGTAAGGTTTCAAGTCTTACTTTCATGTTAATTAAGATAAGAGGACTTGGAAGCCTTGGAAAGGCTGGGCGATTTCCTATCTTCCCAGGAGCTGAGGCAGCTTCATCTGTCACTGGACCAGCTCCTCGCCATTCCCAGGAGGCAGAAAGCCTGAAAGAGCAGTAATTACCCAGTCACAACAAACCACTCTCCTCCCTCTCCTGACCCCTGACTGCTGACTTCAGGGTAAAGTCAGTCTGATTTCAATTGGGTGGGAAACTGTCTGTAGTCAGAGGCCTACTCCAGCTTAGTGAGGGCAGGGCAGGTACAGAACCAAATGTTTCCACATTAAAGGCTTCCTTGCTGATCACTGGGCCCCAGGGCTACACAATCCCTTAAAGGCAGATTATTCCTGGAGACTTATTTTCCATGGATACCTATAGATGCCGGCCCTGTCTTTTCTTGCATGCTGTGAAAAATGCCTAAGATACATTTAAGGATATAACATAAAAGTCATTTCATTGAACAATTATTGTAATAGTACTAGTTTCTGGGGGGAGTCCAATGAGGTTTTTCTCAGTGTGAATTGTCAAGGTTGAAAAACAAAAAGTCCGGCTGGTAGGTGGTGGTGCACATGTTTAAATCCAGCACTTGGGAGGCAGAGGCAGGTGGATCTCTGTGAGTTCCAGGACAGCCAGAGTTACAACAGAGAAATCCTGTTTTGAAACACCACCACCAACAACAAATAAACTAACAAACAAAATCTGAGCTGGTTGGAGGGCTCTTAAGGGATCCAGGAGGCCCTTGTCAGTCAGATCCCAGACACACCTGCAGCCAGGCTTTGAACTGAGCTACAGATACTGGATGGGCGTCCCTAGAAACAATGTTAGTCCCTGCGGGCCTCCTGCATAATGGACTAATAGATGCCTTCTTCCCAACTTCCACATCCAGTCTCTTCCTTTTCTATTCTCTTCTTGTTTGTTGAGACAATGTTTCACACCGTATCCTAGGCTGGCCTGGAACTCAGTATGTAACTCAAGCGGGCCTCAAACTTTTGGTAATTCTCCCGTCTCAGCCCCTCAAGTCAAATGTGCTGAGATTACAGCCAGGAGCCATCACACTCAGCTTCTAATTGCTTCAAATTTTTAAAACATATGCACGGTTTCTTTGAGAGGTGGGGAGGAGTTTGGCACAGAAGTCTTCAATGTCTGTCTCTCTTTCTCAGTTATAAATCTGCAGTCATTGATACCCAGCAAACGTTGCCATGGCAGCGCGGATCAGGAGCATCAACGTGATTTGCCCGGCAGCATGGGTCACAGACATCAGCATGGTTTTCCGGCGGCAGCACGGCTGTTAAAGAGAGTTCTTAAAAACTGTAATAAAGATGTTGCAGTGTAGCTTTTAACAGTTGCTGGCTACTGTGTGTGTGTGTGTGTGTGTGTGTGTGTGTGTGTGTGTGTGTGTGAGAGAGAGTTATCTTTAAGGGTCTGACCACTGGGAGTCTGAACACGCTCCAGTGAGTACACAGTAACTCAGATTGGACTTGGGTTTTTTTGTGGTTGTTGTTGGTTTTGGAAGGCTTAGGAGGAATAAGAAGTAGTGTGGTAGGGATACATTATATGAAACTCTAAAATAATCAATAAAATATTATGTTGAAAATTAATTGATTAACATTTTTATGTTGAGAAAAATAAAACTATCTTATTCTAATGAACTCACAAACTAAAACTTCACACAGCTAGATTAACACTCGCCCACTACCAAACCCCGTATCTCTCAGCCAACTCCTGTACGGCTGGGAGGCCATTTTGAAGCTGTAGCTTTTCCTCTTAGGGTTGTACACTCTCATTGTCAATTATGTTTTTTTACACCTGTGTACCACCAAACAAAAACAAAGAACTCTATGACAGAGCTGAAACTAAAAAAAAAAAAAATGCTTTCTATCATCCGTCATGACTCATGTGTCCCGCTTACGCTCTGTCTAATCCCTTTCTTTCAGAACAGCTCAACTTCTGCCAGAACCAATAGTAATCCCTGACTGTGCTGGATAGTTTTATGTCAGCTTGACACACACTGAAGTCATCTGAGAAATTAAGGAAATTAAGAAAATGGCTCTGTAAGATCCTGCCTGTAGGGCATTTCTTAATTAATGATGGATGGAAGAGGACCCAGCCTATTATGGGTGGTGCCATCCCTGGACTGGTGTGTTCCATAAGAAAGCAGACTGAGCAAACCATAAGGAAGCAGGCTGAGTCAACATGAGGAGAACCCATGAGCAGCACCCTCCATGGCCTCTGCATCAGCTCCTGCCTCCAGGTTCCTGCTCTGCTTGAGTTCCTGCCCTCACCGCTTTTGATGATGCTCTGTTACATGGAACGGTTAGCAGAATAAACCCTTTCCTCCCCAAGTTGCTTGGGGTTATGGTGTTTCACCACAGCAATAGAAACCCTACCTAAGACATTGACTAAAAGTGGAGGTAAATCCAGCTGCCATTTTGTAAAACCTGACACTCTTCCAGTTGGCCCAAGTCTGTGCTTTTCCAGATTGCAGCTCTACTTAATGCTGAGCACTTTCCTTTATTCTCAAGTAGGTCAACAGTATTAAAGCTTGATTTACAAACTTCCTCTGTTTTTGCTGAGAGTCACCTAAGAATGTATACATTTTAAGCAACGTCACCCTTTATAAGTTTAATGGACTCTTTGGGGAAGGTAGAAAATTAGGAAAGAAAAAAAAAAAAACTAAACTAAATGCAGTACAAAGATTAAACCTGAAAACAAGAGCCGGAGCAAGATGGAGGGAGAGTTGGGGTGTAGAGAAGGAGAGACAGGGTTGACCAGAGAGATGCAACAAAATGACTTTCCTTTTTTAAAATATTATTTAAACATATCACAAAAAAAAAAGTCTCCGTTTTGCAGAACCCCTTAGCTGGAATGGCTGTAGTCTGAATCTTGGCTGTCCGGAAAAGGCACAGAAAGTATGGCTCCAAGCCTTGGGGAGGTGGTAAGACCTTCTAGAGTTAGAGATGAGAAAGAGGGGCGTCACTGGGGACGTGCCATCGAAGGGGACATTAGATCCTTAGCCCATCCGTTTCCTCCCTTTGTTTCTGGTCCACCCTGAGATGAGCAGTCTGTCACACAATCCCACCGTGATATTCTGAAACCATGACTCAAAACTAACCCTTCCCTCTGTACAAGGTGATTGGTCGCAGGTGTGGAAAGTTGACCAACTTAGGAACCCCGTAGAATGAAGACCGAGGAAACTGGAGACCAGTTTAGAAAGCCTTTCATATTCTAGAAGGAACATTATCGTTAGAGTTTGTAGCAGGAACAAAGCCAGAATCCCCGTGCGGGTAGCAGACAGGCTGACCAGAAATGTTAACTGTTTTCCTGAGACTTCTTAGGCGTGGAGGAGTTTGTGGGTTCACCAGTAATGTGGCAGTCACTCTGTGAGGACCAGCTGGTACTAAGAGAGCGGAGCGAATCAACAAGAAGTTGTATTAGTTATTCTTGTTGCCATGAGAAAATACCTGATGGAAGGCAGCTGAAGGGAGGAAGAATTTATTCCGGCTCTCAGCTTGAGAGGGAGGCTCGGCATGATGGCAGAGCACGGGGGAGGTGTGTGAGCACCACGTTCACAGTCTGGGAGCAGAGAGAGATGGCTGCTGGGGCTCATCTGCCTTCCTCCTCGTTAGTCAGTCTGGGATCCCAGCCCATTGAATGACATCACTGCAATTCAGGGTCGGTCCTGCCTTCTCAGAGAACCTTCTCTGAAAATACTCCCACGGACACACCCAGTGGTCGCTGTCCTAGGTGATTCTCAATCTAATCAATCTGACAGTGAAGAAGCACCACCATTCAGAGAAGGGCTTTAGATGCGAAGACAATGCAAGACGCCGTGCATTGGTGCACCTGTGATCAAAACACCTGACAGACAATTTAAAGGAGGAAACGTATTGTCTGGGGTTTCAGAGTGTTCCATCCAGGGTTGGGCAGAACATCCCTGAGGTAGGAGTGTGTGGAAGAAGCTATTCACTTCACGGTGGACAAGACGTAGGGAGAGAAGGGATTTCTGGGACCAGGTATAACCTTCAAAGGCATGGACCCTGAGATGATTTTCTGTAACTTGTGCCCCTCCCCACTGCGGTGTCTCTATACCCAATGTCCCTATAACCTCTCTAATTAGTGCTACTGTATAGAACCAAGCGTTCAACAAATGAATTCATTTCATAGCTAGACTATGACAGGCAATTTCCAGAATGGTAGAAAATACTGGAGATCACATGTCTGATGAGGAGAGAAGAAGAGTCAGTACAGTTCGACAGCAGAAAGACCAACAGTCCAACCAAAGAGTGAGAGATGGGCAGAATAGATATTGCTCCAAAGAAGATACGCCAAAAAAAAAAAAAAAATCTTATCACAGGGGATGCAAATCAAAACAACATTGAGTATCATCTCACATCCATTAGATAGGCTGTAGGTTATTAACAAACAAGGAAAGAAAGAAGATGAAAAGATATAAAAAGAAAGACAAAAGAGAAGAATTGGGAAAACCGTAGCTCTCGTACGCTGCTAAGAGGGATGTGAAATATGCATCCGCTGTGGCGGTCTGAAGATTCCACAAAAGTTAACTATAGACTAGATTTACCTTGTCACCCAGAACTTCACTCCTAGAAATGGACCCAGAAGACCTGAGAACAGATGTGTATAGTTTAATAGTATCGTTATATATTATCACCAAAAGATAGACAGAGAGAGAGACAGTATGTGTGTGTGTGTGCGCGCACACGTGCTCTGAAATAAGAAAGATTTAGTCTTTAGTCTGTGTCCATTTCCTGGTACACAACTCTCTAAACTCCAAGAAGACTTCAAAGTAACAAGCCTCCCTTTGCTAGCTAGTGAGATGGCTCCTGGGTAGGATGGAGACAGAGGATAGTAGGCAAAAGAACAGATCAGGCCATTGCAGGTCGGAGCGTTCAGCCCACAGTCCTGTGGGTAGGAAAGAGGGGGTCGAACTGGTCACCACAAGCCAATGAGGGAAGCAAACACACCTCATAGGGAATGCCCCCTTAAAATTCAGGAGCATGGGCTCCGAGAGCCTCCCGGTCAGTAGGAGCAGACGTATAAGGAGAGGGGCGTACTTCAAGAGGGCACGGGAGGGCCGTAGCCCTACCCTTCCCACGTGCATTTCTCATCGTCTCCTCCATTTCACTGTTTTGGAATCGTATTCTTCATAATAAATGGGCAGACACAAGCAAGTGTTCCTTAAGTGTTCATGGGACCTTAGAAAAGTAGCTAGTCTGAGCCTGAGTTTGGCCTGGGATCCCATGTGGAGTCGGTCTATGAGACAGCTTTCTTTATGTCTGAGGTTTGCACTAACTTCAGGTCATAATTGGCAGGAGAATTGCTTTGTGTGGAACACCCACACGTATTTGGTGTCTAAAATGTCATATAAGCAGATAGAGTTTCTCTACAATAGAATATTACCCAGGCATAAAAAGGAAAGACATTCAGGCACAAGCTTCAGTACAGATGAACCTTGAAAAGAATGCTAGTGAACTAACCCACACCCCAAAGGACAAACACGAAGGATTCTTCTTGCACAAGACACCTAGCATAGGCCAGCTTACAGAGACAGGCAGAAGGATGCTGAGTGCCAGGGCTGGGGACGGGGAATGGAACCGGTGTTTCGTGGGTCCTGAGCTCCAGTATGGATGACAGCAACAGTTTGGAAGTAGACAACGGTGGTGCAGAACTGGATGGGCTCAGCGCCACTCACGGAACTCAACCACCCTACCGTGTTTACAGTAACACGATTTATATTCAAGCACATGTCCCATAGTTTGAAAAGGTTAACAAAGTAACATTCCCCAAAGTACTTTACACAGGCAAATTATCTGGGATATAAAATCTGTTTCTGTGAAGCAGCTGCTTTTTAAAATGCTTCTTATATCAGAGGTCAGAAGAAAGAGGGCTTCAGGGAGTGGAGCTGGCTGCATATCAACCTGTTTTCACAGGAGGAGCCTCCAGGACTTGGCAGCATTGGGAATGAACCCCCTGTGCGGAGCTTGCATGGTGCATGATCCTGGGTATTTTCTGTTTCTAGTGTTATATTTATTTTTAAAGACATTGCTGAGTTCAGCAGAAATGTCCCACGACCATTCGTATTTTGCTTGGTACTCACTTCCTTACAAAAATGGACAATCAAAGCAAAGAAAACAAAACGTCTTCTTCATTTACCCCAAGGCAAAGAGAGTGCGCCTCCGATATCATAATAGAAAGCACTGCCAGGCCCTGAGGGAGTGCTTAAGAAGCTGGGCAAGGCGCGTGTCTTTAGCCCCCCAAAAAGGCGATTTTCTCCACACCTGAGAGGCCTTGCGGCTGTGGGGTGATGATGGGAGAATAGACACAAACCGCAGAGGGTTCGGGACTGATGCTGGCTCCCATCCCAGGGAGTTCTGCGGCTTATCACAACACAGTACTCTACCTGTAGAAGCCCCAGGCTGGGGCTAGTTCGCGGGGTGACAGCGCCCCGACTGCTTTGGAGCTGCTGAAGACTCCTCGTAAGATGGCTGCTTGCCGCATATACTCTGAAGTTTCCGGTCCGAGTGTAAAATCAGAGGCACCCTGCGAGAACAGCAAGCGTAGGCGGCAGGAACCCTACGATGAACCTGCGGCGACGCTGCTGTCAGTTGAATGCGTCTCTGAAACGTTCATGCTGGAAACTAAACTCTCCGATTTCTATGTTGGTGTTATTTGGAGGTGGGGATTTGTGGGAGGAGATTAGGATTAGATGAGGTCATGGGGTGGGGGCTCTGCGATGGCATTAATTGCTTTATTTAAATAAATTAAAAAAAACAAAAAAGCAAGAGACCAAGCTAGCACATTTGCACTGTCCCACCGTGGGCGGTGTTTGCCATCTTGTGATGCAGATGAAAGCCCATGCCCAGATGCCCACGCCATGTTTGTCTGGGAGGTGAGAGCTCCACGGTCTTCAGAATAGTGGGTTTTGAACCCCTGTTCTTAATAAGTTATCTAGCCGGTGGCATTCTGTTATAGCAGCAAGAACTGACTAACGTGCCCTCCCTCTGCCCTGAATGTACTCAGTGACTCTGCTTGGTGGTGTGATTGAATCAGAACAGTTCAAGAAGGCTGGAGCTTCCTGTGCCTGGTTTCTCCAAGTTGTTCCAGGATGTGCCAGCGACCTGAGCTTGGTCTCAGGTAGCTCCAGCCTGGGCTCTGGCCCTCTGCTATCTTTTGCTCAGGACTTTCCTACTCTGTCTTTGGCAAAGTCATGTCCAGTCTTTCACTTGAAGCTGAATAGGATTTCCACCAGAATTCTGCAGTGAATTCTACTCAGGATATCCCACCTGAGGGACATCATCACATGACCAACAGTGTCGCAAACCTGATATGCTGTGGTTACTGTTTGGTAAGAAGCTTCCCACCCCCACCTTTCAAACCTAATTCTACCTTGATTTGATGAAGGGGATATCTCTGAGCAGTGGTGGCACACGCCTTTAATCCCAGCACTCGGGAGGCAGAGGTGGCGGATCTCTGTGAGTTCGAGGCCAGCCTGGTCTACAGAGTGAGTTCAAGGACAGCCAGGGCTACAACAGAGACGCTCTTTCTCAAAAAAACTAATGATGATGATGATGAAGGCTTCTGCGTGGTTTGAATCCTGGCCCTTCTAAGCTTCCATATGCCGCTTGAGATCCTATTCTCATAGAAGCTGTTCACAGTTTAACTTTATGAGTCCCCTGGCTGCCTCCTGACTCTTCTAAGTTCCATTCTTTCTTTTTCTTTCTTTCGTAATGAACGTTGTTGTAAAACTCAGTTATGCAGCAGCTAGACTGGTGCCATCTCTGCCCAGAGGAATTTCCAATGTTTCGGCATTTAACAGCAAAAGCCCACCCAGCCTTGAAGAACCATCTGGACTTGAAGTGAACGAGTACCCACACACACAGTCTCCACAGGCTGGAAGCTACCGAGAGACCTGCCAGGGCTCCAGAAAGAAGGGGTGTTTAATGGGCTCAGGAAGGCATTTCTAGGAAGTAATTATCTATACTGTGAGCTGAGGGTCCACTCAGATTTTAATCAAAATGGTCTTAGATGTGATCCAATCCCCAAACAGGTGTCCACTGATTTCAGCATTTTGCTATCTTTCCTTTTTCCTCTGAGACATGAAAGCTTTCCAGTTAAGTGAGGAAAGCCATTAGGATAAAGCTCTTGTACTCAAAGGACCTTGATTGATCACAAAGCACTGTCAGAATGCCACTCCATTCTCTGAACGGCAGAACTATGCCCCATCTTGGAGCTGCTGGTAACTTTTGTCTTTAGACAAAAGGAACCAATGGGGTGTCTGTGTTGACGACACTCTTATTTCTGGGGAAGATTTTTGTGTCCTCCACAGAAGAGCGAGTCAAGAATGTTAAAGGCATATAGACGTGGTGGGTTGGTGATGTAGCTCAGTGGCAGAGCTCTTACCTAGCATGTGTGAGGCTCTAGGTTCAATTCCCAGGGCAGCAATGACCTGTAGAAAATGTATAAGCAGTAAACGTTAAATTAAACAAAGGACCCAAACCCCCACTTTCTGTTATCATACTCAGTGGATCTGCCCTTGGTGGGAACCATATTGGAACATAAACTGAGAATAGTTATACAAAGAAAGTTATTGCAGGGAATAAGGAGACCACGTGGAGTCTCTTCCAACATCCCCAGGGTTTCCTCAGACAGGTAGAGTAATCTGAGCACAGAATGCATATCCAGAGGGGTAAAGGTGATGCTCCATTTACAACGTGTTTTCACACGCATCTCATGCTACGGAAGAGAGGCAGCAGCTTCTTCCTGAGCAGATCTGACACTGGAGTGAAGAAAGCGCATCTTCTAGGGCCTCCGGTCCAGACTCCAGGTGTCATCACCTAGTGGAGGGGTTCTAGGTGGCTTGAAGCTGTGTGGTCTCAGGAACCTCAAAGCAAAACAAAACAATGAAGAGTAGGCACCCCCTCCTTGAGAGCAGGATCAGCACTCTGTTCAATAATAGCTCGTTTCTCTGACCCCCATTTGGTAATGCAGGTTCATCGGTACCAAGCGATTATGTTGGAGTACTTCCTTTATAGCATCATTCTCTAAAAAGAGCAAATGGCTTAGTTATCACAGTCAATGGACAACCTTTTCAATCAGAAAAACAACAACAACCAGCAGCTGAGCCTCATAGCATACAAATGACCACAAAACTGAAAAGTGTGGAAATGTTGAGTGAATGACTGAAAGGAGAGCTAAGAGATGATCATTCTACCTTCGGTCACATCATACACCTCCCCCAAAGAAGTACAGATATGTAGACAGCGTCTTCTCATCTGACTCTATATCTCATTAACAGCGTTTAAGAGGCGCTTGTGAGAGAGGCAAGATAACAGAACCAAAACCCAGGAGACAGGTGGAGTGAACTTGGTGTTCCACAGCACATTAGAGGGACAGTATACATGATTGTGCTGGCTAGTTTTATGTCCATTTGACAAAAGCTATAGTCATTTGAGAGGAGGGAACCTAAATTGAGAAAATGAGTCCATAAGATCAGAGTGTAAGCAGACAGGCTTGTAGGCATTTTCTTAATTAGTGATTGATGGGGGAGGGCCCAGTCCATTTGGATGGGGCTACTCCTGGGCTAGTGGCCCTAAGTTCTATAATAAATCAGGCTGAGCAAGCCATGGGGAACAAGTCAGTAAGTAACACTCCTTTATGGCCTCTACATCAGTTCCTGCCTAAGGAGCCCAACTAAGGCAGAAATTAGTACCAGGAGTGGGGTATTATTGTGACAGACCTGAACATGTTGTTTTGGGGAGGATTGTAGAAGGGCTTTGGAACTTCAGGCTAGGAAAGCCATTGAGTGTTCTAAAGCTTGGTGAGCTGTTCTGTGGGAACTTGAGAGAAAAGAATGTTGAGAGAAATGTAGAAGGCCTGACTTGTGAGGGCCCAGAGGAAAGTCTTGGGGGTCACTTAAAGACTGTATCAGGGCTGTATATTTTGAGTTAAGATTCTGTGGTTCTGGTTAGCTGGAGCTGAAGAATTGGCTGTGATTAACAAGATAATAACCATTGAAGTGAAACTTTTGTTTTACTGGGACAATGATTCTGGTTAGCTGGAGCTGAGAAATTATCAGTGATTAGAATAATTTAGGTGAAATCTTCTGGGGAGCACTTCTCAGAGTCAGCATGTAGAAGCTGTGTTCCAGAGGCAGCCAAGGTTGTACTCCATGCTGGCAGTTGAATTTGGTACTGTGAAAGTCCTCAGGTGGTACTTGCTTTGATGGCCATGAAGAAGTCACGGAACAAGCAGAGGCTTGGCAGTCCCTGAAGAGAGCACAGGAGAAGCTGTTGTGAAAGTACAGCCCAGTTGCAGCAGAGACCCCAGCATTGTAGAGATGCCAGTACCATAGGAGGACCACCAAGAGCAGCAGAGTTAAGGAGTGGAGCTCCAGCCTGGAGATAATCTGTATGAGCTGCAGATGGTGAAGCCAGAGAAGGGACCCAGGCCCTTTGGAGGAGCCCAGAATATCACAAGTGAATCTCAGACATCGGACACAATTCGAGTTTAGTTTTACTTTGTTCAGATTATGACCATCCTGTTCTTCCTTACTGATGTAAGAAAGTATTTAACTTATTTTTTTATTTTATAGGAACCCATAGTTGTAGACTTTGGATTTTAAAAAGGGACCAAACTTTTTAAGTGAATTTGTAAGTGGGATTTTCTTAAGTTTGCAAAATACTTTATATTGTGAGGTTAAAATTAATGTGTAATTTTAGGGATGGACAAGAAAGGGAAGGTTGTGGCTTAATAGTGATGTGTTTATGTGTCAGGTTGACAAGAGGTCAGTGTGCTGGCTAGTTTTATGTCACCTTGACACAACTATAGTCATCCGAGAGGAAGGAGCCTCAGCTGAGAAAATCCCTCCATAAGATTGGCTGTAGGCAAGCCTATGGAGGCATTTTCTTAATTAATGGTTGGTGGGGGAGGGCCCAGCCCATTCTGGGTGGGGACACCCCTAGGCTGGTGGTCCTGGGTTCTATAAGAAAGCGTGCTGGGCAAGCCATGAGGAGCAAGCCAGTAGGCAGCACCCCTCCGTGGCCTCTGCATCAGCTCCTGCCTCCAGGTTTTCACCCTGTTTGAGTTTCTGCATTGGCTTTCCTCAATGGACTCTGATGCAGACTGTGTAAGCCCAATAAACCCTTTCCTCCCCAAGCTGCTTTTTGGTCATGGTGTTTCACTGCTGCAATAGTAACACTAACCAAGGTGATATTGTATTTCAAAATAATTAGTTTTCCAACACACAGAAAAGATAAGCATTTGAGGTGATAGAAATGCTAACTGCCTTGATTTGATTGGCACACCTGGTACATGTGCATTAAATTATTATTCTACACCCCAAGGAGGTTAAAAATAAACATTAGAGCTAGGTATTTAGCTATGCAACCTTGGGCAAGCCAACTCTTGAGGGGCCTTTCTAGAACACACAGACCGTTGTTTGGAAACGCACTGAGGTGGGTGGAAGGAGTCCACATTGAGGGCAGCCCTCCCTCTGAGAGTAGCCCTATAGCCCATGTGACTTGGGAAGCTGAGCCTAAGGAGCAGGAGAACGGCGTGTTCAGGGAGTCAAGGGGGATCCCCAAATATGGCTCAGGCTGAAGTCCAGAAGAGAAGGCCAGAGTCTGTGCCCGGGGAAAGGACACTGTGCCATGACGACTGAACTTTATGGAAGAGGCTTCCTGTGGCCCGAATGAAAGAACCCTCACCTCATGTGGCCGGCTTCCCTGCTGCCTGAGTGCTTGTGCATTTAGCTTGTGCACATGAGGCCCTGGGTTACATTCCAAAGTGGAAAAAGAAAAGGAAAAATAATAAAAGCATTTGTAGAATAATAGAGGTACTTACCTTTTATAAGCTTTTATGGGGATGGAGGGACAGCTCAGCGGTGAAGAGCACTGACTGTTCAGAGGACCCGGCACCAATTCCCAGCACCCGTAGGTCAGCTCACAATCACCTTTAATTCCAGTTCCAGGGATCCAATGCCCTCTTCTGATTTCCAAGGGCACTAGGCACATACATGGTGCCCAGGCATTCAGGCTTATACATATCAAAGAAAAACAAATACATCTTTTAAAAGTTTATGAAATTGGGGCTGGAGAGGTAGCTTCATCAGGAAAGTGCCTGCACACAGGCATGGGGACCTGAAATGATCCCTGAAGCCTTGTAAAAGGGGCAGGCTTGGGGGTGTGCACTGAAATCCCAGCCCAGGAGACAGAGAGAGGCAGATTCCTAACGCTCACCGGCTGCCGGTCTACCCAACTTGCCAAAGTCCAGGTCAGTGAGAGGTCCTGTCTCCAAACAAAGTGAAGCAAATCGTAATGTAGATCTGTGCCCTCCACACACACACACGCACCTCCCCCTACACACACACATACACACACACACACCCACACACACACGCCCCTCCACGTACACACATGCACTTCCCCCGAGTGTCCTCTCTCACACACAAATACATGCACACCCACATATACACACACAAATTATAAAACATTTTTGAGACAAAAATCCACTTAGCAGTCAAAACTTAAGCCAACTAGCCAAGTAAAATGTAATTTATGAAATAATATTAACTTACAATATTTATCATAATTAATATAACATTCTAATTAAGGAATGCATTGCTCTTTGTAGTGTCATCTCTTACACACTGCCTTGAAGTAAAACTGGAGGTCTCTGCTTTGGAGGGTGTCCTGGCCAGCTTTCCATTGCTATATCAAAATTTCTGGGGGGGGGGACAGTTTAAAAGGCAGAACCGGACCCGGGCTCATGCCTGTAGGCCCAGCACTGGGAGACTGAGGCTTGTCCTCACTCTGTGTGACTCGGATGTGTGTGGCAGGGGCAGATGCACAGGACAGTGGGTGAGCTCAGCAAGTACAAGGCTCCGGGACAGTTCCATATACAGCCCAGTTTGTGATAAAACTTCCAGAGGGAACCACATTCCTCTACTGTAGACGGGGACGTGTCTGCTATCTACAGGTCAGAGGAGAGGAAGATGAGGTCAGGGGGAGCTGGGCCTCGGAGGCCCTGCACAGGTGAGTTCAAGAGTCCCAGCCGTGGGTATTCCACTCTCAGGCAGCATGTGCAAGTACTTTACTTGTGCCAGCGGGTGTTTGTTTCCTATGATCTCAGCCGGTTCTCCTGAGGCCAGCTTATCTCTGGACTCTGGCCTGTGCCTGATAGACCTGTACTCAGGCAGCAGGGAAGCCGTCCACATGGGGGTGAGGGTTCTTTCATTCAGGCCATAGGAAGGAAGCCTCTTCCATAAAGTTCAGTTGTCACGGCAGTGTCCTTTCCCCGGGTGCAGACTCTGACCTTCTCCAGCCTGAGCCATTTTTGGGGGTCCCCCTTGACTCCCTGAACACGCCGTTCTCCTGCTCCTTAGGCTCAGCTTCCCAAGTCACATGGGCTACACTGCTGGCTTCAGATGCAGGGCTGCCCTCAGTGTGGACTCCTTCCACCCACCTCAGTGCGTTTCCAAACAATGGTCTGTGTGTTCTAGAAAGGCCCTGCGGGCAGAAGCGTTGGCTTGCCCAAGGTTGTGAGGCTAGTTAGTGGTGAGACTAGAATTTGAGCCCAGGGCACCATAACCTTAAACAATGTTCTATCCGCTCGGCAGCACTGTGTAGGCACTGAGCTGGCACAGAAGAGGTATTGCATAGCAGAATTGGGGTGTGTGTGTGTGTGTGTGTGCCCCCCCGCGCGTGTGTGTCGCTGTTTTATATCAACTTAACACAAGCTCGAATCATCTGGGAAGATGACTCTCAGCTGAGAAAATGCTTCCGTAAGATTTGCCTGTAGGCAAGTCTGTACTTCATTTTCTTTTAATTAGTGGTCGATATGGGAGGACCCAACTCACTGTGCGCAGTGCCACCCTTGGGCTGATGGCCCTGGGTGCTATGAGAAATTAGACTGAGCAAGCAGGGGCAGGGGGAGGAAGCAACGAGCAGCACCTCTCCACAGCCTCTGCAGTCGCTCCTGCCTCCAGGTCCTGCCTTGAGCTTCTGCCAATTTCCTTCCATGATGGAGTGCGATCGGAGAGTTGTAAGGTGGAATGAAGCCTCTCCCACATCTTGCTTTTGGTCATTGTGCTTATCACAGCAATAGAAACCCTAACAAAGACGCGTACTAACATAAATCAGAGCACCGAATCTAACAGGAAACAATCAAGGCCCAGGGCAGGTTTGCATCTTTATGTTAATAAACGGCTCTGCCCAGGCCTAGAGCAGTCTATGAAAGATAAACACAGGCTGGAAACACGGCTCAGTGGTAGAGCATCTGCCTAACAAGATGCCCAACAAGCACGGGGTAGGGGACAGATGGAGAGGAGAGGGGCGGGGAGGGGAGGGGACAGGATGGAAGGGGATGGGAGGGGAGAAATTGAGGTGCTTTCAGGAAACTGAGTCACTTCCACCCCTCAAGCTATAGCATGGTTAACTGTGGTGTGTTCTGGGCACACAGAATGACAGAGGGATTGGATATTTCTAGTGTCCAGGGGACCCTAAAAGGCAAGGACACGTTTAGCCTGGAGAAGAGCAGAAGTCAGCTGGCAACGACTGTCATCGTGAAGCTGAAGAACTTCCGACAGGAGGCCAGCTCACTTGGCCCCGGAAGGTGGGAGAAAGCTAACAGATAAAAATTCCTGGAGAAGCAGCAGCATCAGAAAGTGGTCATAAGCTCAGGATTTGGAATCTGACCCATGGCAAACCCTATTTTGATAGGGTGCTGGTCCTCTCACCTGCAGAGGTATCCTGTATCCTCCTGGGATTGCTAAAGGAGCCAATGGGAAATGGCTTTAAGATGCTCAGAACCACACTAGGCAACGTGAGTCCCCAGTAAATATCCCCTTCCGTTAGAATGTTAAATCCCACATTCAGAGCTGTCCAGGAAGCCATGACCGTTTTCAAATGGATCTGTTACTGTGCGAATCTTGCATGGCCCCAAAGGCCCATGTATCTGGAGGCTTGGTCACCAACATGAGGCACTGTTGGGAGGTGGAGGAACCATTTGAAGATTGAGCCTAATGGAAAGACGTTAGGTCATTGGTGACAGGGATTGAAAGGAATACCTTACCTCTGCTTCTTTTAACATTAATTTTTTTGGTGTATATGTGTGTAAGTAAATGCATGTGTGTGCATGCAGGTTTATGTGCCTGTGCATATGAAGAGACCAGGAGGGAGCATCAGGTCTTTTGAGACTGGAGTTACAAGAGTCTGTGGGATGCTCAGCTACAAGGATCTCAACTCCAGTTCTCATGATTGCATGAACACACTCTTAACTGCCCAGCCACCTACCAGCCACCTACTAGCCCCTTTCCTCTGTTTTTATGCTCCCCAAATGGTAGCCATATGGAACCGAGTGGTGGGCCTATGATGGCCCCCTTCATGGACTGTAGCAGTATAACTCCAGTGGCGCCTGCAGCGCGGAGTATGACATCACACCAGCTACATCCAATGTGAAGACAAAGAAGAAGAAAAAGAAACCCCAGATCTCACAGATTCCAGTAAAGTATGCTCAGGGCAGTTCCCAGAGGACAGAGATTATACACACACATACACACACACACACACACACACACACACACACACACACATACACACACACACACACAAACGTGTGTGTACATATATGGATATGAAGAGAAAAGGCTGTGAAAATTAAGTGAGAAAGAGGGCTCAACAGTGAGAGCCACAGAATAGAGGCCTTTAGAGAAAGAAATTTTCATGGCAAAAACAAAGAATTCATCTGGGAGTAGGGAAAACTCAAGGTTCTAACCACTTTTCCTGATTATAGAGCCAACCACAGCTCAAGGAAATGGCATGGCGACGTGTGCCAGCAGCAGCCAAGGCATGGGTAACCACGAGCCCGAGCCTACTGATCTACAACTGAGTTTTATGATGGTTTTGTGTGTGTGTGTGAAGCCCAACCAAGTCTTGTGTTTGAGATCTATGAAGAAGGTAGCATAGCAGGGGTGGAATAGAATGGCCATAGGGACTTTTTGGCCAGGGATTCTTCCCACTGGGCCAGGACCCCCTGCTGTGGAAGCTTTGGCTTGGAGCCAAGAAGCCATTGATATAAACTGACCCTTTATTTTTCCTGCAAAACAGACTCTATCTTAAAATCTGGAAAGTGTTTCTTCAGGGTCACCACACAGAAGCTATCATCCAAAACTGGCCAAGGTTGTATCTTGTGCTGATAGCCAAACTTGGTACTGTAAGAGTCACCCATGTGGTACTGGTTTTGAAGACATGAAGGGGTCATAGAGCAGCTGAGGCTTGGCACCATGAAGAGAGACCAGGAGATGCTATGGTAAAAGTGCAGCCTCAGTGGCAGTTGAAGGCCCAAATTGAAGGGGTTATTCAGAAAAGTTTAGGCTTGGCACTATGAAGAGAGCCCAAGAGAGGCTATTGGTAAAAGTGTGGCCCAGTTGCAGCAAGGGACCCAGCATTCTGAAGATGCCGGTACCATGGGATGACCATCAAGAACAGTAGCAGTGGTGGAGGGGAGCCATCCAGAACCTGGAGGACAAACTATGTGGGCTGCAGAGGGCAGAGCCAAAGAAGTGACCTAAACCTTTGGAGGAGCCCAGAAGATCATGAGTGAATCCCAAATAATTGTACATTGATAATGTTCTTCTGCTGCCTAAAATGTTGTGAAAGGTTTGATAGATGTTTGGTTCTGTTTGGTCCTGTGCATTAGCAACCCTTGTGATTGTTTCTCTTGTAAATAGTTTTGTTGGTGTAGTGTTAAATTGTGCTGTGGAGATAAAGCAATTTTTTTATTGTCATACAGAAAGGGGAAATGATACAGAAGTTTATTTTTAATTATATTTAAAATGATTGTTTTGTGCGTTCGTATCGTCTGTAGGTGTTGGCTTTATGGAAAAGCTGTTTGATGGCTCGTGATCTGCAGGTGGTGTCAATAGAACAGCTGAGGAGCTTAGGCATCAATAACAACTCCCAAGATGAGACCCTCAGGGTTCCACTGTCCAGGATGGCTCTTGCGGTGATGGTGGTCCCTCTGCTGAGGTCTGGCAGGTTTGCACCTGGGAATATACCCCCATGTCTTCCTTGCTGAGTGACACAGCAGCCTAGCTACTACAATGGACTGTGCTACCCCAAGACTAAAGCAGTGTGGTCAAGTGACCATGCCCTGAAACCCCTGAAAGAAAGGAACCAAAATAAACCTGGCCTCTTGGTGGGCAAAGTCTTGCTATGAATCCCCATAATCTGCCTGAGAGTGAGATGTGGACCCTGTTTGCTTCCCTGTGTCTGCTCTATTTTATGTTTTCTCTGTGACTTAAAACTTGGATTTTTTTATTGACTTCTTATAAAACTCCTTTCTTTTTCTTTCTTTTTCTTTCTTTTTCTCTTGAGTGAAGCAATTGTGAAGAGTTTAGGTGTGCTCCTCAAGTTATGCTTTCCCTTATGTCAATCTCTTTTTCTCTTCCTTTGTCCACTTCTTCTCCAAACCCATTTCATTCCTGTTTGCTAAAATATATTTGAAGAGCTGACTGCCAGTCCCTACTATCTTGTTCATGCCCCATGGTCATGTGTGTGTGGGGTGTGTGTGTGTGTGTGTGTGTGTGTGTGGTGTGTGTGTGTGGGTGGGTGGTATGTGTGTGTGTGTGTCTGTGGTATGTGTGGTGTGTGTGTGATATTGTGGTGTGTGTGTTGTGTGCGTTGTGTGTGTGTGTGTGTGCGTGCTTGTGCAGGTGGAGGCCAGAAGTCACTCTCAGGTGTTGGTCCACAATGCTGTGTACTTGCGTTTTGAGGCAGCGTCTGTCACCGAGATCTGTGGCTTGCTGATGAGGCTGGTCTGCTTCCCAGTGAACCTCAGAATCTGCCTGTCTTTACCTCCTCAGTGCTGGGGTTACAGCAAATGTCATCATGCTCGGTTTTTTACACAGGTGCTGGGGCTCGAACTCAGACCCTCATGCTTGTATGCAAGCACTTTTGTGACCGAGCCATCTCCCCGGCATGATAAACTCCAACTTTTATGCTTTGCCTCTCTTTTAATTTATTTTGTGCTGTTCCTACAACAGTCCTCGAGAAGGTACTTTATAAAGAACAGATTTATTCCTCACAGTTCTGGAAGTGGGGAAGTCCCAGATCACTGTGGCATTGGCTTCAGTTTTCTGGTGAGGGCTGTATCATCACAGAAAAGAAAAACATGGTGTCTCCACAGCTGGAAGGTGCAAAGGGCAGAGCGATGGACTTGCCATCGATCCTTTTGACAAAGCTTCTAATCACTCTCCCCGGGGCCTTACCCTTGTGTTACTAAATCCCCTGCCTGTGCCTTACCCTCAGAAAGTTCTTGTATTTTTGAGATTATAATATAATTGCATCAATTCCCCTTTTCCTTTCCCCCTTCCAAAGCCTCCAGCATATCTTTCCTTGATCCCTTTCAAATACATGGCCTCTTTTTTCACTAATTGTTGTTATTTGCATATACATATATATGTATATACATATATATTCCTAAATACAGAAATGCAACTTTCTCGGTCTGTATAATGTTATTTATTGTGTGTATGTTTTCAGGGCTGGCCACTTGCTATTGGATAACATATCGGTGTGCTCTTCCCTGGATGAGACTATGTCTCTCGCTCTCACCGTTCCTTAGTTGCTGTAGTTCTTTGTGTCGGGTTGAGGCCCCGTGGGCTTTCCCCTGTCCACTTTGGCATGTTCATTGATGTTGTCCTTGTTCAGCTCATGCTATGCAGTCGTGTTGGTGAGACATTATGGGTGTGGCTTCTGATGTTCCTGGGAGACACAACCTCACAGCTAACTCCCTGACCCTCCAGCTCTCACAATCTTTCCACCTCGTCTGCAATGTCCCCGGAGCCTTAGGTGGGGTAGGTGGTGTTTTGTAGATGTATCCACTGGGACTGGGACTCCACGGCTCTTCACTTTGATTGGTTGTGGCTTTCTATAATGGCTTTCTATTGTGAAGAGGGACGATGCCTATACTAATCTGTGGGTTTAAGAGCAAATATTTAGAATGTGGATTGGGATTGTGCTGGTTTAGTAGTTCTTCTCCAGACATCTATGGCTTCACCGGCCCCGTGTTGGCAGCTGAATCTCCAGCACTGGGCACTGTTTCCCTCTTACTGACCAGATCTTAAACCCCATTAGAGAGCTGTTGGTTACTGACAATGTACACATGCCACCCCTGCACACTTGGGGTTATCGTGCCAGGCTGGTCACTGTTGTAGTTCATAGGCGTCATAGCTGGGTGTGGGACTGTTGCTTGCTTTCCTCCTTTAGAAGCTTGCCTAGTATCTTCTAGTACCATGAAAGCCTGTCCTTAGGGAGGAGGCTTTCAGGTCAGCTCCCTCTCAGGAACATCTGGGCCCTGTTTCTGAAGTGTGTGGTATCTTCAGCAATAGAGACTTACTTCCCACCTTTGAGGGGCAATAGTATGTTTGGGGGTCTCTTGTACAGTCTTTACCAACAACTCGAAAGGTTCTTGCCCTGCTTGAGTTGCTGTCCTGACTTCCTTCAATGATGAATGGAGATGTAGAAATGCAAGCCAAATAAGTCCTTTCCTCCCCAGATGTTTAATCCAAGCAATGATAACCCTAACTAAGACACCCCCCTTTCCAGTTCCCCAGTAGATCATTTGTACCCTGCTAGTCCCCTCTCTGTTGCCCCCCCACCCCCCACCACCATCTCGGCAATGGTCTTTTTTCCTTTCCTGATTTCTCTAGTTATTCAAGGATTTGTCCTCACACCTAAAGATTTGGATCTAGGAGCCTCTCATGGGAAAGAAGGTGCGATGCTTGTCTTTGGGGGCTGAGTTACTTTATTCAATATGATATTTCCTCGTTCTGTGTATTTACAGAGCCAGGTCCTGGAGAAGGATGTGGAAGATCTCTTTATCCTCCTTTGTATCGAATTAGTACCAAATTGTAGTTTTAGCTAAATTTTAGATTAGATCTATTTAGCATGATTCTTACTACTTCACCTAACACACATACACGCAACACATAACACATTAGACATAGCTCTTTTAAAAACTGCATCAGGGGCTGGAGAGATGGCTCAGCAGTTAAAAGCATCCACTGCTTTTCCAGAGAACCTGGGCTTGATTCCCAGCACCCGCAGGGCTGCTCACAACCACCTGTGACTCCAGTTCCAGGGATCCGACACCCTCTTCTGGCCCCTGTGGGCACCAGACACACATGTGGTTTCTATACATATTTTTAAAATATAAATGAATACATGCTTAAAAACTTCACCTCGCCTGAGAGCACCTGGTGTGGATTTCTTTAGACGCCCTTTTCTTTGGTCCTTGGGAATATAGATTCCCATTACAGGAAGGACTATATGTTTTGGTCCCCGTCCACAGTTTTAGAAAGGAAGTCTAAATAGGTGGGGACACTGGTAGTGTGGCAGTTGGGAGCCGCAGAGCATGTGGCAGGCCGGGTGTACAAGCACAAAGGGCCTCTCACCCTCCCTGGAGCCTAGGCTTCCGCCCTCTCAGGATGGGCTTGGAGGTCAGGGAGAGGCTCTGAGAGGGGTGTGAACAGGGCAGATTGCTGAATTGAGAAAACCACCTAGCAGAGGGCAGAGGACAGGGTGGAACACAACATAGATGAAAGCTGGGGACTCTCAAGGGACTGGGCTGTGCAGGAGCCAGTGGCGAGAGGAACCTGCCTCCACAGGGAGGATCTGCCTCTGGGGCGCAGGGCTACGGCACTGCCCTGTGAGAAACATGGCTTCACTGTCTCCATGGTTTGGACCTTGACCCAGTGGAGGTTCAGCCTAAAGTTTCCAAATCCGACCCCCTCTGCCTCTCTCTCTCTCTCTCCTTCCCTCACTTCCTCCCTCTGCCCACCCCTCAAGCTACATGTATGTCACAAGTATCAGAGCAGGCATTCTCATAGAAGTATGCCCAGTATTGAAGAGCCTCATGAACAGGTGGCTACATCACTAAAGAAAATGTCTCCCTCTCTCCCTCCTTCCCTCCCTCCCTCCCTCTCTCCCTCCCTTCTCTCTTCTTTTATCTCAAAGCAGAGTCTTGCTATGTGGCCCATGCTGGCCTCAAACTTTTAACCCTTCCGCCTTGGTCTCCGGTGCTGAGATAGCACACATGCATCGCTGGGCCTGGCTTCCAAAATTCCTTTGAGTGCTGGCACACACCTCAAATGGAAAATTCATGTTCTTGCTTCATGTGACAGATCATGGTGAAAAGGAAAGCCCACTAAAAGTACTGTATAAAGTTACCCTCAGGCTGTGTCTGAGATGGGTAATAAACGTAATGAATGGCATGTTTAGACTTTAGGTCCTGTCACCAAGGCATCTCACTGTGTATGAAAATATTCCGTAATCTGAAAAACTTTGAAATATGGAATGATTCTCGTCCATAGCATTTTAGATAAAGACTATTCAAACTTGTACATAAAACAGAATTGAAGAGGCAGTTCAAATATGTATGCACATACACACACACACACACACACACACACACACACACACACACACACCAGCATGCGTGACAATTCCCAGGGCAGCTGGGCATAGAATCAGGTGTCTGCTTGACATGTTGATGTATGTGTACCTTCAATGTCTTCTTTGAGTCTTCTGTTTTCCTCCTTTTATTTTATTGATGAGACGGGGTTCTATATAGCTCAGGCTGACCTTGAACTCATTATATAGCTCAGGGTGCTCTTGAACTTCCGATCCTCCTGCCTCTACCTTCCTGGAGTATACAGTTCTATACTACCGCACCAGGCTTATGTTGGGCTCAAACCCAGGGTATCATGCCTGCAGACAAGCAAGCTGCCGTGTTGGCCACATCCTCAGCCCTCTCTGCAGGCCTGTCGATGAATATTTTCTATGTATGCATTATGTACATGCATGTGTACAACAGATCCTGGAGCATCCATTCTCTGGGAGAAGAAGCTGAAGGACCTTGCCCCACTGAGCCCGGGTGGTTCACATCCCGCACCCAGCACTTTGTAGCTGGGTGTCCATCAGCAAGTTACTTCATTCTTCTGAGCCCTGACTGTCTCATCTTTAATGGGGGTAATTATAGCACAGGGTGGCTGCTACGTGTTGCAAATACTAATCACAGGAGCATTATTATTAATCCTAATAACAGCCTTGCAGGCAGGCAGGACATGCAGGCATTCCTGGTTTATAAATGAAGAAAGAGCTCCGCACAGCTAAGGTGAGTCACTCCAGTGACACAAGCTTCCTGGGGAAAGGAAGGGGCTAGAACCCAGATCTTCCCACACACAAACCAATGCTGTTCTCCCTACAATACACCCAAGGGGAGACAAGGTAAAGACCTGCAACTGACATCTTATGATTTCTGGTTAATAGTTTAAATGTAGCCAAGAGCCATGTACAGTTGCTCTTTCTTCTCTTAACCTTTACATAAGACCTGGCTCCACACACTCCATTTGTCTCCATGTATTTATGTCACTGCAAATGTATTTAGCTGTGTTCGATAAACAGGATTGTCCAGGAAAGTCTAGAGACACTGAGGAAAGTGCACTGGCAAGATGTCGGCCAAGTGGCTCACTCTCCTGTTACCTTTGTGAGCTTCTTTTTGATAATACTATTCATAAAGTCCTTGTGCCAAGTGGTGTCATGATTACACATATGTGTCATGCAGAGAGGTGGATGGATAGATTTAGAGTCTGCTGTCACTCGCAGTGAGTGAAAAGGACCTGTGGTTAGTGTGTCCTCTGCAGCTGGGTGAAGGAGACCAGTCATTATCCGGGCACTGTCCTTGGCACGTGTTAGGTGCTCAGTAACAATGCACTGACTCAAAGGGCTCTTCCGTAGATCTGGGTCTCGTGAGTTTTAAAGGTATTAAAATGCTATGGACATGGAGCTGGAAACAGGAGATCTGGCCAAGCCCTTTACCAGTGATGAGACCCTGGCCTTCCTCTCTAAATGTTCCAGGTTCTTCTTCTGTGGGACATAAGCAGTGGCCAGTCAGCTTCCCCTTAAATGTCAGCTCCGGTTGGATGGTGGTGGATGGTGAAGGAAACTTTGAGTCTGTGGTCAGGCTCTGGGAAGATAGACCAAAGCAAACGATGCTCATCTCACTGGTATGCTCTCTCTCTCAGGGCTAGAAAGCTACACCCTGAACCCCAGACATCACCCAAATCTTCTTAAAACCTTTTAGTTTTACACATCTACAACCACTAACGGTATGTGGATGGGCAGAAACAGAACTGTAGAATTCACTCAGTAGCTCAATGTGATTTCTGGGTTTATGTCTGGAAGCTTTTTAGCTGTAGCTTTTTATCTGGAATCCATGAAATAAAGAATCAGGTTCCTACCCACTGGGGCATGAGCAGCATTTAAGATGGAGGAGACTCCCCGGTTTACCTGGCATCCCTGGGAAGCAAAAGGAGACGATTGCTTAGCATGGTATTATTTCTTCACCTTGGAGAAAGGCTTCGAGTCAACACAGGAAGAATTGCCTGCCTTGGGTTGTTTGAAGGCCCAGGCATGTAATTTAGGCCACTTAACTCACTGGTATTTCCTTTCCCCATAAAAGGATCCATGGCTTGCTTAGCATGTTCATACGCTCCTACCAAGCCCAGCCTCTTCCCTGTCCCCACATTCTCCACCTGGATGAGTTTAATTGAGCCAAGAAGATTGTCGAGTCTGGCATCCTTGAAGCAGAACAGGTCTTCCGAACTCTGGTCTGAGGTCAGAACAGACAACACAAGTGGCATGCATGGGGTCAGCACAGGTCCAAGCTGGATGGGGTCCCAGTGCTAAGAGGGCAAAGCGAACATGAGCTCCCATCCCTAACCAAGAAGTCTCTTCAATTGACAACCACGTGCCAAGGGAAAATTACCTTTCTCCTAATGAATATGCAAACCACACTCAGGGTCAGGCCCCATGCCCCGCAGTAGATGAACTCAAAGGTATTGGGGGAGATTTTTTGGTCTTATAATGCTTTGTCTGGGCATTTTTTTTGTTATTGATTTTTTGCTTATATATTCTGACTTCCGATCTTGTGTTTTATGGAGTGTATGTGTGTGTGTGTGTGTGTCGGGGGGTGCTTCTCTTGCTTTTTTTTCTTTTTGTCTGTTTGTTTTGATTTATTCTGGTTTATTTGTTTCTTCATTTGCTTGTTTGTTTTCTAACTAAAGAGAGAAAGAAAGTGTGGAATTAGATGAGTGGGTGCGGAGGAGGATCTGGGAGATGAGGGAGGAGACCCGCGATCAGAATATATTATATGAAAAAAGTCTATTTTTCAATTAAAAAATACATAAACCAAGGCTGGAGAGATGGCTCAGCAGTTGAGAGCAATGGTTGCTCTTCTGAAGGACCCAGGTATCTTGCCCATACATGTATGTGTACGCACCATATGCAGGCACGCTGCCTGAGGAGGTCCAAAGACGGTCCTGGGTCTTCTGTAACTGGAGTGACAGGTGATTGTGAACCATCGCATTATTTTAGTAAGTACTGGAGCTAGTTCGTGTCAAAAAGTAATAATTGGAGACGTCTTGGTGGGGCAGGCTTGTCATCCCAGCACTCGGGAGTGAAGGCAGGAGGATGGACAATTTGAGGCCAGCTAGGCGATGAGGCAAGACCATGTTTCATAAAAACAAAACTCCCAAATAAGAAAGTGCACATGTGCTTGTGCACACATGTGTACCTAGGCTCCCTGAACACAGCTCATTGACTGGCTAGGCTGGCTGGCCAATGAGCTTCCAGGGTCTGCTGGGTCAGCATTTCTCCTCCACTGTTGAATTCAGCACTGGAATTACAGACACCACCATGTTTAGCACATGGGTACTCAGGACTCAGGTATGTACAAGAGGCACTTTACCCAACAAAGTCATCTCCCCACTGCCCAGAAGACTTTCAGAATACCTAAAACTGTCAGTAAAGACCATCTTCTATCTGGACTCTTACCCCATCATCCTCCAAGAGCCATGTGGGCAGATAGCCAAGAGTCCCGGTGGGAAGCACTTTGTCCATTTGCCTTTTAAAACCTTGCCCATGCGTTCAACAACAGCAAATTGTTTCTCTCTTGCTTCTGACCCTGGGTTGACTGTTTTGTCTTTTGCTAGAGAGAAAGAGCCAGACCCTCTGCAGACCACAGCTACTGGGGTAGGGGTATTCATTTTCTGCGAGCATGGACTTAAAAGGGGGAAATCAGATAACACAGTTCCTGGGTACACATAGAAGATGCCCTTCAAGACACAAAGTTCCTCGATGCTTTAACTAGGCAGAAGGGTGGGGGTGACATAGAAGGCACTAACATTCCCCCACATAAAGGGCTACTCTGCCCATGGGTGAACTCACAGTAGATTTGCTGTGCGTGCTGAGAGTAATTTGTGACTGTACCACCATAGAAGAAGCATAGTCCTGCTGCTCCAAAACTCATTCAACCTTGTGAGCAAGTTACCACATGTACTTGATTGCTTCTGAACACCTGGGTCCACCGGTGCAGCTATTAGCACGTGAAGTCTGGTTCTCTGATGTAGCCATTCCTCAGGACCTCTGCTGCCTTCTCATCACAATTCTGTAATATAGAGTCTTGCTTTGTATTTATAACTTTGGCTTCGTTATTCCTATACTCATGGCTTCAGGCAGAACTTGAATCTAGAATCTCATCACAGAAGCCTCCCATGGGGATTTTGATCGAAACCATTTTGAAAAATTAGTCTGCTAGTTTTAATCTAGACACAATGAAGGTTTGCTTTCATCTAGAGATGTGGAATACTTGTGTCCACTTGTTCAAGTCATCTTACCACTCCTCAGGGAAGACAGCTAACAATAATTTTAATCACAAGGTCGATGTTGGTCAGAACTGTCGACATGTCCATGGGACTCTGCAAATCACCAGATCACTGTGATCACAAAGGCATTACTGAGGATGCTCACACTCACATACTCACACGGACATGGGCTGGGACACCCAGTCACACATGCACACAGTCACATACACCTGGAAGCTTATATACACACAAGACTCACAAACACAGGCTCACAAACACACATGCTCACTCTCAAGTGTTTGTACACATGTTGTTCACATACCCATGTTTGTATATACCTTTCACACATTTGCACACTCACCCAAATTTGCATATCCATCCTTGCACACACCCATGATTCCCATCTGGATTCATATGTGCACATGCTCACTTACCCGTGTTTGCATACTCACACACCCCACACACACTCGTCAGCTACACTCACTTATGCACATATGCACACTTGTACAGAACCCCACGCTCAGCCACTCCTGCACACACATTTGCACACTTTCATGTTCACCAGTCCTTGAACACACAAGCTATGCTAAGCCATCACACTCCCCAACCCTGGGCTGTTCCCACCTACCACCCCCACTCCCTAGTCCAGCTCCTCACTCCCCTTCAGAGTCTATAATGTCACCTTCATGGCTATTTCCTGTCCTGTGGAAACAGGGCCCTTCTCTCTGCCCAGAGTCCTGTTTGAGCCTGTTCTTGTCCACACCATTTTCTCCCAGGGCCCCACTGTGATGGTCCTTGGTTTGTGTGACTTTGCCCAGTTGGTGCCTAGTGCCAGGTGCTCTGATGAACACAGCCTTGCTCAGCATCCTCTGGTCTCACCTATGGCCGAGGCTCCTGGACCAGCAGCGGCTGCACACTATGCAGGACAGTGCTGTCCTTGGCAGCAAGCCTTCCCGCCGCTCTCTGGAGCAGCTGTTTCTGAACACGGCAGGCTCTGCTCTCCTGCCCTACTTCCTTCCAGAACCACTCCCTGAAGCTGCAGAGAACAAGAGAGAACACAGAGGTGGCCCCCTCCACAGGTATGCGGCCAGGGCCACTCATCCATGATGGGCAGGCCCATCCAAATACTAACAGTGGGTGCTCTCCTGCTTTGAAGTGGAGACAGCCTGTACTTAAGAGTCCGCCCTGAAAAGAACATCTGTTTCCTTCCTTCCAGGGAGCAGGCTTGGCGCTGCCCCTCTTATCTGCTGGCGCCTGGGGCTGTACACAGCATCTGTTTCCCACTGATCTTCACAGCTGGACAGGCTCCCACACAGCAGGAAGCTCCCAGGGGAGCCCAGAAAACAGGGAACTTCAGCTTTATTCAGGGTTCAGCAGGTGGAGTTCTGGGGGAGTTGCTTTCAACTCCTGCTTGGCAGGGCTTGCCTCCTGCACCTGACTTTAGGGTGGCCCCAAGAGGCAGCACTAACAGGGACCAATATCAACATTTCATGTCACTATCTGATTGTATAACAAAGATCAACCTATAAAATTCAGAAAGCGGTGCCCAATTAATACCACCAAGTCCTTCCTTCCTGCTGTCTCTCTTTCTTTCATCTCTCTCTCTCTCTCTCTCTCTCTCTCTCTCTCTCTCTCTCTCTCAAAATGAGATCCAACAGAAGCTAGAATGTGGCTTATAAAGTGTGGCTGTCACTTCCTTGGGGTGGATTTTAATGCCAAGTTGTTGGGGCTGAGAGCCAGGTTCACACACAGATCAGCACGCAGTTTTAATTCAGTCTTGTCTGTATCTGCAGTGCTGTGGGTGGGTTAAAGGGACAGCAAGCTCCCAACAGCCCACACTCCAGCACAGGTGTTAGCTTGTTCCTACAGTAGCCAGGCAAGAAGTTAAATCTACCTAAGAAATTCCTACATCTCATATCACCTAAATGTATGAGCAATGAGATGCCTGTCACCTGAAGAATGACCAGATAAAATATGGCAGGTCTAGAACAGGAATATCACTCAGCCATAAAAAAAGGAGCACAGTACTGATACTGGCTGCAATACACCAAGTCTTGGAAATACTACAATAAATGAAAGAAGCTAGTTAGTTGCAAAAGGATAAATAATGTTTGATTCCATTACATGAGCAGGTGCAGAGAATGGAGTAGACTCGTGGTTTCTGCGGCTGAGGAGAGGGGATGATGGGGACAGCTGATGACAGACATGGGCTGATTTGTGGAGTATCAAAATGTCCTGGCTGATGGCACGAATCTGCGAATGTGCCAAGAACCACTGGATCACCTACACCAAGTAAGTGAACTGTATGTTACATGATCCTCAGTAAAACTTGCTAAAGTAATAAGGCCTGGGGGAGCGTTCCAAGGAGAGCACTTTGCCTCCGTGTATAAAGCCCTCCCAGCGTTGCCACTGTAAAGCAAATTACACATCATGTCTTTCATCCCACAGACAAATCCACCTAAAACAATCCAATGTGGGGATGGCATGACGCTCGGCAGGTAAACGCACTTGCCGCCAAGCAATGACCTGAGTTCAGTCCATGTGGAAGGAGAGACTCACGTGAGTCCATCTGCACATGTACACACACACACACACACACAAACACACACACACACACACAAACACACACACACACAAACACACACACACACACAAACACACACACACACACACACAAACACACACACACAAACACACACACATACACACACACACACACACACACAAACACACACACACACACACACACACACACTGAAATAAATGTATAAAAATCCAATTTAACATATCTAGGGCACTTTAAAAAGTCATAACATTTAGTGTGTGTGTGTGTGTGTGTGTGTGTGTGTGTGTGTGTGTGTGTGTGCACTTGTGTGTCTGTATGTGGAGGTCAAATCGCAAGAGTCCTGGAGATCAGACTCAGGTTTTCAGTCTCGGTGGCAGGCACTTTACCCATTGATCCATCTTTCTGGCCCTGGAGTTGCTTTTTTATCATAAAAATTTTATTTTTAGTTTGTGAGAAAATAAATCTGAAAAGTAAATCTTTACACCTTGGACTTAGTCACTTGGCCAGAAATGTGAATGTTAGGTGTAGTTAAGGCTCAAATAATTTTATAAAAAAATCTAAATACATTAACAGTGGCAATAAATAAAAGTGGACTAAATTTGCCAGTTAAAAGACAAAGACTCCAATCCTCTCCATGGGCCATCTGCCTTTAAGCGGTTTTCATATGTACAACCCCAGCTCCAATCTCAGCCCTGTGTTCCAAACATCTGTATCTGTAATAGGCCCCCAGACCTTAGCACAACTTACTCCATGATAGAAGTGCCATTCAAGTCATAAATCTCAGATTGTAGACAGCACTACCTGCCGAACAAAACCAAAGACCTAATCCATCAAAGTTCATACAGTTCTGGGAAAGTCTCAAAATGTTCTAACCTTGCTTTTTAGCTTCTGTAGTTCTGCTTCAGGCTAACTGTTCTTGTTAACTGAAGTATGTCAACCCAAAATATGGGTTCTGTGCCTAAAAGCACATCCTGAGAAAGGCTCAGGGCTACACTGGGATCCTGAACACACGGGTGGTCACTGGCTGGCTAATAAAGGCTTTCTATTGGCTTAAACCTATGTCTAGCAGTCTTCTCTGGTGGATACCCCACAGCAGCGTCCTCATCTGAGCCATCTCAGACTTAACATGGTCAAAGCACAGTGAGAACTTGTGCAAAGAATGCTTTGATTTCCTCCTGCTTCAGTCTTCCCCAGCTCGGCAGATACTTCGCCACTCAGCCTCTCTCTCGGCCTCTCAGCAGCTCTCCGTTTTCACTATTTCTCCAGGATCTGCTCCTAGCAAGTCTGTCACTGTCTCTCTAGAGCACCTTACAGATCTGCCCGAGTCTGTCCATCTTCGTCACTGACATCCAAGTCCACGTGCTCGGTTTTTCTCTAACTTGTCCCTCCGCGAGTCTGCCCACAGTCTCTCTGCAGATGGGGAGGGGAGTAAGTATATAGTATTCTATATTATCAGTTAATATACACTGCATTTTATAACTTATGATGACAATCATAAAACCAGACTTGTGAATCCCTCTCCAGGAAAGAATTAGCAAAATGTTCTTACAAGATCTGAAATCTGGATATTTTGTTTCAATCTAAGGCTTTCTGACTTACTTCATGCTTGACGTGCAATCCTGAGTACTGGCTTCTCCAAACTCCTGTCACATTTACTCCCTTCTCCAGAGTCCCAACCACCTTGGCCTTCCTGCTCCTAGAACATGTCCCCAGGGTCTTTGTACTTGCTGCCACCTCTGTGCTAGATCTTCTGAGAGCTGGCTCTTTGTGTAACCTCAGAGATCACCTTCCCAAAGGACCAGCTGTTACCATCTTACTTGTAATTCTGGGACAGGAAAGATGGTTCAGCAGTAAGAGCACTGGCTGCTCTTCCAAAGGACCTGTGGACCTGAGTTCAATTCCCAGCAACCACGTGTGGCTCACAATTATCTATAATGCAGTCTGATGCCCTCTTCTTGAATGCAGATGTCCATGCAGATAGAGCACTCATAAATAGAAACAAATAAATCTTAAAAAACAAAAAGTCAGGCTGTGGTGGTGTATGCCTTTAATCGCAGCACTTGGGAGGCAGAGGCAGGCAAATCTCTGTGAGTTCAAGGCCAGCTTGGTCTGCAGGGTGAGTTCCAGGACAGCCAGAGTTACAACAGAGAAACTTTGTTGCGAAAAACTGAAAACAAACAAACAAATAAAAACAAAAAACCAGGCATTTCTACATGGGTACTGATCAATTCTCTTCAGAGCACCTATCATTATGCTAAGGTATCTTCTGATTTTGTCGCTTTCTTTAAATTTCATAACAGCAGACAGCCTGTTGATGTCCTTGGGAACACACATCTAGAACAAAGTCATGCCTGTTAAACATTTGTTAACATTTGTAAGAAAACAAACATATATACCTTTGATTCAATTAGGGTTTCTATTGGTGTGATACAGCACCATGACCAAAAGCAAGTTGGGGAGGAAAGAGATTATTTGGCTTATAATACTGTATTGTAGTCCATCACTGAAAGGAATCAGGACAGGAACTCAAACACAGTAGAAACCCAGAGGCAGGAGCTAATGCAGAGCCATGGAGGACTGCTGCTTACTGGCTTGCTCCTCATGGCTTGCTCAGTCTGCTTTCTCATAGAATCTAGGGCCACCAGCCAGTGATGGCACCACTCACAATGGGCTGGGCCCTCCCCCACTGATCACTAATTAAGAAATGCCCCCATAGACTTGCCTACAGCCAATCTTCTGGAGACACTTTCTCAGTTGAGCCTCCCCATTCTCTGATGACGATAGCTTATGTCAAGTTGACAAAAACCTAGCCAGCTTACACCTGACCCAGGCTATGCACAATGAGTTGTGGCTATGTCCCCTTATCAGCGAACTCCTTTTTGAGTTCATTTCAATGCTCATGTTATTCATTTATGAGAGTGATTGATTCCTGAAATTTCAGGACCTTCAGTGTGGGTTCAGCTCAGCATCCTTCCATCTAGCTTGTTGGAACACTAGAGACAGAGTCGGGCTTGCAAATGAAGCCCACCTGTCACTCCCGAGGGAGGTATGCAGACAGACTGTATTCTCTTCTGCACACGATCGTGGAATCTGGCCCAGCTCTGGGTGTTTCTCCCTCAGTTCTGCTAACGAATCTGAATGATAATGCACATCATTTTGTGTGTTTTCCCAGGGTCGTGAAGAAGGCACAGGGTACCTTTCCATCTTCATGTTGAATGACAGCAGGTTAGATTGTGAAAGAATCTTGCATTCCCCAACTGCTTCTTACCACCGTGCAACAGCCCGGGTGCATGCCTTTCCCACAAACTCTTCTCTTTACTGAGCGGGTGGATACAACACTCCAGGGATCCTCAGGCCCAGTGTGCAAAACAGTGATGTGTGTTGTTGCTTAAAACAGCAGCCTTCTGGGCTCTTATGCCAACCTGGAACTTTCAAGCAGGACATGAAATTTGCAGGTTTTCACCCCACATCAAACACAGGCAGCCTGGCAGCTACACTGAGGCAAGCCTCCAGGGAGCCATCTGGGATTCACTAGCATTAGAGACATACAGATTCTCCTGGGTTCTGGCCAAGAGCCCATCATTACCAGAGACTCTGGTGTCCCATTCCCCGGTACTGTAGACACCACCTGTCGTCTCAGCCCCACAGTTTACTAAAAACCTCCACTCTACGAGGCTAGTCATTAAAAGTTTGCATTGGTGCCTCTTGCTGAGGCTGTCTCTGTTGTTTTTGTTGGTGGTGGTGATGATGATGGCCCTAGTTTACACCCCTCCAGAAGATCTAGTGCAACCAAATGGGGTGAACACAGTCTCAGATTTTCTTGCCTCCTTCACAGAATTGGCTTACAACTGGGTCACGTGGCCCTTTCTCTCCGTATCACACCCCCCCCCCCAGTTCAAAATGCTTGCATCTCTCAACACCAGCACTCTCTTAGAGGAGAAAGGAAGAGGTCAGGGCACAGCAGCATCCAAGGGTTGCTTTTAGTAGACCTTTCAAAAACCCTTTCTAGATTCACTGAAAAATTGAGCTGGCCATGCAGTCTTCCACCTTCTCTGGTTTCCCTGTTTCTAAACATCCTGTGTTCTGGGTTACCTGTATCAGGGTGGGTGAACTGAGATTGCGGCCGGACTGTCTATTAGTGTCCGCTGTGGGCATGAGGGTTGACCCGCAGGATGACGCGTGCCCGCCACCTCAACAGCACACAGGATGGGTTTGCCGCCATTCATTCCTCCCTCCCTCCCTCTCCTCAAATGGTATTTTTCATTTTAGCAGACAGCCTCAGAGGGCTAAGAGCAGCCTCATCACTCACTCTCTTGCTTATTAAATATGTCTAGTCCCAAGTATGCATCCAGATTGCTCTTTGAACCTGCCATGATGTATTGGATTGCTCCCGCCGGCATAAACAGCACCTGAATGTTATTTCTCGCCCCTGGCACCCTGACTCACGTCTGGACAGCATTCCAGAGCTGCTGTGACCTGTGCTATGTGGCTTCCTTGAAATGCCCGATCAGCTGTCACAGTCAGATGCAGATGCTGGGCTCCTCAGACCCAGGAAAAAGGGGGGGTCTGTAGAAGGTGCTGGATTTCATTAAAATTCCTGGTGGACTCCAGCTGGGGCTGAGCCTTCACAATAGATGTGGTTTCCCAGAGAAGCATGTGAATAGCTCTGATCCCAAGGCTAAGGTTGGGGGTCACTATGGCCATCCCCAGCACCTGGCTAGGGGAAGGTGGCGATGTTCCTGGGTCTGCTTGGGTGTTATAGGAGAGCATTGACAGGAGCCCCCCTCCCCCTGGGAGGCTACTTACACTTACCGATCTACTTCAGAAAGAGTTGGAGGCTGTCTTTCCTGTCTTCATTTCTGCCATCTTGTCCCCCACAGCGTCATGTGTTGGCGGCTGAGACCATGGTGTGGTGGAAGGGGATGGTTCAAAGGCCAAGTCTAGTGAGTGGGTCACTGGTGACACTGCCCCCCAGCAGGAATTAACCCCACACAGTTCTCCAGAGCTCAGGGTGTAATACAAAGGCCAAGCCTGACCCCTGATCTCTCTGACTTCTGTACTTAGCATGTATTCTTTTCTTTCCAGACAGAGGGTCACCATGACGTCCTGTGCTCCACTGCCATGTAGCGAAAGGGCCCCCATCAGAGCAGAGTGGAGGCCACTGCTCTGCTCTGCCAGCCTACGGAACTGTAAGCTACTCAGACCTCCTTTCGTTAAGCATTACCTAGCCTTTTGTTTATTGCAGCAGAAGAGACTAAGATACCTACCACACCTGTAGAGGAAGAAAGTGACCCTGTCTGGCTGTGAGTTCATCGTGGACATTGCTCTCAGGAAAGAAATGAGAGTGTGAGTATAAATTGTACATCCTCACAGATATTCTGAAACCTGTGTGCTTAATTTTTGGTGGAAAGGAGCTGCAGAGAGAATAATAAGTCAGCTGGAGGGAACTTGTGAGCATTTTCTCCCCACACAAACAATGGGGCCTAGTGTCTGTTTCATTCTCTTTGTGCTTGACTGAGGCCCAGATGGCTCATTCACTGTCCCTCAGTATGTTCCTGCTGTTTCCCTGCTGAGATCCCATTGGCCATGACGCACTGCCCTGCCCAAGCCAGGACACTACTGTCTTTCTTCCCTGTGGGAATGTGTTCTGGGGGCCAACTCCAACAGCGCTGACCTGGGCATCACTTGGGTGGTGCTGGCGTGAGCTTGCAGGCTCCGGTCTTGCTGCTGTAGCCTGGGGTCCCAGTTGTTATTCCCCTGACCCAGCAGACAGAGCAGGCAACAGATCCACCGGCTGTGGCCACACCTTGAATGCTGGACAGTGACTCCCAGAACATCAGAGTAAATGCTTTCTGCCACAAGGTGTATGGAGAGCCTAAAGCCACTCTTCAGCCAGGATTGGGGTCAGGTACCACACACGGCCCTGGCCCCTTCTCAGCTGGCTGTTACCCACACTGCAGCCATGGCAGCCTGCAGGATTCTCAGATCCCGGGTACTGTGTAGCTGGAGGTCAGGGAACATCTTATGGGATGGAAGAGGTCAATTCAAGGGACTTTGGGTTCTGTGCTTGCTTCCCATCAGCCTTTACATCCAGGCAATGAAGAGTCCATGGACTTAAGAAATCAGAAGAGCCAGCCAGATGGGAATGGAGTTTACTGTTGGGACTCTCTCCCTCCCCAGCCTGCCCCCAGCCTGCTCCATGACATCCCTACGATCACTGGATGGAAGGGCCGAGAGGGAGCCGGGCTGTGACCTCTCTGCCTGTGGCCAGTTATAAAAAATGACTGCAAGCCTCTGCTGTGACAGACAAGGACAAAGAGAATCATTTCACAGCCTCTGGGCCACAGCCATTTTACTTGTTTGTAGCCCAAGCTGGCTTCAAATCCTCACTCCTCTGCCTCTCCCCCGGGAGTGCTAGGATTACAGGAGTTCACCATTATGCCCGGTGTCACCCTGTTTTGTTTTGGTTGCTTGATGGTCCTGGGGACTGAAACGCTCTACCACACAGCCACACCTCAGCCTCTATCTTGTTTCTTAGTACCAACCTTACTGAGATAGCCACTCCCCATGACACCTTTTTACCGTCGACAGTTCAGGGAGCTGTGCAAGCGTCATGACCGATTTTTTCATTGCTCTGAAAAAACAAAACCAAAACGTGCACATGCCATTGACACTTCTACAGCTCCTGGAAACTTCTGAGCTATTTCCTCTCTCTATGAATTTATTACTCTGGAGATTTTGTATAAATGGATTCAAACATGTGTCTTTTAATGTCTGGCTTCTTTCCCTTTTGGGTCAACCAGATTGTACCTTGTACCGGTGTTTTGTTGCTTTTCTGGGGTTGAATAATATTCTGTCGTATGGATATACCACACTGAGTTGATGACATTTGTCTGTGGTCATTTTTTTTTAAGTCATCATAGATTATGCTGTATGAAAACCTGTGTATGTCCTTTCGCGTGTCTTCTGTTTTCTGGGTACACTTGAGAGTGAGCCAGCTTTTTAAATGAATGAAGCATCACAAAGGATGTATCCATCACGTCTGGTCATACTTGTTTTAGCTTGCTCTCTTCTATGCCCTGGGTGGAGTGCACTGTGAAGGATGCACTGCCACTGAACGCTTCTAGATGCCACTCTGCACTGGGCAAGTGTCAGCCAACAAGACAAAGCCTTTTGACTCCTGTGCCTCTCCACCCACTCGGTCCCCTCTGCCCCGCCTTGGTCAGCCATATGCCAGGCAGTCTATTTCACATGTTAGTTGAGTAATAGATCACCCTTCTGCCCTTCCCCACAATGGAGCCAAGGCATCTATGGGACATATCTGCTGCACTGTGACACCCACTGGGGTATTCTCCAGTTGCAGTCAGGCCCAGCATCCCCTGGACCGGAGCCCTCAACTGCAAAGAGCAACTTGTAGTCCTTCAGTACTGCTTACCGAATACAATGGGCTCCCTCTCCCTCAAATCATCCATTGCTGTGTGCACATCTACAAAACGATGTGTGGACACTGGGATCCAGCCACAAACGAATCAGACACAATCGCCTCCATCTCTGTCTCTTCTCTACAAATTATCCTTTTATCAAGGCCTCCAGTTAATCTGTCAAGGCTTGTTGCAGTACATTGCTGTGGCGGCTCAGCAAGGAGGACATAGAGGTATACTCATACGAGCAAACCCTGCCAGACCTCAGCAGAGGGAACCACCATCCTGGCCAGTGTCATACTGGACAGTGGAATCCTGAGTGTCTGAACTCAGGTGTTTTTATTGATTCAGAACCCCTAAAGTGTTCTACTGATAGCACATGCAGATCATAAACAATCAAACTCTCCCCACATAAATTCAATACATGCAGACAATATAAAACACCAAGACTTAGGCAGCCCATCACCCAAGAGTGAACAAAACAATTATTTTATACATAACTAAAAATAAACTGCCACAACAAAGGCTTCCTTCCCTTCTGGAAACTTCTATGAACTAGCACAATTCCCTCTCTGCTCAGTCCATTGCAGAAGGAAGCAAGCAGGTACCAGATGGGTTCATCTGTTCAAGAGGCACACGGAGCTCCTGCTTCAGCCATATGGACTATGAAACCTTAGCAAATGTGCAGTGTTTGTTCTGCATCCTCCTGGTCTGTAGTAGGCTCCAAAGGACACTGGACATGAAGCAAAAGTCCTGGTAAGGCGTGAGGCGCAGTTCCCGGCTTGTTCCGAGGCTTTCTGAAGCTCACATACTTTCACCACTGCTTGGTCATGTGACATGCTGACTTCCTGGTGGCTTCACATTTCCCTTTATTTACACAGTCTTTCAGGTTGACTGCCTAAGACAGTGATTCTTAACCTGTGGGTCACAACCCCTTTAAGGGTCAAATGACCCTTTCACAAGGGTCGCCTAAGATCATCTGCATATCAGATATTTATATTTCAATTCATAACAGTAGCAAAATTATAGTTATGAAGTAGCAATGAAAATAATCTTATGGTTGGGGGTCATCACAACATGAGGGACTTATTAAAGGGTTGTAGCATTAGGAAGGGTGAGAACCGCTGGTCTAAGAGATCCTCACAGCGCTACACATTGCTGACTCTGGAGTCCCTGGTGCCTGGAACAGTTTCTGAAGTTATTCTATCTCTTACCTTCATTGCCCACAACAGAGAAGAAATCTCACTGCAGTAGGTAAGGTTTGCTGTTTACTCGTCCAGACAGGGACCTCACTGCTCAGAGAAGGGATGACCAGATCAGAGGGGTCACACCCAGACTCCGAGGTGGGAGGGCTGACGCTCAGTGTCCCATCCCAGCCAGCCTGCCTCCCCCATGGCCTTCGTCACCACATCAAACCCTCAGAGCCCCTCCCTGTGCCTGCTGCTCACTCAGCTTCAGCCTCTGGGGTCATCATCTCACTTGTGAAATCTGCTGGCTCTCAAGAAGAGGGAGCTTGGGACCTGTTCACGGTCCTGTCGTCACACAGATGTTCCCAGCCAAGTGTCTGCCATCGCTCTGAGGCCGTGGAGGTCTTAGAGTCTCACTGTGTAGCAGAATCCCCTGGAGGTCTCGAAAATACGGTGGCCTGCCTCCTACCCCTCACAGTATAAAGGGGCTTCTGTGTGTGGAGGGGCGTCTTTACGCTCAAACCCTTAAACAAAGAAAATTCTATTTGGTGAGACAGTGTGAATTCTCCCATTATGGAACTCTGTTGTTTCTGTTGTTTAAAGAGCAACCAAGAAACAAGAGAAGATTGAGGGGGGGTTTCATGTGTTCATGTGTGTGCAGGTACATGTGGGGGACATGTTCATGTGCATGTATGCATGTGCATAGAGAGGCCAGAAGACAACCTCAGGTGCATCCATAGTCCACCTCCTCTCTCTCTTTCTGTATCTCTGTCTCTTTGTCTTTCTCTCCCTCCCTCCTTCCCTCCCTCCCTCCCTTGCTTCCACTGTGTGTGTGTTTGTGTATGTACATGGGAACAAATGTTCATGTGGCTGCATATGTGCGTGCAGATTTATGAGGAAAACCTCAGATAGCATTCCTTAGTCATTCACCTGTTTGTTTTTTATTTGTTTGTTTATACAGGGTCTCTCTGTGTAGCCCTAACTGTCCTAGAGCTCTCTATGTAGACCAGGCTGGCCTCGAATTCACAGAGATCTACCTGCGTCTGCCTTCTGGGTGCTGGGATTAAAGGTCTGCAACACCATGCCTGGCTCACCTTGGTTTTTGAGACAGAGTCCCTTACTGCCCTGGAGATTGCCAAGTATGCTTGACGGCTGGCCGGAGGGCCCCAGGGCTCCCCTACCTCCAGCTCCCCAGTGCTGGGATTATAAATATGTACCTTGCCTGGATGTTCATTTCTTTTTCTTCTTTTGTGTGTACGTGTGTGCATTGCATGCACCTGTTTATGTGGGCGAGTGTACATGCCTGTGGAAGTCGGAGATTGAGTCTGGTGTCTTCCTCAGCTGCCCTCTATCTCATGTTCTCACTGAATCTGGAACTCACTGATTGGCTAGCCTCGCTGGCCAATGAGCTTCAACTATCCATACACACACACACACACACACACACACACACACACACACACACGCACATGCACTATATAAATACATGAATAAGAGAGTTTTAAAAACTTAAGGTGGCATGTATCCCAGCTTCTCTCCACAATCTGACTATACCAACTGGAGCAGCCCAGGGCAGCCCCATCCACACAGCTGTTAGCTGGAGCAGCCCAGGGCAGCCCCATCCACACAGCTGTTAGCTGGAGCAGCCCAGGGCAGCCCCATCCACACAGCTGTTAGCTGTGTGCTCTCAGCACATCCACTTCTCACACTTTGTGAGTGACTCAAAGACCAGATCCCTGACTTCAGTGGCTGGCAGCCTGAGGGTAGAGAAGTTACCTCTCTTCTGGCAAGGCACCAGGAATTGTGGGAGGGATAGTAACATGGGGAGGAGGGAACAGATCCAGCTTGGAAGATGAAGGAAGGAGCTGAAGAGCTGGTGAGTGTTTGAGTTGGATGCTGGGAGCATCTCACAGGTTGGGGTCAGGCATGCCAGTAGGGTGCTTCAGCCATCCAAGTCAGATGGAGGTCCGGTGCAGGGTTAGAGGTCAGGGAATGAGGTCAGAGAGAACAGTCTGGGACTGTGCCAGAGTATGCACAGAGCATTCTGCTGGCACCTTGAAGAACAAAAGTGGGCTGTCCCCGGGGCATGGGGCACAGCAGGGGAGGTAGGCTGGAAGGGGCACCGCACTACTGCAGTAATCCAGGCCAGGAATCCTTCTGATCCCTGACTGGGGTAGCAACTGGGGTGAGGAGGTTTTAACACACAATCGGTTCAGCAGACATTGGGAGCTCACAGTGTGTACAGTGGGACCCATCCCGTAGGCAACACCCGGAATATTCAAAGTCAGCAATACGCTGCCTGTTCCGTGCAGTGCTCTTCCAAGGGGCGCCATGTCCTGGAGCCCACACAGCTGACACAGTCACAGAGTGGGCATGTATCAAATTTTGGGAAACAGAGAACAATGGGAGAAATTGATTTCATGGGTGATTAAGTGAGATGCAAAGATATGGCTAATCACTAGGAGATGGCCCTGCCAACCCAGGGGACTATTGTCTGTTGACCCTATGGAGTCCCTGACTTAGAGAGTCATTTGGGTATGTGGTATTTCTAGCCAGCACTGTCAGACCTCTGCTTCTGCGGAGTGGAGCCACCATATTTAAAATAGCTGCTCTAGGCTGGTGAGATGGCTCAGCCAGTAACAGTGCTTGCCACCAAGCCTGATAACTCAGTTTCAGGCCCAGGAAACTGCATGATGGAAGGAGAGAACTGACTCCCTTCAAATTGTCCTCTGACCTTCACACATCAGGAAAGACTCCGTGGCAGGAAAGGAATCCACTACAGGGAGTTTCAGCAGACAGAGGTTCACTATAGACATTCAGCAGCTGACAGTCCAGGCTGTCCTTTATCCAACATGCTCAGGACCAGAGGCAGTTCAGATTTTTAGATTCGTGCAAATGTTGTGACATGTGCATGGATGAGTTCTCATGAGGAAGGAACCCAGGCCAAAATATGAAATCCGTTCCTGTTTTATACATCTTACGCAGAGTCTGAAGGTAGCTGTTGTCGGAGGCTGGGCGTTCTGAATGGGTTGCTGTCCCATTCATTCCCTCTTCTGTCCTACTAAACCATACCCTGCCCAGTTCTCACTAGTCAGAATCTCACCCATCCCTCAAAACAGTGTTCAAGAGATCATCTGAGATCCATCTTCCAGGCCTCTCCTTCCTTGTGAACCTTAGCCTGTATAACTTCAGGCTGAGAGGCCATTATCGGCCCTCAAATTACTCTCTACAGAACACGGTAGGCACTCAGTCAGATTGCGAGCCCTGTTGAAGCCAGGAATGCTGGTGCGTGCCTGTAATAATCCCACTGCTCAGTCACTGATGAAAGGACAGTGAGTTTGAGGGCGAGCCTGAGCTACATAGCAAGACTATCTGAAGAAAGCGAGTCTGATCACAGGGAGCCCAGGGCCAGGGCTGAGCTCCTTGCATTCCAGACAGTTTTCAAGTTCCGTGCTGGAAACAGAAAAGCCATCCAGGTCCTCTCTTGGGAAAGACTGTTCCCCATATTGCACAAGAGCTAACACCACCAGCCCTGTTTCTCTCAAGACCAGCAAAGTTCTATAGTCTTCAACGCACCGAAGGGGAGCTGCTCTTATTCCCAATTCATGCAGCAAAGGGGCCCACAAGCCTGGCCCTTCCCGCTGGTGGGGTCTCCCCACAGGCTCCTTCTGACCCATGGAGACATGATTGGACTGCCTTGGGTAAGCAGCTGAAGTGAGCAGAGTGTGGTGCGCCAAGGATGGAGTCAGCAGACCAGACAGTTGGTGTTTGGTTTGGGCTTGACTACAAGCATTAATTGGAAGTTGGCACAAACACAAACTCCTTGTTTTGGTGCTTCTCCCAAACAAACAGTGTTGGGTAAGAGTGGCTTCCTTCAACACTTTGCAGCCTGGTTTTTCTTCCTCTCCAGGGAGGTCTATGAGGCAGCCATAAAGGTGACTAGTCCTGGCAGACGTGGTCTTGACCATTTACAAAACAAGTCTCAGCTGGTTATATGGATGGTCCAGCTACAGATAACAAGCCCTGGACAGTGAGTTCAGATGGGAGGAAGGATAGAACATTAGAACTTTAGTGGATCACCTATATCATGCTCCTTACCCTTGGGGAGACACAAAATAAAGAGGATTAGTCCCTTTCCCACTGTTATATCAGAACACTTGAAGCTGGGTAAATTATGGAGAAGAGACAGTTCTGGGTGTCTGGGGAGGGTGACTTTGGGGATGGTGTAACATCCTGGGAGTAGCTGTGGAAATCTTCCTCTGTAAGGAAGGAGGAAGAGAGGAGCCAGGCTCGCTTTCACAGTAACTAACTCTTAGTAACTAATTAACTCCTTAATCACCTCACCAGAGTAGAACCTTCTGACCCCAAGTGCCTCAGAAAAGCTGCTGCCCTGGGGACCAAGCTTCATTTTAGTGGAGACAAAGCACACTGGAGCCACTGCAGAAAGCACACAGTTTTTAGTGTTGGACACCTGTCTCTGGCATAAACTTGCCTTCACCCAAGATCACTTAAGTTTACTCTGTACTTTCAACAAAAAATATTCTTTCTGTAAAAGTTGATGTGGCATTGTCTAAGAAAGCACAACTGAAATACACTTCCTAAAAACTAACGCCCTGAGAGACAACTGATGCCTGCGATCAGCCATGCCCATGTCTGGCCAGAACAGCCAACTTTTCTCAAATCCATTTCTATGACTTTATTTTTCTGGTGGTGATGGAGCCCAGGTCTTGCGCATACTCTACATACTCTATGCAAACTCATGCTTTCAGTAAACAGCTAATTTCCAGACCCCTTATGTTACTTAATTTGTAGCAAGATGTGTGGAAAGATCACTAGGAATTTCTGCCTTAAGATCCAAAGCACAGGTAATGACAGAAAGCAGCAGTTGATGTGGAGTTTTCAGAGGAAGCAGCCTGGCTCAGGAGCTGACTGACATTGACTCACACTGTCACTGACTGACTGACACTGACTGACACTTACTGACACTGACACTGACTGACACTGACACTGACACTGACTGACACTGACACTGACTGACACTGACTGACACTGACACTGACTGACACTGACACTGACACTGACTGACACTCACTGACTGACACTGACTGACACTGACTGACACTGACACTGACACTGACTGACACTGACACTGACACTGACTGACACTGACTGACACTGACACTGACTGACACTGACACTGACACTGACACTGACTGACACTGACACTGACTGACACTGACTGACACTGACACTGACACTGACACTGACACTGACTGACACTCACTGACTGACACTGACTGACACTGACTGACACTGACTGACACTGACTAACATGAAGCTCAGAAGCAAAGTGTGAGGCTCTCCCGGGAGCCACTGCTGCGTTTTTATTGTGTGTCTTTCAGTTGTGTTTTCTTAGGCCACATGACAGATCCTTTTCTAGAAAGAATTTTTCTGTTGAAATTTCAGAACAAAGTTCTGGAATCTAAGGTATGAGAGTGATCCTCGATGCTAGGTGTGGGCTCCTGTCTGAAATTTCAACACTTGGGAGGCTGATGCAGGGTAATCGCAGTGCATTTTAGGCCATCCTGCTTTACACAGTGAGTTCCAGGCCACCCGGGAACAGTGTGAGACCCTATCTCAAAAGAGAGAGAGAAGGAGAAGGAACTGAGATAGTATGGAGTTTTGTCTGTGAGTCTGTATACACATTTCATGTATATACACGTATATGTGAATATAAAGGTCAGTAGCTGACATCAGATGTCCTCAACTACTTCTCCACCTTAGGTTTTTGAGACAATCTCCCCCTGAACCTGAAGCCCATTGATTGGCTAGACATACTTCCCAGCCGGCCCAAGGGTCCTCCTGACTGACTGACCCTCCCCACGATGTAGGGGCTGAAAATCCAACCCGTGTTCTTCCTCCTGTTTGGACAGAAAGCAGTATTGACTGAGCCACCTCCCCCAGCCGTGAGTCTGTTTTTGTTTGTTTTTTCCTGCTTTGTTTTATTTCCAAGGAAAAATAGCCCATACCCAGAGCTCAGGCCTGTGGTTACTAACAAAACTCCAGGACGGTGTGCAAAGCAGGCTTTGGTGTGTGCTGAAGGGTGGCTCCTGAATTGCATCTCAGTCATGTGACAGTTCCAGCCTTCAACACTTGGCTGGGATTGGTTAAGGAGAAAAGTTGGATTCCTGGTTCATGTTTTATCTGGTCCACCCTTTTTGCCTCCTCGAGGGAACTCCCATGCCTATGTGTAGTTTTTATACTTCTTGATCTTGGCCCTTATGAAGCAGTTAGAGATACGATACAGTCTTGAGGGAGGAATTAGACAAATCTCCAGCTGCCCCAAGCAAGAAAGGTGCTTCAGTGCTCATTATCTCCCAGGGGACTTCTCCCAACTCACATGAAGAGCACCTGAGTCTGCAATGACAAGCAATCGATTTAAAGTCAAAAGTCCAGAAGCTGGACATGGTGGCTCACACCTGGTGATCCAGTCACTTTGGAGGCAAAGACAGGAAGACTACAAGTTCAAAGCCAGCATGAACTACACATGAACTACACTGTCTCAAAGTTCTAAAACCAGAATTTCATGATGAAGATATATGGATGGCTAAAAAGAATTTTTATAATGTTTTATTTGTATGTGTGAGTGTGTGTGTGTGTGTGTGTGTGTGTGTGTGTGTGTGTGTGTATGTGTGTGTGTGCATATGTAGGGGTGCATATGTAGGGGTGCATGCGTGGAAGTCAGAGGACGAATTGTAAGAGTTGGTTCCAGGGATCAACCTCAAGTCCTCGGGTTTGGTGGCAGGCACTTTTACCTGCTGAACCATCTCACTGGCCCAGTAGAGCTTAATTAAAACCACGGTAATTTAAAATTTTGTTTTAAAAATAAAACCACATCAAGATATCTTTTCATCCACTGAAATGGTTAAAATTTAAAAGACCCGCCCACTATGTTAAGTGCTGGCCAAAAAACGTGGAACAGCTGAACTCATACACTGCTGACCAGGATCCAGGGTGGCACAACCATCTCTACTGATTGTTTCTGGTGAAGTTACAAGCAAACTTACAATATCAACATAATTTGAAACTTAAAAGTACCTCAAGCCCATATGCTGAAGTCCTGGTCCCTTGACAGTGACTCTAGATGGGCAGAACTCCTGAGAGGTGTTGGACTGTGGAGGATGTGCCCTGGAAGGGGGATGTGCCCAGGAGGGGGGATGTGCCAGGAGGGGCCGTTGAGACTCTGGCCCCCTCTCCTCCTCTTTCTGTGTCCCAGATGCTATAACTGTCTCCTAGACAATGTCATGGGCACAAACCTCAGAAACCTATAAGTTACTTATCCCAAGTATTTTATTACAGTAACAGAAGGCTGACTAACAAAAATATGAATCACAGATTACACTTTTAGACATCAAGATCAAAACACAATTCTCATAATTAGTCTTGTATGCAAATATCCACGGAGGCATTATTCCTAAAAGTCAACACTCTCAAGGGATAACCCTCAACAAGTCCATCCATTGTCTAATCACGTGCATTACAATGAGAACAAAAAATACCAGACAGACTGGAGAGTTCTCACACATGACTCCATTTGCACAAAGTTCCACAGTTGGCAAAACTCATCTCTGACACATACTGGGTGAGTACTTGCTGCAACCATGTCAGAAGGAGGATTTGCTGCAAAGGGCAGGAGTGGACTCCACGCAGTAGAGAATGTTCCATCTGGACTGGACTGATTTCAGTGTCAGCTATGGCACACTTGTCCAGCTCCTGTGAGACGCTGAGTTCAAGCCCAGAAATAATTCACAGAACACACCGAAGTGTGTTTCTACGGTGAGTAACTTAGTTAGTTAGCATACAGAACAATTTCAGTCATCTGTGGCATGTTTTGTCTCTTTGAAACTGGCAGGCTTTCAAGGGGATGAGACAGAATTGGTTCTGAGATTTAGCATTCATCATAAAACCCATGGACAGGACCGTGGTGGCTAAGTTTTCATCAACTGGACTGGACTTAGAGTCACCTAGGAGACACACTTCTGGGCATGCCTGTGAGGACATTTCCAGTGAGGTTAAACTTAGGAGGGGTGACCCACCTTGCGTGTGGGTTGCATTGTCCCTTGGGCTGGGTGCAGGACTGTATGAAGAAGGAAAGGGGGGGGCAGGGGAGCCAGTACTCTGCTTCCTGAGCTGTAACGATGTAACGCGCTGCCTTCACATCCTGTTCCACACCTTCCCACCACGGCCCACCTTGTCCCTCTCAAACACTGACCCAAAATACTTCCTTCCCCGAGACAGCAGGTATTTTCTCACAGTAATGATAAAAGTAATGAACACGCAGACTCATCTTTGTTGGGTCTTAGTACACAGATCTCAGTGGTGGGGAAGTGGTCCCAGTTGTTCAATGGATTCGGGATACAGCCACAGAACTACTGATGTCAAATGACGTGAAATTCCCCACACAGCCCGCTGCGCAGACGGGACAGCGGACCGAGCTGATTCAGAAAAGTGAAGCACTACAGAGCGGTGTGTACGGAAACAACGTTGCGCTCCCAAGTAGAAACATTTTATACTATTTTAAAACGATTCATTGAGTCCACGGAAGCCAAGAAACAAAAATAATGCCGTTACCTATTTTAAACAACAGAGGAAAATAATCGCCAACCCCATATACGATACTCACAGAAAATAGCTTTCAAAATTCAGGGTGACATTAATATTTTCCACCAACAAACTTTACTGTACTGAAAGGGTTGAAGTTAAAATTCATGACGATGGAAATATAAAATTAGTGCAATGTCAAAAGTTAAAGCTTTTGGTGTTCTTTTAACTAGTCGACAATATGTTATTATTGAACGTGCACACGATGCGTGGGCATGCAGGGCCAGAGGCTAGCTCTGCGGAGTCAGGTCTGTTTCCAGCCTTATAAGGATGGTGGGGATAAAACTCAGGGGGAGTGGCTGAGGAGAGGGCTCCGTGGCTGAGATCACTGTGGGTTCAGTTACCAGCATCAACATGGTGCTCACAAGTGCTCATAACTCCAGTTCCAGGACACCTGATGCCTTTCTCTGACCTGCGCATACATATATGCTGGCAAAACATTAATTCGCATAAATGAATTTTTTTAACCTGAAAAAAAAAAAAAGATTTAAAAAGAAACCCTCAGGACATCAGGCTTGGGAAGGAAGCCCTTTACCTACTGCCCCGACGCCGAGAGAACAGCAAGACAGGTACCCCTAGAGTCCTGTGAGTATGATGGAATAACAAGTTAAAACCACGAACATTTCAAATTAAGGGCCAAAAAAGAATTTTCAACAGCATGCATAAATAGAAGACAAACAGCAGGTAATCATTATAAATCAAATATATTATAATTACACCACAAGTTGAAAGATAAAAGAAACAATGCTTTTAAGATCTCTATGAATGGCACATCGTCTGCCTGAAATCCGCGTCTGTTTTAAAAAGAAAGCTGAGCTGGAGATGTCCCTCAATTGCTAGAGTACTTGCCTCGAAAGCATGAAGCCCTGGTTTGGATCCCCAACTCTGCATAAAGTAGCCACAGCAGTACACGCTTGTAACCCCAGCAATCAAAAGTTGGAAACAGCTTTGTGGGGAATCTTAGACCAGCCTGGGCTACAAAGACCTTATCTCAAAAACAGAAAAAGAAAGAAAAAAAGGCCTTGAGATGGCTCAGCAGGTAAAGGCTCTTGCTGCCAGGCTGATGAGCCGAGTTGAACCCTAGAACCCAGCTGCTGGAAAGAGAGAACCAACTCCCACAGGCTGTGTTCCTGCCTACACACACACACACTCTCTCTCTCTCTCTTAAATGTTTCCTAGTTGTTGTTGCTGCTTTGTTTTTAAAGAAGACGCTAAGAACTTTATACCATGTCTCTGGATCCCGGTTCAGCCAAATGTTCAATCACGCTCTGCCCCTGCCCTTTCACCACAACACAAAAAGGCAGTCTGTCCACTCCACCCATCTGGAAGGGTGTCACATGTTGCTCTTTAAAACCAAACTCATCTCATTTCCTCATCAACCCTCACAGCTCACTGCAGAGGTAAACACGACCCGGAAAGGTAATTACGAATAGGTGAGCACAGAGAGGAAGCTCTAAGGTGGTTTAAGACACACCTGGGCAGGAGCCGTGACTCAGATCCAACAGCCAACATCCCTGTTTCCAAGATGGACCTGTTTGTGCGATGTGACCACGTACCTTCCACATATCTAAGCTCAACAAATTTAATGTCAATATCCAGAAAAATAGGAGTCATTTGTTCCAGCAATCCATTGTTTACTACCCAAAGAAAAGTTTACCCCAAACTCCAGTACACACAGCACTCTTGCACATCAGGAAATGTTTTGGGTAATATTTACTAAAGTAGCTTATGTGTAAACAGTTCCATTTGGGACAAATTCAAGCTGTCTTACACTCACAGCAATCCTCCTGCCTCCACCTCCAAGTCCCAGGTGATATCAAGATAGTTTGAAGTTCCTTCCTCTCGACACCCGTTCACTTTCTGCTAACATGTTCTGAGCAGCGGAGCCTCACCCAGCTTGTGTCTAAAATAGTCCTTGCAAATCTCTTGCAGTAGTAGAAATGTTACAATGGTTGAACAGAAAGAAAACAGCAGTGTTACTGTGGGAAAGAAGCAACCAAGTCCAGAGCTGCCCTGAAAGTGGAAATTAAAAGACTCCCAGAAAGCAGGGCGACTACAGGAGAAACACAAAATGTGTGTACATGTGTGGTGTATGTATGTATGCATGTGTATATGTTTGTGTGTGTGTGGTTGTGTGCATCTGTGTACATGTAGTGTGTGTGTATGTGTGTTCAAGAGACACATGGCTGTAATTGTGTAAGTCTTGTGCCAAACCAACAATGATTTTTCAGGCATATTATTTTCTTAAGATTTATTTTTATTTAGTTATTTGTGTGTGTGTGTGTGTGTGTGTGTGTGTGTGTGTGTGTGAATGCCGGGAAACTCACAGACAGCAGCTGCCTCAAGGGTTGCAGCTTCAAGTTCGCCTCAGAGTTTGGCAGACATTACAGGCTCCTCCTGAAGAACTAGAACTGTGCCAAGGAGTCAGAGCCACATCCTGGGACTAAGGCCGTGACCTAGGAGACTGCCAGTGCCTGAATACCAAGGCCTAAAATCAGGCGTAAGTGACATAACAGCAGAACTTAGTGCAATTCAGGGTCTCTACAACACATTCGCATACACTTCCAAATCATCTTAACTTTAAAAATTACTAGGCAGGGTCAGGTGGTGGTGGCGCACACCTTAAATCCCAGCACTTGGGAGACAGAGGCAGGTGGATCTCTGTGAGTTCAAGGCCAGCCTAGAAATCACTACAGAGTGAGTTCCAGGAAAGCCAGAGTTACAACAGAGAACTCCTGTCTCAAAACAACAACAAAAATTACTAGATAAGAAAAAGCTAATAAACAGTAAATGAAACCCATAATGGAGACCACAGAAGCCAGTGGATAAGCCAGATACTGAGTTTAATGGACAAGGGATTGAAACCAACCATTAGATATGTTAGGGGGGTTGTAAGAAGGGATAGAAGGAAGGAGCAAAGAGAAAGGTGGATGTTGAATTATACAGTTGTGGGGCTAATGAGCCAGTGGCTCATTAGTACACACTTACAATCTTAGCCCTTGGGAGGTAGAGTTAGGAAGATCAGGAGTTCAAAGTCACCCCAGCTTCATAGCAAGTTCTAGGCCAGTCTGGACAGAGAGGGAGGTGGGGAGCAAGGCTGAGGAAGTGGCTAAGTGAGCAAGGCCCTAGCTGTTCATATCTCTGGATATGAACATATCCAGGTCCTGAGTGAATGTCAGGCACTACAGTTTACATCTGAAACCCCAGGACAGGGCAGACGGTTGGATCTCTGGAGCTCATTAACCTGTCAGTCTAAAGATGAGCTCCAGGTTCAGTGAGAGATCCTGTCTTGAAGACAAGGTGGAAAGTGGCTTGGGATATAGACCACTGGTCTTTGTGTGAATGTGGATACACATGCATACACACACACACACACACACACACACACACACACACACACAAATTCAGGCAAAATAAAGACATTTTCAGACAAATAAACACTGAGCAAATGTGTTGCAGATAAATCCTCATGACACGCAATCTTGCATAACTATTTAAATATGCTAAGATTCATTGCATTGCATATTTAAAATGGGTAGTTTATGGCAGGTGAGTACATCTCAATAAAGCTGTTTTTAAAAGCTTTTGGGACTGAAGATGCGGCTCAGTGGTGAAATGCTTGCCTGGCACGAATGATGCCCCTGGGTTCAACCTCCAGCACTGCAAAGATAAGTAAATCAGTAAGGAAGTAGGTTATGCTGGGGCAACTTCTTCCAGCCTCCCGCCTCTCCACTGGCTGAGGATTGACTTTAGGAGCCCAGGCAAGATCCTCACATGACAGTAAGAGAGATGCCAAATTCCCGACAGATACCCCTGACCTGGGTTGGGACACTCTCTCCTCCCTGTTGTAGCAGCCTGTTCTTGAGCCCCACGTTGGTTCACCACATGTTGTAGGTAATTAATCCTCCAAGGGTTTAATAAAGACAAGGAGGCATCTCAGCTGTACAAGCCTATGAGACCTCAGCAGAGGGAACAGCGTCATGGCAAACTCCACGAACGAAATCTCACAGCTTAACTCGCCCCACAACCCTTCAGCACTGAGTTCTGTCTCCTTCATGGTGGGGAAGCTCAAAGCCTAGTGGGAGTGATGGTTCTGGTATAGCTTGAGTGCGTCTCCCCAAAAGTTCATGTGTAACAAGCTAGGTCCTCCATGTAGTGACCTTCAGAGTGAAGAAACTTAAAGAGACAGGATCTGCACAGGGTAAAGAGGCCCGGAGGGCTTTACATTTGAAAAAAAAATGGTGCCAATATATAAAAGAGCAAGGCAGGCCCTCCTTGCTCTGCAGCCCCCAACACATGCGCACGCACACACACACACACACACACACACACACGCACACACGCGCACACACGTGCACACACGCGCACACACACACACACACACACACACACACACGCGCACACACACACACACACACACACACACACACACACACCACTGTTCTCTATAAAGCCCTCACCAAGCTGAGGAGAAGCCCGTCCTTACTCTCGAGCCTTAAAACTACGAGCTAGATCAATCTCTTTTCTTTGTGTCGACAGCAGTCATCTTGATATTGCAATGAAATCCGTACTGAGATGGGGACAAAGCCAGAGGTTAGGACTCTACCACAGGACTAGCCCTGTGGACCACATCTTAGCTCCGAGGATGAAGGTGAAGATGCTAGATAATTAGATGCTAGATGGTAAAACTGTAAAGTACTGTAAAGTAAAGTAAAGTACTCAGAATTCTGACCTTTGATGTCTCTCCATAGTCTGTACTTTGCATCTGATCAAGGGGTGATATGAAATGATTACTATAGGACAGAAGGCAATGAGATTTGCCAGTAAGCAGAGTCCCTGCAGCAATTCCAATGTTATTTGTAAAGTAAGTGTGGTAGTTGGAAAGAGAATGGTCCCTATAGGTTCGTATGTTTGAATACTTGGTCCCCAGTTGGTGGAACTGTTTGGGAGGGTTTTGAGGATGTGGCCTTGTTGGAGGAGGCCGCTGAGAGTGGGCTTTGAGGTTTTAAGACTGGTGTAATTCCCAGCTAGCTCCCTTTGCTTCCACTTGTGATTCGGGATGTGAGCTTGCAGCAGTTCCTGCCGTCTTCTTTATAAGTTGGCTTGGCCACAGGTGGTTTGTTTTGTTTTGTTTTGTTTTGTTTTTGGTGTGTTTTTTGTTGTCGTTTTTCTGTGTAGCTCTAGCTATCCTGGAACACATTCTGTAGACCAGGCTGGCCTCAAATTCAGAGATCTGCCTGCCTCTGCCTCTGCCTCTGCCTCCCGAGTGCTGGGATTAAAGGTGTGCACCACCACTGCCTGGCTGGTTATGATGTTTTATCTGGCAACAGAAAAGGAACTAATACACCACTCTAGTTGTATTGTTGCTGTGACCAAAATATCCAACTGAACAATTTAAAACCAAGGATTTTTTATTCTGGCTCACAGCTTCAGAGAGTTCAGTCCACGGCTGCTCAGCCCATGCTTTAGCAGAACGTCATGGTGGCAGGAGTGTGTGACGGAGACTGTTCACCTCCTGGTGGCAGAGACAGAAAGATAAGTACCCTGAGACAAGATACTCCCAAAGACCAGCTCCTAGTGACCTATTTCCTCCAACTAGGTTCTCCTAATGTTTCCAGAACTTTCCAAATAGCATCACTTAGCTAGTAACTATGCCCCTGGCACATGAGTCTATAGAGGACATTTTTTCATTCAAACCACAGCACACACCTTCTATAACAGTGGTTCTCAACCTTCCTAATGCTATGACCCTATAATACAGCTCCTCACGTTGTGGTGACCCTCAACCATAAAGTTATTTTCGTTCCTAACTCATAGCAGTAATTTTGCTGCTGTCATGAATTGTAATGTAAATATCTGATGCATTTGATCTCAGGCAACCCCTGTGAAAGGGCTGTTCAACCCATTCAAGGGCATCATAACTCACAGGTTGAGAACTACTGTCCAGTGATACCCACTATAGGTAGGTAGGAAGAGAAGCTTCATGTAGAGCCAAAGCTAACTAAGTTTTGTTGTTGTTTGGTTGGTTTGGGGGTTTTAGTTTTGTTTGCTTGGCTGCTCTCAAACTCACTATGTAAACCAGGTTGGCCTCAAATTCACAGAGGAGGATCTGCCTGCCTCTGCGTCCTAGGGCCTAGGATTAAAGGTATGCCCCATCACACCCAGCTTTATCAAAGCTAACTAATAAAATGTTTGGTAATATGACCTAAGGCCCTATTTTGTATATTTTGAATATTCAATTTTTTCTTATACTAGGAAAATATGATATATACTCAACCTACCAGCAACTTGCACCAAACGTGGATTATAAATGGGAAAACACAGTTCAATTGATCCAACTCCTTCAGAAAGAGAGAGGATGAATTTGCAGACATAAAAACTGCAGAACGTATAAAGGATTGAGGAAGTTGAATTAAATGCAGCCGGTCTGCCTGAACAGATTCCACATCAACCCAAAGTGCCCGTCAAGGTGCAGGTCGCTCAGCGGTGGAGAGTATTTGAGGGGACTCAGCATTTTCAAAGGAGTGTTGTTATCTTAGGCGTGATAACAGTGGCCCCTGACACTTGGCAGCCTGCCGGGGTCAGGTGGCTTGTGTTTTCCCACATCACTATAGAAAGCTGTTCCTTTCTATAGTCCGTTCCTCATGTCACGTTAATTGATGGTTCCGTTTTGAAAGGTTAACTCACGTCAAACATAAGCTTTTCTTGTGAAAGGTGAACTTTTTGTTCAAATCATTTTCTCGGTAAAGTGGAAGGACTTCCAGAACCGAACCCTTTCCTCTGTTCTCAATGTGTGAGAATGCCAGCCGGGCCTCTGTCCTGTGAGCACGAAGCTTTGACTCGGCTCCAGCTGGATGCGACTTCTCCTAGTGGAACATGTCATAAGACGTTTCCAAAGGGCACCATTTACTGTCACTAGTCCGCGGTCCTTTGTTTCCGCCTCACAGAGAACATCACTTCCTCGAAAGCACAGTCCAAAATAACAGCCACGCAGCAGAGCTCCGAGGCTTGTCACTTAGGAAGCGCTGTCAAGGACCAGAGGGGACTAGATGGACATCACAGAAGTGACACTCGGAACCCAGTGTGAGACTTCAGGAGTTAGACTTGGACAGAACTCTTAGTGCTGGGTGTGACTCAGAGGAGAAGCACTTGCCTAGCATGCACAAGGCCCTGGGTTCAAGCCCCAGAAGGAAGGAAGGGAGGGAGGTCTTCCTAAGCTAAGGTCATCTAAGATCACGTGGGCAGCCAAGGGGTAGGAAGATCTTTCGCTCCAGAGATTTCGAGAGAGGTGTTGGTGGCCACCAGTGTGGTTGCAGCTGCACACTGGCCTTAGCTGCCGTCCCTGGGCCTGCCCTACAGTCCGATTCAGGGGCCTGGGGATGAAAAATCTGTATTGGCAACAGATGTCCAGGTGGGTTGAATTTTCCCTCAAGGTAGCTTCATAACTCTTATTTTGTACGCATCTCTGATTCTCTGAGATGTGAGCTTTTGTATCACAGTAACAGAGAGGTGTGGCTTATGCAGGGGGTGGGCCTGAGTGTTAGGAGCCCACTGGCTGGTGGGATATGCCTTCGGGCCAGATTGACAGAACAATCTTCTCTTTAGAAAAAACTGTACATTTGGTTTAGCTCAATGTTTTAATGTTTTAAACTATTACTTTAATACATAATTTATATATAAATAATAGGTTATATCTTCTTAACTTGCTTTCTTTTTTTCTTTTACTGGGTGTGTGTCAGCCAGTCCTGCATCTATGGCATAATGACAGCTCGATGACAGGGAGTGTCCCTTTCACAGCACTGGGTGGGTCGGTGGTGTTTTAGTGTTGGAACTGCCCCCAGAGAAGCCTCCTGGGCCTTAAGATTCTCTCTGGGGAACAGATCTGACGATTCGCTTTGTCATTGCTGTTTGGCGTGCGTGTGTGTGTGTGTGTGTGTGTGTGTGTGTGTGTGTGTAGCCCAGGCTAGCCTTAAATACTTGATCTCCTTGCCTCCAGCTGCCCAAGTACTGGGATTACATGGTGTTTCACTGCACCTGGCCATGACTCTGTGTTTTGTTTTCAATAGTTAAAGAACTATCCCAAGGTTTATAAAGTATGTCTTCTAAAATGAATTCTAAGAAATATATTTTCACTGGGGTAGGGGGTGCACACCTTTGATCCAAGCACTTGGGAGGCAGAGGCAGGCAGATCTCCAAGTTTGAGGCCAGCCTGATCTACAGAGTGAGTTCCAGGATAGCCAAGGCTACACAGAGAAACCTTGTCTGGAAAAAATAATGATAATAAAATGAAACTATTTCCCCAAAATGTTGCATTTAATCAGTATATATAAAGTGTTTGTAGCATTGTCTGACCTGTGAATGGCTACAGAGGCTGGGGCTGACTTGGGGTATGTGTGACACTGACACTGTTGTCACCAGGCCCCTCATCACACTCCTGGATCTATTTGTATTGTTTTGGTTCCTCCCCCCCTTTAAAAGATGGTTTCAAATTCTATTCCTATTTAAGAAATGCTTTGAAGGACCAAAAAGACCAAAAAGGGCTCGACGGACCACAGACGTGACACCCAGAACAGAGGGTGAGACTTGACTCACTCTGGGACAGACTTCCCAGGAATGGTGTGGCTCAGTAGAGGAGCATTTGATAGCATGGTGTTTTGTTTCATCTGCTGAATCAAGGCATCAGGTAGAACTCAGGGTGAAGGGAAGGCCTTCCCCATTTCAGTATGCCTGAGTCCTGTCTGAACTTCCAGTGTCACCCCTCCTGGAAGCCTATCCTGTCTCTTTGCTCCACTTGAATGGTGCCTTCATTCTGTCCAGCTGCTGGAGCAGTCAACTTCCCTGGTGACTGGGAATTCTTTGAGGGAGAGGACCCTGGCTGGCGCAGCTACTCATTTTCATACTCTAAACAAGGTAGATTCTCAACAAGTATTTGTTAAATAAACTGATGACTAGTCTCTCTACTTCTGGCCACTCCTAGTCTAGTAATGACTGTCTTGGAAATTTGGATCAAGAACAGAAAAAAATAAAAAGAATAGCACACAGACAGACAGACAGATTGAAAGACAGATGATAGAAATGTATCTCCTAAAGGCATAGAAAACATAAAAATAAAACTACAAGGATAGGGGTGTGTACTCTGAAAATTCCCAGGACATCCTTCAAACAACGATGCTCTCAAACCACCAAGCTGTGTCAAAAATCTCAGGCACCAACAGAACAGGGTTTCAATGGCCGAAGATGCCCGCATCCCAGAGCCGTAAGTAGAGGCTATTAAAGCATACATTCCTGAGCTTAAAATGCCACTAATGAATTTAAGAGCTTCATCGATCACTTTTATGCCAGTTTCTACTAACTCACATTGGACATGCAGATACATGAAAAAATTCAGCATCTTGCCACATTTTTCTGAGTATATGACTCTGACCACACCTCAGAGTAGCCAAATATTTAAGGAAGATAATTTTACTCTGTGTATTCATGTTAATAAATTGAGAATGTTTGGGGCTGTGGTAGAGCACTGCTTTAGTATCCACAGGTCCTGGGGTTAATCCCCCAACACAAGACTAGCAAATAAAAATGGAATGGTGGTGGGTCTGAGGATGTAGCTTAGTCAGTAAAGTGCTTGCCAGGCAAGCGAGAACTAATTTAAATTCCCAAGACCCATCTAAGAGCCAGGTGTGTGGGCGGGGCATGTGGTGGGCGGGGCATGTTGTGGGAGGGGCCAGGTGTGGGGGAGGGGCGGGTTATGGGAGGGGCCAGGTGTATGGGGAAGTGCACACCTGCAATTCTAGCACTGGGAGGCAGGGACAGGAGGGCCCTTGGCACTCACTGGCCAGCTACTTGAGCCAAATCATGGATCTCCAGGGTCAGTGATAGATACTTTCTCAAAAACTAAGATGGAGAAAGATAAAGAAGATGAGTGATGTCCATCCCTGGCCTTTGCACACAGGTACACAGATGCATGTGTACCCAACACACACTTATACATAAACACTCACAGCACACACATGTACACACACAAAGATGACACTGGAAGTTCCAACAGGACTTGGACTTGGATGTGCTGTGTGCCAAAGGACTTTGAGACCTCCCGCTCACATACCAGCGGCCTCCTCACAATCAGAGATGCCTCCAAGAAGAGGCTCAGACCTCGCCGGGAGCCTGTTTCTCTCTTTTTCACATCTGTACACATTATTTAGCCTCTACATAGAAATGCAAAATGTAAGAGAAAAGTTTTCTGTCCAAATTACCATACAGTCAGGCATCTCCCTGTGGATCCTCGCAAAAGGCCTGAGGGACAAGGGACATATTTAGATTTCATATACGTTACTCAGTCAGCTTCAAGGAAGTAGGAGAGGAGACATGGAATTATTTGAGGGAATCATTCAGCTGAGGGGGGAAAAAAAACAAAGCAGCAAAATCCCCAATGTTGTATGACTTCCCTGAGATCACAAAATTAAAAGGCAGTTTCCCCAAAAAAGATAGAAGGACCACTGAGATGCCTGTGTAGTACAGAGAACATCAGCCCTGAGCACTGGCAAGGCGGACACAACAGGGTACCCTCAGCTGGGCTGACCGGTCACCACGCAAGACCACGTCTTCAGGGAGGACAGGCCAGGATTTAGTTGGGAGAGTGAATTCCAGGTCAGAGTGCTGGAGAGTGACACAGGGGAGGTGACATTTGTGCCTGAACAGCTGAGGAACTCAGGAAGTCAAAAGCCAAAGGAAAGCTAAGGAGGCAGCCTGTCCCTAGCAGACCCTGGGAAGACAAAGGGTGAGGAGGGAAGCTCGAAGGAGGCCTGGTTCTCCATGGCCCTCGCTCTCTTCCCTTCTGCGTCCTTCCTTGGCTTTGCACAGGAAGGATTTGGGAACAGTGGCAGACCAGGACACAGAGAGTCCTCTCAGTACAGTGCCTTCCAGACAGGTTAATGTGCGGCTTTAAAGCTGAGGCGTGGCGTTTGCAGACCTGGTTAACTTTTACCTCAAAATCTGACTCAGCCCTTAGAACCATGAGAACCAATGGCTGACTAAGCCTCCTAGCCTGTGGTCTGTTCTACTTAGTCCAAGGCAAGGATGAAAGTCACAACCACCCGGGATTGGAGGGTTTGGCTCAGCGGTGGAGTGCTTGCCCAGCACTCATGGTATCCGAGTTTGAGCCCCGGTACCACTAACGTTCCTTTCCTCTATTTTGATTCATGTTGTGGTCTCGGCCCTGACTCTGGTAGGGATCATATGGAGTCCAGACTTGGAGCTTCACTCCCTTTATGGCCAGGGAGAGATGGGAGGGGCCCACAGCACTGTCTGGCTGCATGGGGAGCACAGATAGTAAACATACACTCACAGCCACAGGGCATTAAAGCTATGAGGGACACATAAAGCCATCCCTGAGCCCCTGTGGCCCTGACTCTTGCTGTACCCACAGCTGCGTGCTAATCCCCAGACACTGAAACAATCCTGTTCTCATCTCACATTGGCATTAAGTCACCGAGATCCTAGGAAGTAAGGCCAGAGCTACCTACTACGGAGGGCAGGCAGTCTGGCCCCAGAGCCAGGGCTCCTAACCTCCATGTGCTGGGACCTTGCTGAGCTAACCACCAGCTAGAGTGCCTGACATTAATCTTCAAGTCCATGCTACAGTGCTCTCCTGTCCCACTGGCAGCAGCCTGCTTCCCGCTCTTCAGAAGGGAGAGTCTCTTAGCTCTCCCAGGGAATCTGTTTCAGGTTAAGTCTGTCCTCTCATCACGATTCACAACTTGCAGAATGTGTCCAAGCCAAACATCAGACCCTGAGACTAGTCTGAGTCCCAACACGCCCCCAAGGTCTAAGTCGCACAGATTGGAGCTCTTGTTCGTAATGAAGAGTTACATTCTGCCTCATCTTAGACTCCTGCCTCGTCTGTCTCCCTCTCTCATCTTCCTGGTCCATGCCCAGACTCTCATGGTACCGCCTGGCTGCTCCTGCTGACATGCCTCCTTCCCAGTCCCGGCTGAAGCCAGTGTTTGACTTCCCAGCGTAGCACCTGGCCTAGGTTCTCCTTGTCCACATCCCAGAGAGGTCTGCCAGCCCTCCAGCACAGAGCGGAGCAGACCCTCAGCAACTCCCCTGCCGCAGAACTCCAGCACACCGGGCCCCCCCCCCTCAGCAACTATTGTACTCAGTGGTTGGTTTGTTTATCATTTATCTCTGTTTACTTTTCCCTCAATGTTGTGGGAAAGAGTTTCCCAGAGGAGCCACAACACGTGTCTACTCTCCCCCGAAAGGGAGCCCACTACAGACCAAGTCCAATTTGGCGAGCTGTGAGTTTTTACTGTAGTTACTAACAGAAGGACAGGTAAGGGGTTCTTTACAGGAGCTGGGATGAGTCCAAAGCAGCTGCCTCACCCATAGCCCACCCCAGCTCGGTGAGGCATGGAAGCTGCATTCCTGAATTTTTTCTGCATGACCTGCAGGCAGCTCAGCAGGCCAAGACTCTCTCCGGAGCTGGGCTTGCTTACCGTGTCTGTGACTTTGGAGAAGGGTCCTTGGCTTTTCAGGCCTTGAAGTTCATTACTTCCTGCTTGAGCCCCCGCCCCCACCTCCTGTTTAGTCTGAAGGACACTGCCAAACAACACTCTCTTAGAACGTAATTAACTTTCTGAAGGTGGGGTGCAGAAATTAGGGTAAGTGGTAATGCCATGTGGTGATAAAGATACTGATGGTGATGATGGTGGTGCTGGTGGTGCTGGTGGTGCTGGTGGTGATAGCATTCACATGGTGCTAGCAGTGCTCGCAGAAGCGACGGGGATAATTAATGATAATTAATGATAGTGTTGAGATGGCGGTGGTGAGTTAGCCACGCAGTCTACCGTACATGTGGAGCCGGCCCAGGGAGGGGGCTGGAGGCCTTGTCCTCCAAACTCTGGTCCTGATGTCTTACTGGAAGGCCCCAGAGCAGGGAGACTCAGGGTTAACAGCGTCCAGGTTTTTAGTGTAAAAATACTATGTGGTTGTGGTGGAAGTCAGAGTATAAAGGAAAACACGCATGCACACACGCGTGCGCACACACACATGCACACACACGCACATGCACATAATTTGAACCATCCAGAAACAAGCGAGCTTACCTCAAGGTCTTTCTTTCCACTACTTTTAGGAGAATCTCCATGTGCGAACTAACAGTCCGTTGTCCTTGGTTGAAAGATCAAGGCCTCGAGAGTCTCTGGAGACTGACCCAGCTCTCCTTTCTCTAGAAAATCCGCTTTCTCATAAGAAGTTCTGTTACCAGTTGAGAAAGTTCTTTTACAAGTTCTTTTACCACTTGAGAGAGCACCTCATGGTGCAGACCGGGCTTCTGAAGTGCCGTAGGTATGTGGCTCCGGCTGTGCTCACCACGCCCAGCCAAAGTGTGCCTCCTGCCCCTCTCAGGAACGCCACTCACCTCCTCAAGGATCGAACGCTGGTGGGCGCTGCTTGATGCCGCGCCCCTGGGTATCGGCGCCAGGGCCGCAAAGGAGAAGGAACATGCTAGAGTCTTTGGACTGGTGGGTCTTTTCCAGGCTTCCCACTGATACTCCATGCTGTCACCTACATTTGGAGACCTTCTTTCTTGAGTGCGTCTGTACCCTCAGGGATGCTGCTTTGTAGCTAATTTACATACAGGATGCTTTGAGTCATGTGTGCAGAATTTTTTGTTTTGTTTTTGTTTTTTAAGTGGGGGTAATAAAACAAAAGAGGTGCAGAGAAAACTCTAAAGAGAACACGAAAACCTCATGGGAAGCACGCCTGGATTCCTGCATTTGGGAAGTGGAAACGGGAGGGAACTCTGTCTAAAACAAAACCGAGCCAGCCAAAAGCCAAATCCAACTAACTGTAACCTTCTCGCTCCAACCCACAGCTGCTAAATTCTGCCAGACTATGAGGGAGCCTACCGGAACACACTGGAGGTCCACGATGTTTGGAGATTTGAGCAGGGCTTAGGATGGTGCCCTAGAATCTGGGCACGAGGTTCCTCTCACAACCACGCACAATGAAGACAAACTGGTGAGCTAAGCCCAAGGTGAGCCCACACCACCCACCCATTCAGTTCCTCGGCAGAGGGCTGCCTCCCCTAGAACAACAGAGAGAGTGGCTATGAGGAGCCACCACCCAAAATACACTTGTCCTACACACACAACTCTTCCCTACACCCCTTTCATTTACTATTTCTTTCTTTCCTTTTGTGTGTGTGTGTTCACACCACAGAACACAGCGTGCAAGTAGAAGTTAGAGAGTAGTTTGTGGGACTCAGTTCCCTCCTTCCACCATGCAGGTCCGGGGGATCAAACTCAGGCTGTCAGGCTTGGCAGCAAGCGCCTATACCTGCTGAGCCATTTCACAGGCCCCTTGCTCTATTTTTAATCCATATAATCAATCTTTAAACATACTTTAAAAATACAGTCTGTTTTGCTGACTGGTTTGTCTGTTTATGCTTATATTGTTTACTACAATGTAAGGTTTATACGGGCAGAGTTTTCTTTTTTGCCTGCTTTGTTCATTGCTATGCCTTCAACATTTTAAGTATGTCTTGACATATGACAGATATCCAATAACTATTAAATGAATTCATTGAAAATTAACAAATTTCAAACAAATCGTGATAGCTGTCATGACAGTCTTGGTCATCCACGTGGTTCCCCAAAGGGTCCACTCTCTGACAAGATCGATGAGAATCAAGGCCACACCTCGGCGGGGTGCAAGGCCACTAGCTCCATCCCTGTGTATGGTGTGACAGTGTAGCCACCATTTGACACAGGGTACAAAGCAAGGCCATGCCCCAAACTGGCCACAACACAGGAGGGCTGCTCCCACTTACAGGAGCTCACCTGCATGAGACCTTCCAGCCTGTCTCAGCCTACACACCGAGTCTTCCAGGCCAGTGACACTTATTCAGGGACAGAGTTGTTCTCTCAGCTTGGTGATCCTCCTATCTCAGGCTCCTGAGTGCTGGGGTCACAGACATGTGGCCTTTAAGATGGAAACAAAGAAGCCAGACTTGGTGATACACCTATAATCCGTTCCTGGTGGCTGAGGCAGGAGGATCAGCAGTTCAAGGTCAGCCTAGGCTATGTAAGACCCTGTACCCGAACAACAGTTATAGTAATCTTTTGATCTTCAGGTAAACACTGAACAGGAATTGTAGGCATCCCATCCTGGCATCCCAAGCAGGGCAACCATTCAGGGTCAGTACACAAAGGCACTGTTGGTGCTTTGGGAAAGTCACCGGGCCCAGAGAAGAGACAGGGAGGAACTGAGTACATTCATCATGCTGATGGTGAATTTTGGTTTTGCAACTCTGAGAAAATGATTCAGAAACTAGTCAGGATGATATCTGATTGGGCAGGTCCTTCTGATTAACTCCCTGATTTGTTTTTAATAATAGTAATTTGGAATACAGAAATCCATCAATGAAGGCCCAGCATTACCTGGGCACCATAGACCCCTGTTATGACATGACAAGGGGACACTTGGTGCAATCCCAAACCAGATCCCAGTCTACTCGAGAAAAAACATTAGATAAACTCAGACTGGGACTCTTGGGAGATGTCAAGGCTGTGAGAAGCAAAGCAAGACGGAAGAGACTGGACAGTCAGGATAACGATATGGGAAGTACTATCCTCTCCGTTGCAGCTTTGGACTCAATGGCCCAGGTGACCAGTCACCTGGAGGCTGGAGGGATATAAGGAATGAGGCATCCAGTGACCCTCAGAGCAACCAGGCTCTTTCAGAGCAGCCAGCCTGCCAAGCTGGGAGCAGAACGCCCTCCCGGTCAGTTCTTCTAAAGGGCTTGGTTTGTGTGATGCTGGGCTCATCCCTATCTCCCCCATAGCTCCATTTCTGACCAAATCCTTTCCAGTTGCTTCCAGAACTATCTTCCTCGAGTTGGTTCTATGCTCCCTACTATTTGTTCTCAAGTTTGAACAAAGGAGTTTGAACTAATTGTGAGGGTCCGAATTTGTGGACCCTATCAATTCCTCATTGTATGTTGTGACGGCTACAAGACCACAAAGCCTGTGACTATATCAGGTCCTCCCTAAGTCGCCATAGGATTGATTTCAGGAAAACAGAATCCACAGATGTTCACGGGCCCTATATAAAATGGTCCCCATGTTTGCAGAGAACACACATATAATCCTGCATACTGTAAGTTACCCGTAGACGATTCATAATAGCTAATGCAAAGCTTGACTGTGGAAATGGCTGCCACCATCTGTTGCGTTGACCATGATAAGGGGAGATGTTTGTATACGTCGCTTATGGAAATTTCTGGAATTCTCTTCCAAATATTTTTGATCCCCACTTGGCCCAATTCCTTAGATTCTGAACCTGCAGATATTTCCAAACATGCCTGACATTCACCCAGGAAGGCATGCCAATCAAAGTAGGAAAATACAGTAACTAAGCTACACAATAACAATTAATGCTTCCAAGTGGCACCACCTTCTGTCCCCCTACATCAATGCTGCCAGGACAAGGGAGTACCCCTGCCCTTCTAGGGCCTCACCCATGCAGCCTCGGGGCCGGCCGCCCACGTGACCAGCCCTTCCAGGACTCTCAGATTCCTTAATGTGGAGAGCCAGACAGAGACGAGTGGGCTCTACCCGTGCCCATGCCTAGCCAGGTCACCCTCATGTGAGCGCTCAGGCATGGTCTGGGACTGCATGACCTTCAGGACTCTGAAGGATGGAGGGCGGCAGCTCTGAGAGAATTGTGACTCCACAGAAGCACTGGGAAGTGCCCGAGGTGCTGGGAGGCACCAGGGCTGTGCTGCTGGGTGCAGCCAGGAGATCAGGAAGGATGAGAGAGACTGAGTCACCGGAGCTGAAGGGCTATCTAAGACTTAAAGAGCAGGGAACCTTTCAGGGTTCAACACATCCTTTCCACCTTTGTCACACCACCTTCCCGGTGAAGTTTCCAAATGCAGGACATTTGGGCCTCCCGCCTCACCTCTCACTTCCTGATCTTGCACAAGTCATGTCTGGTACTTTTTACAGCCATGACAGGCAGCTCCTACTTGCAGGCATTCCCCAGTCCACTGCCTCACACCCTCACAGCCTCAGGCTCGAACCCAGTCTGGTCCTTTCTGCCTTCAGAGTGAACATGTGAGACCCTGACCAGATCTGGTGCAGGGGAGAGCTCTCTCCTGGCCACATACTAAGCACAGCCTGCTCTGACCCCCTCTTCCTCTGCTGGAGGGAGCTGGCTGACCCCTGTTAACTCAGGCTCACAGCTCATCCCCTTGGAGGCCCCTTTGCAGGGCCTCTCAGTGTCACCATGCTCCTCCTCCAAGTACTTGAGTCCTTGGGACACTGAGCCTGCTTCACGCTCACTGTATTATTCCGTGGTAACCGCAGATCCCCAGCTATTCTCTGTGTGCTGAGGACACAGGAGAGGACTCACTGAGACTCTCACAGCTAGCGAAAATGACCACTTCCACCTGGAGGTCCCTGACCAGGGTCACCACCCCCCCACATCACAGCAGCCTCCACCAGAGGAAATGCAATTCCCTAACCACATAACACTGAGAGCCTCACCACCCAGACTTCAAGGCCACTGCCTTGCCAGAGCTGTTGGGGAGCTCCCTAATGGCATCCAGCGATCAGAGTAGCTGCAGATGCATACACCCGTGTCCTCAAGAGTGTTCTGGAAGCTTGTGCCAGGGACAGACTTCATGTTGAAGGAGGTTCAATGATTATTAAAGCAGGTGTCTTTTCTGCTGAGCTCTGCACTGTTTCATGTACTACAAACATGGAAATCTCAAGGGCTGGGTAGTCTACAACAATTCTTAAACATATCTGATCTGAGTGGTGACACAGGGCACCACTGAACTAGCTTAGGAAGTACTGGCTGTAGGGCTCTAACAGGCCGCAGCCTGGCAGACGTGTCATCTGCCCACTGAGAACAAGGGCTCAGAGGGGTCCAAACATGGTCCTGGCAGGTTCTGTCCTGCCTCCTTAACCCCTCTTAGTAAACCATCAGATCACTCCTAAAGCTAGCCGCCAAGGTTAGTTCCCTTTTTTGGCCACTAACTCAGTTCTGAGACTGATTACCAAGGCCCCTTCCTCAGCCCACCAAAGTCCAGCAATCAAACCCCCCCCTCCCGTTGGATACTCCTACTTAACATATGCAATCATAGCCTGCCACCTTATCCTGACTTGCCTTAACCCTCTTCCTTGTTAAAAGTACACCTGTAATGCTTCCTCTTTGCTGTTTTTGTATAACTCAGAAGCAGCCACCTCCACTATTCCTGCTTAATAAAAGGTCTCTTTGTGTTGAAAATTGGTGTTTGGGTGGGGTCTGTGCATAATCTGAAGTCCAGGAGAAGGCACCTTAAAGTGTGCAAAATTCCCTTCACTGGCCCAAACTAGAGAACTATCTGTACATTTATTTATTTATTTATTTATTTATGTATATATGTATGTAGAAACAGACTGTCTTCGTAGAATCACATCTTTTATTCAGAATAAGCGCTAGCAAACTGAAACTGATTGCTTCATGAATAACAAGGTCATGGGATTCTCAGAAAGGGATTAGAAAAACGATTACAAAAATATTTTTGAAGTAGATGAAGGTAACAGAAAACTGCAATCACTGCCTGGAAATGCATGTGTAATCACACTAGAAAGAAAAGGTGAAAATCTTCAGCCTGTTTGCCCAGGTGGCAGTTGCTCCGCGGCTCAGAGCCCAAGTCGTGCTTTGATGGCCCGATTCAGGGGGAGGCCGGAATGACCAGGAGACACTGGGCGTCTACAGCTGCCCACTCTGAAACACAGGGGAGCAGACCTAGTCTGCTCCCTGGGCTTCCCCAGGCTGCACAGGGATTGGATCAAGAGCTTCTCATCTCCCGGAACAGAGCTTCCCAGGAAGGAGTGATGGCGCCATTACTTGAAATTTACTGGGGCTGCATCTGGTGCTTCAGTTGGGCAAGTCTCATGAGACAGTCGTCCCTCCATTGCCGTCTGGCAGCTAAGTGCTCTGGGTCATCGGGAACCTTCATGCACATGTCCTGGGAGAAGGAAAGGGGAAGAAAAAGAGAGAACACATGCAGAGGAAATAATCCATCAGAAATGTAACGGCTCTCCTACTTATCAGCTGTGTGTATTCCCCTTCCAAAGACACAGAAGCACAAACCCCACAGTTAACACCAGCTCCAGACATCCCAGACAAGTACAAATGAGCTGCTGGTCCCCATCACCTTGCTCTTAAGGTATCTAGGAGACTAGGATGCAACTATGGGCAGTGAGGGAAAAGCAACCATCTGAGTCAAGGGTCAAGACTCAGCTACTGACAGAGCCACACCCGCAGGCGGCACGAGAGGGAGAAGGCTCGTATGTGCCGGCTTGCATGCTCCTGGGAAGTCCACGCACCTGGTTAACTCTCTCCACTGTGGCCCCCGAGAACTCTGGGACAGGTCCAAAAGTCTTGAGGACACGCTTCATTCCTTCACTGTATCTGTCACAGTAGCTTACGGTACCTGAAATGGTACAAGAACAAGAACCCACACACCAGCGTCACCATCTGGTAACTCCAAACACACCTGTGCAGAAGGCTCTGCCCTGGGAGAAGGGACTCTACAGGGAAGAGGCAGGAGGTAAGCAACCTGCAGGCCTGGGAGAGCGAGGCCCTCCCCAGGAGTCGCTCTCCCAGCTTTCTGGAAACTAAAATCCTGAAAAGCACTGGGCCCCTTGGGCCTGCACCAGTGCAAGCGAGGGATCCCAGGTCGGTAGTGCCTGCGCTCCAACTTGCATTTTACAGAATCTCCTTCAACCACGTCCTAAGGGCATAGGCTGAGCTTCAGTGCATTTCCTTCTTCATTTCCCTCCTGTCACCCATATGCCTCCGCTCCTGCCTTATGTGGAGCTGGAGACTGAACCAAGAGTTTTATGAATGGGAAATAAGTATGTCCTCAGGCTCCTCTCCTTCCCCACCCTCTTTTCTTGAGATAGAGTTTCACTCTGTAGCCCAGGTTGTCCTGGAACTCACTCTGTAGCTCAGGATAACCTTAAACTCATGGAAATCATCCTGCCTCAGCCTCACAAGCGCTGGCACTATAGGCGTGAATCACCATGAATGGCTCCAGTTCATTCCTTATGAACCCCAGACGTGAAAACGCAAGTCACTCCTTCCTGTTTCACTCTTCTGCCTTGAGGTCAGGTTCTACCTTATCTGTGTTTATGAGGTGGTGAGACCTGCACCGAGGAGGGATTCATCACTTGCTTACACTTCCATAAGGAGAGCTGGAGTCGGGACTACCTGAACCCCGTGCACAGGCTGTCCCAGCCGGACCAGGCAGATCAGTTTCTCCACTGCAGGGTTTCAGTGGAGAAATGAGTGAAGATGAGGAGGGACACACAGTCAGTACAATCAGCTGCAGGGCTGTGTGGGTAGAAGCCAAGGTCAGACACCGAACCCAGGTAACTTGGAAGGAAAGCACAAGCCTGGTCTAGCCTGGGCACCTCTCCAAAGTATAGCCACCTGCCCCAGTGCACTCAGTTCCCTCCTCCCCCTCCCCTGAAGTCTGAGCCTTGGGGCCGCAAGAGTAAGCACAGGTTAGAAGACAAGCTAGAAGCCAGGCCTAGGATTCCACAGGCCAAAGTGTCTGTACGTCCTTGCTGTGTTGACTCTGGCCCATATTTCTGTTTCCCCTTTTGTGGTGCTGGACATGAGTTCTACCACTGAGCTAGTCCTCAGTTCATTTCAGTTTTCCGGAGCTGCAGAGCCTCAGCAAGGCGTCACTGGAACGCAAATCAAATTGCAGAATTTTCACAGACCCCAAAGCTTGCTCTCATCTCCCTGGTGAAAACTGAGTTTGATTGATCTAAAACAACAAGAGCTGGACACTCTTTAAAAAGAAAGCCTACCGGGGTTTTGTTTTGATTGACCTACACTGCAACAGTGGCCAAAATTGTCTGGGCTTCTATTTTAATTGCTTCAAATAGTTTTTCCTTCTTTGTTGGTGTGCCAAAGAGCCTTTGAAAAAAGAAAGTGTTCAGAGGTGTGTGTTTGGTTTTAAGACACACATGGGTCTCATGTAGCTCAGGCTGGCCTCAAACTCACCTTGTAGCCAAGGCTGGCTTTGAACACAGTCCCTCCTATTTCTTTTCCCAAATGCTGGGATTACAGGTGTGCACCCGCCACACCCAGCTTGAAAAATTGTTTGGAGGTCTATCAGCTTTTCTGGCTTTAGCACCTGCCGTTAACCAGTGGCTAATTTTTAAAGAGAGGATTTCTGCAAGTTCCTATAAATACTCCAGCAATGTTTAGTCTTCTCAGGTGGCTTAGAGTTGCCAGATCAGAAAAGCAGGCAAAGGTATCTTTCCCTTAAGAAATTAAGCACGCGTTTCATTTTTCCTATTTGTTTACTTATTCATACTAACAATAATAAAATCTGCTGGCTGCTGTTCCCCTGCACCGATTGCTGGGAGCGCTGCAGGGGAATAGCAGCCAGCGCAAACTAGACACAACTACATTGTATCCGTTTGGAGTTGAGGGCAAAAGACACAAAATGATGTTAAATGATTACAAGTCATCTTCCATCATTACGACAAAATTCCTAAGACAATCAATGTGTCCATACGGCAGTGAGACCAGAATCAGAACCGTGTTCATCAGCACCAGGCACTGCCACCGGGAGGGCTAGAACCAGACCTGCCTTAGCCCCGGTGTGTACAAGCCTTCCAAGCTGCGCTGTCCCCGCCCCAGCTGATTGACTTCTCCATTGCTTTGGGCCTGTGGCAAGCAGAACATCATGATCAGGACCATGTGATGGAGAAAAGCTGCACACCTCATGACGGCCAGGAAACAGAGAAGAGGCCAGCCTCCCAGTATCCACAAAGGCCAACCCCAGTGGTCTGACCTATTTCAAAATGGGCCTCACCTCTGAGTGAGTGAGTGAGTGTGAGTGTGTGTGTGTGTGTGTGTGTGTGTGTGTGAGAGAGAGAGAGAGAGAGAGAGAGAGAGAGAGAGAGAGAGAGAGAGAGATGCATTGTGTAGAGGTCAGAGAACAACTTGTGGGAGCTGGTCCTCTCCTTCCAATAAGTGGGCTCAGGAAATCAAACTCAGGTCCTCAGGCTTGGTGGCAAGCCCTATTACCCCTGAGCCATTGAGATGGCTCAGGATCCCACCTCTTAAAGGTCCCATGCTCCTTCCCAAATAACACTGCAAGCTGGTCACCAAGCATTCCACACAACATCTCTGGGAGACCTTTAAGACCCAAATCATCACAGAAGAAAGTGGGAAAATCAGCTCTGGCTACAATATATTCAGCCAGCTTACAGGGAAAATGGAGCCCAAGACCTCTCAGGAGCCAGCCCCATGTCCCCATCCAATGAAAGTAGCAGTTTAGGGATGTGATACCCAGACCATGTTTTATCTCTGGGTTACTTTACATCCCTTCAACAAATGTTTATCTTTCACCATCCTGAAATCATTCCAATCTCATAGAGACTTTATAGAACTTTCTCTACTGCCTTTTATAAAACTTGTGAAAAATTTAAGGGGCATTTCTTTCCCTTTTTTGAGGATTTATTTATATTTTCATTTTATGACTGTGGGTGCTTTGCCTGCCTGCATGCCTGTGCCCCGTGCGCATGCCTGCTGCCTGTGAGTTTGGAAGAGGGCACTGGGAATGGTTGTGAGCTGCCACGTGGGTTCTCAGAACCAAATCCCAGTCCTCGGCAGAAGCAACAGGTGCCATCTCTCCAACTTCCATGGGACATTTATTTCTTCAATGCAGAATCAAGTGTGGTAAATACAACTCACAACATTCTCCCTATGCAAATTTGACTTTTCTACATGGGAGAAGAAAAAAAAAACTGAGTGGAAATTTATTCTAAAATACCAATTCTACCAGAAAGGGAAAAGCCCCCCCTTCCCTCTCGCCCACCTGCTCACCACACCCCCCTTCTTCCTTCAGTCTAGCCTTCCCTTCCTCTCTTCACGTGCGCTTTGCTCTTCCACAGCCCTTGGAGAGCTTGGCTTTGCACATGCTAAACCCATTGTTTTTTTATGATTTGTTTATTCCTATTTAATGTAGCTGGGTATCCTGGCTGTACAGGGTTGTGAGCATCCATGTGGGTGCTGGGGATGAAACTCAGAACCTCTGGAAGAGCAGTCAGTGCTCCTAACTGCTGCTCTCAGCTCCGGCCCATGAACCGAAGTTCTTAAGAGATCCTTGTAAAGACAATAAAAAGCACAGAAAGGAGTTGATTCTCAGATTAGATTTAGCTTATCTTGTTGACTCTAGCCATGAGCCCTGAAGGGTAAACGGGGTTTTCTTGTATCTCCAGAACCTCCACCTTCAGGAAGCCCTCCTGTCTGCTGAATTTATGGGGCAAGACATGGCCACCTTGCCATACCTGGCTGGCACCCACACTTGACTGACACTTCCCAACACTAAGTATGCTGTTCCCCAGAAAGCCCTCATTACAGCCTACACTGGAGGGGTCTGGTTTTGACTCTGCTCATGCACCCACACCTACATGGACTCACCTGAGTTATGAGACTATGAAAACAGGTCAGAAGGTCCCCAAAACAGAGTGACAATGTTGACTATCCTCCAAGGATAGAATTGTCAGGACAACAGGCAGCCTCTAGCAACAGGCCTTGTTTTCCCGCTCAGCTGTTCCCACCGGCTTGATGGCTCAGCACAGATGGACAAAAACACCAGCAGGCTCCCGGTTCAAAAAGCAGGTAAGTTTCCACAAGAGAAGAAGCTGGTAAGCAACCAGTTCATTTGGAGGGGAATCTGGGATTGCCAGGTTCTGAGCTATTGTTTCATTGACAGAGACATCAGAACAAAGAGCTGCTGGGGGGCGGAGAACAGGTAGGGGGAAACGACAGAACCCAAAATGGCCTCATCCATATTTACTCCTCCCTCAGGCCTGCGTAGAATCTTTGGGGGAGAATTAAGAAAACCTAAACAAACAAAAACCCTGGAAGAGTAATAAATTAAACACGACAGGCTGACTAGAGATAACATGTAAACGGCGGGTGTGTGGCTCAGCCTAGCACACACAGGCTCTGGGTTCCAGGCCCCAGCACCACCGCCAAAAACAGAAAGATAAAATAAATAAATAAAAGGTCATTTATTAAGCATGTAATCTATCTGGACAACCACAATCCATGTGGTCTCTATTGCACAGACTTAACCCCCAGGAAGCTTAGTCCCCATTGAACAGATGAGAAAACTGAGGCACACTGAACCAAGTGGCCGACCTAAGCTTATGCAGCTAATGAATGGAAAGCCAGGGTGCGGACTGAACTAACCGTCTAGCTAACCGTCTTGCTGGCCAGAACCTCTACTCTGAGAGCATATATTTCACAAATGATGCTTTTTCAAAGTAGACAAGAGGGCAAACTGAGCATCCTACCCTACTGTTTTTCTATGTAACTGGAATCTTTAAAAAATAAAAATAAATAAAAATCCTCCCCTTCCCCACATGGCTTCTCAAAGCGCCTCTGCCAGGAAGTCTCCCCGCTGCTCCGAGTTTCTCGGCAAACTGTAACCTTTTTTTCTTTTCTTTCAACATCTTTCAGATACTAGCCAAAGCCGGAGACTGCTTTCTTACTCGTTCTCTGAAGCTTCCCCACTTCTGCTGCAGCTGCTGAAGCTGCCTGCTTTCCAGGGCCCTAGCTCAAAAGGCCAGGTTCTCCTCCCCTTGTCCCCTCCTACTGGCAGCCGCTGGCATTCCCAGCCCGCCTGCCTGGTATCTTCTCAAAACCAAAATAAATACCTAAATAATTAAATAATTAAACAACCCTAATGCATTTGTGCTTGCTTTGGAAAAATAGTAGCTTTAAGACTAAAAACTCCCGTTAGCCCGAGGTGGACGGCTTCATGAAAACCACATCAGCAAAACCAGGAAACTTCCTCCCCACTCCAATCTTGATATATTCTGGGTGACACCAGGAGAATAAGGACCATTGGTCCCCAGCCAGATCTTACAGCGTTCTAGCTCTGGGCTCTGGAATGCTCAGAAGCTGAAAACTACATCCGACCCCTATTATCATATTGAGCCAATTAAGCTTTCTTATCATATCAGTTTTGTTTGAAAAATTGGTGCGGCCTCCTTCCTGTCTGCCACCCCACCGATCCTTGAGTGTCTGATGTCACTGGCTTCTGGTTCTGTTTGTTTGAGAGTCAAAGCTGCTCTCAGTTCTCTCCCTATCAGTTTCTCACGATACCTTAACCGTCCAGTTCTCTCAAGAAAGAGGTATACGGTGGTTGTTTATCAGGCACCGCCCTGTCCATTTCAAATGCTTGGCCATGCTCACCACTGGTAAGGCCTGGCTGAAAAGGCATCTGAAATGATCCAAGACCATTTCAATGGTACTTCAAGACTCTTATTTCACTTGTGTGAAGGTGTCTTCTTGGTATTTTCTTGTTCAATGGCTATCCCCGCACGGAGTGTGGTGGGAGATGCCTTTCTTCCTTCGGCTGCTCTCAGAAGTGCGTGCTTCTGAGGAAGACTCCTGCCAGTTTCTGCACTGGCTGCAGGGCTTGTGTGTGGCTCACGCCTCGCATCACGCATTCACCTGCTGTACGTGATGCTGAGTCTGGGAAAACTGTCTAGAATGCCGGCTGAAAGTACCGTTCAGTAGCCACTAGAGTGGAAACTGACTGACCAGTCACAAAGCACGGTGGGGTCATAGGACGAAAGTCGGACTTGGAGGCCATCAGCTCTAACCCACCACACGACAGGAATTTCCTCTCCACATCTACCCAGGGCTCTGTAATTCACCCAGGGTGTGAGGCCTCCCTTCCCAGGTCAGTAGCTCCAGTTACTAGAAAGTTCTTCCCATCACATACTAAACACAAACCTGTCTGCTCGCCATTTCCAGTCTTTGGTTCTGGTTCTGCCCACCGGAAAGACAGGCATATATAGCAGGGTATGGTGGGTACGCTCTTCTAACCCCAGCACTGAGGAAGCTGAGACAGGAGGATAGCTTGACGTTTGAGGCCAGCCTGGGCTACATAGGATCAGGAGGGCTGTAATTACAAAGTGGGACCCTGTCTCCAGACAAACGAATCAAACTGAAAGAATCTCAACATAGCCCTCTGCCCCACCAACATCTCCTGTGAAATACAGTCTTAATACTACAGATAAAATTCCCTTTTTCTTTCTACATCTGCTTTTACCACTAAGCAGAGACTCTGTTAAAGTACCACACGGTTATTGTATAAGTTTACAGCAATAGAACAGTAAAAAGACAATAAAAGTTAACTGAGGCTCAGCGGAGGGGTGCTTGCCTAGCAAGCAGAAGGCTCTAGGTCAGATCCCCAGCAGCATACACGCACACAAAGGAAAAAAAACATAAACACCATTTCCTGTGTGCCAGATATGGTGGCTAATGCCTACAGCCCCAGCATTCAGCAGGAAGATCGTGTGTTAGTGGCTAACCAGGGCTGTGCGGGGAGACTTCACTGGGGACAAGCCAAAAGTTACTATTATTTTAATACCAAGAGTTAACTGACGTGTGGGTAGCATCTTTTCAGATTTTGGTACCTTGCTGCATTGGCTTGTTTAAATTTAGTATGGATTGCATCGGTTGGTTGTCTTTGGATCATTTAAAATCTGCTTTGCTCTTATCCTTTCAAGTTATCTTTCCTTTGGAATGACAAGGTCATACCCCGACTCCCACCCCCCCAGGCCTCTGAAGTCAGCTTCCAGACAGTTGTCTGGCCTGTCCCACCCTGCCGGGCCTCTCCTGTAAAGCACCTGCCCGTGGCTCCTGGCCTTCAGGAAGCTCATCCTACAGCTCTGCAAAAGCACACCCCCTGCACTCCTGTGTAGGCAGAAGATGACTCCAGAAGCATCCCTGGGGACTACTTGGCCCTGCTGTCTCTTTTGTTCTCCTTCTTGCTTCTGTAATTAATTTCAATGCCTCTTAGATACGGTAAAACCTCTCTCCCATCATGCAACAAGCTCCACAGCAAGGCCCCCATCACAGAACTTCCCTTTCTTCCTTTTTGTCTCCGTCAAGAACTCCTCCTGATCCAGACCCTGAGTGTCACAGACCCCATGTGGACTCACATGTCAGTACACAGAGCTCTGTGCTCACCATCAGTGAGTTAGAGGGTTAACCAGAGTCCCTTCCAGACACTGCCATTGCCACTCTGTTTAGAAAGAAATGGCACGAGCTGGCAGATAGAAAGCTCACAGGAGCATTCAACACCACAGAGCCCATCTCTGTCCCCGGCCTACCTTCAGCATTGAGGTGCATAGTCTCCAAGGGTCCGATGAATGCATACCGCATGCCCAGCCCATCTGACATGACCAGGTCCAGGTCGTTAGGAGACACTATTCCTTCCTACGTGGGGAGAAGGTGGCAACACACAGGTGAGTCTTTGGGAAAGCGATTTTATTAGCTTTGTTTGGCCTAACTTCTTTCAGGCTACACCCCTCCCCCAAAGGCAAAAAACAAATAACAAAAAATGCTTGCAGATTCACTATAATATTTAAATGGAATTTTGTACACCCAAACTATCCTAAATGCACGGGACCTGAAAAAAAGACTTTGGTGGTGCAAATACTGAGATTTGCAATCAATCTGTACCCCTTCTCCTCCTCACCATTCCCATGCATCGCCTGCAGCTTTGCAGACAGCAAGGATAACGTGAACTCATGGGAAAGGCCAGGGGGATTTTCTGGCTATGTGCGCAGGGAGTGGGAGTGGGTTTCAACACCCCACAGAGTGGGAAGTGGCTCAGGTTTCACCTGCCTGCAAGTCAGGCCTTGTCCAGCTTTTAACGAGTTTGCAGAACATGCCATTCTTTGATGAAACACAGCTTAGAGTGGGTTTGTTTGCTGAGGTGGGGCCCTAGAACTTTTCTACAAATGTGAACTACTAAGCAAGAGGAAGGCTGTTACGTGCTATGCTTAGAGAGCTGGCCAATCTGTGTGCTTGGCTCCGGGCACAGGGCTTAGATCAATATCCGTGCATTCTGACAACTCATGGTGGGTTCACTCCCTGCTGAGGATCTCTGTCCCCTGGGTATCTCAACTCTCAGGAGGGCAGAGATGAGGAAAAAGAAACATTTCCCCCACACTCCTGCTGGCTAGACTGGCAGCAATCCCGTGGAACCTGCCACTCAGGGACTCTTTCCTGAGTAGTTTCCTTCACAGAGGGTGCTGTGGGGCCTGCTATCCATAAGGCCACTAACCACACCACCTCTCCTACCGGCTGAAGTTCCTATACAGTTCCTATACAGAGACACATCCATACGCCAGCACCCTGTGCTCCCTGCTCCCAGTGACATGCTCAGGCACGCAACCCACCGGACACGTCACCTCAGACCGGATTTTAGATCTTTCCTGGGCTCGCATCCTTCTTAAGAGGACAAGCCTTGTCGGCCTGAAGGATCCGAGAGGTCATCATGGTCCTTGTGGCTCCACAGGGAGGAACCCTTTTTCCTCCAGATGCCCCTGGGAATTTGGGCATCAGAGGCTGGAGCGCCCCCTGCTGGCCTGGCCAGTGGCACGTTCCACTTCTCAGACTCCAAAGGCAACAAGACTCAGTTGGGAAAGCGGATTTTTGGTGCCCCACCACCACTGCCACTGTACCCTAATGAATGAAAAAGACATGGGGAGTCTTGGGTCTGTGGTTTTGGGGCATTGCAGGTCACTTGAGGCTGCTTCAGGGAGAGGACAGAGTTGCAGATTCAAGACGATGGCCGAACCCACCACCCTAGGATATAATTATGAGCCATGTCTGACTAAGCAACTCAACTTCAAAGACCCAGTCTCCATCCAGCTACAGCACATGAGACACAAATACAGCAAGGCTGAACATGCTCAAGATGCACGCACGGTGTGGAGAACCATGATAAAGCAAGCCCCTGGCACCAGCTCACTGTCTTCCTAAAAACAGACACCCATCTTTTTGGCTTTTGAGACCGGCCCTCTGTTTACACCCAGCGAAACAGAGTTTGCTTTTTGCACATTTCTCACCAAGCAGACGCATAGTATGCGTTCTCATGTGACTTGTTTCTCAATATCATGTTTTTAAGATACACGTGAGGATGAGGGTGAGGCTGGGTTCCAGCCACAGCACCACAAAAATAAAAATAAAGATGTACCTATCCTATATGTGCCTATAGTTTGCCCATTCTTGTTGATTCTAGTGCCCAGCTCCTATACACAAAGTGTCAGAGATTAACCTGGAGCGCCCAGCAGCCCGGGCCTGTGACTGAGAACAACTTCTGCTTTATGAGGCAATGCTGCGCTGCTTCCCAGAGCATTGCATCATGCTCACTGCCTCGGGTACCAGCACTGTACAGGAGTTTTCATCACCCACTGCCTCCCAAGCACGGGGTGCCATGATGTGTACAAAAGTCTGCTCTCCTGGTCGGGCGTGTGGAGTCACACTGGGTCTCTGGTTACTACTAAACCACCTTACCATGTGCTTATTTGGACTGCACAGAGGAGCAAGGTCACTTATTCAGCTCCCTCAAACGCTGACAACTTCCCTTCCTTTCACTCCTCAAAGCTGTACGAAAGATGGCACCCGAGGAGGGAAGAATCCACAGAGGGCCACGGTACGTCCAGAACTGTGTAGAAGAACCATTCGATGTGGACCTGTTCTTCCCAGCTGCTCCTTCCTACCTGGCAAGCTCTTGCTCGTCTAGCCTGCCTGAAGGATGGAGGTCCCTGCACCCTGCGGGCCCTGGAATGCAGTGAGGAGCCGCTGAATGAGAGAGACCCTCCTCCAACACTCCAAATGCCTGAAATTTTCACTTTAACCTCCAGACTGCGACAGAGACAGATACTGAAACCACCAGGTGCTTACAGTGCTATCTGGTTCTTTCTTCTACAATTGGATTTGGAACTTTTAGAGCTGACTTTAAAAGAATCTCAAGACACTCAAACAATGAGCCACCCAAAGAAATTAACTTTTGCTTTGTTTTCCATTTTGCTGGGAATGGAAGGAACCTGGGCTCACAGTGCTAGGCAACCACCCTACCAATTCCCAGCAGCCTTTCTTTCTGATGTCGACTGGAGGAGTGTAATCTATTTTTCTCGTTCCTTCCCCCTTTGGACTGACAGAAACAGGAAGGCTTTTATTATCTTCAGTTCTCCCTTGTGTGGAATTTTCAAGGGGATTCCTCAGGCTTATGTTTTTAACTAGAAGCAAGTCTAGAGGAAGAAAATGACCGTGGGTATTTCCATTCAACTTCATTCCTTGCCAACTGAAGTTTCACATCAGTGAGGCAAGCACGCGCACTTGTCCCGGAAGCTGCCCTGGACGCTGGACTACCGGCTTCACACTGAGGTGCACTGGTCCTCAGATTTGCTCCTCACCTTATTGTCCGTACCATGTACAGTGGTATGTATGGCAAATACCCTCAGTGGCAGAAAAGGTGGAAACGTCACGCTCACAGAAGACTCCTGGAACCTGGACAGAGCTCTGCACGACGGTTTGGAGCGTGGAACCCGAAGCCAGCCCAGTTTAATACTTATCAGTACTTATCGGTACTTCCTCCATTTTGTGGCAAAATTCTCAAGACACATGTACAAAGAACAGGCCCAGGGGGTTAGAAGAGTCCTAAAAACTCATACAGAGCAACGAACACTGCCATCACTGTTCCCTCAAAGCCTGTCTTTTGTACCGTGCTCTGAGAAACCTCGGGGTGAGGAGGACCCAGACACAGTGGTAAGGAATCCCCTTTCACTGGAAAACTTCTGGTTTGGCCTTTCTTTAAGATCTGGGACTTACCACAATCTACACCGATGCATCTGGCTGGGGACCGCCTGGGAGGAGCAAGATAGTCATCGGAGAAGTAAGAAAACACGAGGCAGTGAATGAAGTGTTCAGTTACTCTGATACATATTTTAAGCATAATTAAGGGTTTTGGGGTACACTAGGTAGGATTTTATTAGTGCACACACACACACATACACACGCACATGCAGATACTCCTCCCTCAGCATCTACAGAGAACTTAAAACAGAATATCCCATCTCCCCTTAACAAAGTGCATGGACACTCAATTCCCTCAGGTAAAATGGTGTGGGTCTGTCCTAAAGGCTATGCGCATCTTCCCACAGACTTTAACTCACTGCTTGGAGAAAGTACAATACCTAACACAGCATAAACACTATGCAAGTCAGGCAAGATGGCTCAGAGAGTAAAGGTGCTTGCAGCCAAATCTGATAACCTGAGTTCATCCTTGGGTCCCACCTGGTAGGAGAGAACCAATCCCTGCAAGTTGTCATCTGACCTCCATATGTACGCATGAATGCACCCCCCCACACACACACACACACATGCTCAACAGATAAATAAATGTAATTTTAAAATTGTCATGCCATCTTGTTTAGAGAATAAAGTGGAACTCTATACATGTTCAATTTTGAAAAACATTTTCAATCTGTAGCTCCTTGAATCCACAGATGAAGAGCCCACAGGCACAGACAGCTCACGAGTACACAGAGGAGATTTATTTCAAGGAATTGGCTTATGTGACTGTGGGCTGGTGAGTCTTGGGGAAGCCTCAGCTCAGCCTTTTGGACCTTTTAACCAGTTGGATGCAGCCCATCCAGATTATAGAGAGTAAGCCCTGTAGTTCAGTCAGCTAAGGCATAAAATGCCTCCAGGCTGTGTGACCTGCTTTCTTGTGAGGTGGGAGAGGAAGGAGAAGGCGCGGCTGAGGGCTAACAATAAGAAAGGCGAAGCACTGTGTGACTGATCTGGTTCTCTGACAGGAGGGAAGGCAGGTGGGGGCCTTGCGTGGTGCACAGCATTTGATGACTGCATCCCGTGGCCACTACAGGTCACCAGCCACACACGCTTCTCTTCCCTTCTCCGTGACCACCGTCCTTCTAATTTTCTTATTTGGTCTATGTGGTTGCTTGCCCTCGTTTTTTCCTTCACTTTTCTCATTTCAGTCCTGGTCACCTTACCTTGTCTAATTTTTAAGAATTAATTCCTAGTTTCCTTCTTCCGTTTTTTGCTCCTTTCCTCAAGCTTGGTCCTGAGTTGTCAAGTATCTCTCAGCCAATACTCCTAACTTGGCCACCGAGGTCATCTATGGGGACCCAGCTTTGAAGACAAGGTTCTACATGCGTTCCCCCTCTCCCCAACCTTCTCCCCAACCCAAAATGTTTAGGGTGTAAGCCCAGTGTCTTAACTGCACCACTTGTGGTTCGTTTTTCTCTCCCCCTCAGTCCGCAGGTGGGCCTTGCTTCTTTCTCACCCAAGTGGCCGGACCAGCAGCTGTTTGGTCCAGCTGCCCACAGCTGGCGGGAAGGAAGCTTGGGGGTGTAGGTTGGACACATCCAAGGAGGTCTTATGTTGGAGAATCTTAAGAGTTGACAGAATGCACAAGATCCCTGGGGAGCCGTCAGAGGGGCAAACTCGCTTTATTGCAAGGGTTAGGGTGTATTTATCGGGGTACCCAGGGGCAATGCATTGGTTAAAACAGGTAAGCAATTCTGCCAATCGCGCTGACCCTCTGAAGGGGGGTGGGCTTGAATGGAACCCTGGTCTGTCAACATGGGCTAAGCTTTGTCAGCTCTCTGGGATAAGAACATCAACAACAGTGCCTCAAGGTGTGACCATTCCACAGGGTACCATGGGTGAAGAGTAAGAAGAGGTTGTAGCATGAGGAAGTCCCAGACTGATGTGCATAGTAAGATGGTCACCTAAAGGCAGGAAGGAAGATTGTTTTGATACATCTTGGCCACTGGGAAGAGGCTACATGTCAAGGGGCCTCTTTGATCCCTATTTATATGGAACAACCTTGACCTTCAGCAATTTCTCTGTCTCCTGAGGCATTCCTGGATAGGTTAGATAGGGCAACCAACAGGTGCAGAAGTAACTCCAGCAAAAGCCAGGTTCAGAGCTGTCTATCTTGGAGATACTCATTCCTGGAGCCCTTGTAGATGGTCCAGAGACAAAGAATTTCAGGTCTGTAGTTTAAATTAAGAACTGGGCTCCATAGTTTCCTGGTTGGAGCACTGGTCTTGTAAACTGAGAACTATCATAATGCAGTTCTCACAAGAGATGAAGTAGTACCACCGTTTAGTGCCCTACGCTGGCATAGTCTTATGTATTCTGGTTTTTTTTCTCTACACATCACTGTTCTTCTATGCACCACAAACATGATGGAGGTAGGAATGCTAGAGAGATAGTTCAGCGGTCAAGAGCACATTTTGTCCTTGCAGAGGATCTGAGTTTGGTTCCCAGGAGCCTGTAACTCCAACTCCAGGGGTGTGGGTATCTCTGATCTGAGGCACCTCCACTCACATGCACGTACATAGATACATATAATTTTTTCATAATAATTTTATTAATTACTTGAGTTTCATACAATGTATCTCCATTCGTCACACCTTCTTCCCATTCCTTTCTGGTCCAGCTTCCCACCTCTCTGCCCTCAAGAAAAAAAAATTAATTCCAGCATATGTGGTGGGAGTATAGATCATGGTTTTTGGAGCCAGCAGGCTACTCTTATCATGGGCATTCACCTAGCCCACATTAGCAGGAGATCAAGCCTGGCCAAGTTCAACCTGAAGTTGGGCTCCACTGCCCAAACGCACAGGCACCTGGACATCACACAGGCAAGTGGACATCACATAGGTAGCCACTTATAATTTAAAAGAAAAAAAAAAACTTTCTCAGAAGCAAGAGCAAAAAGACCTGGTCTAAACACTCCTACTCCACCCATACCACCTTCCAGGGAGACGTGAGGCTTAATAAGGAAGAAAATAAAAGACATCTGAGAGCCACCTCATGACCCATAGTTACTCACACATATGTGAACAGCATGGCCTCTTGCCAACACTTATAAGTTTTCTTGGATGCAGGACAAAGACATTCCTGCATGATGACATGGGCAGATTTTGCTAACTGTGAAAGAGCCTACTGAAGCCCACACTTAGCTCATGCAACAGGACACTGAATCATGCCTAGAAAACACACATCCTGTCAAGAGCCATCTGAAAGACTCTAAGGAGCCAGGGGAAGGGAGGGAGTGCGGGGGTGGGGGGGGAGGACGGAGATGAGACACAGCGAGTGGCCCTCACTAGTGAGCCTGCTGGGACAGGTAACCCACGTGTCCCTTGGGTGGCAGAAGTCCCACTCTCAGGGGCATTTTGGCCATATCTAGTAAGTGGTGAACGTGTCATTCCCTGGCCTGGAAAGCCCCCACCCCAGACGATCCTTGAAAAGACCCCCCCAGGACAAAGGCACTGGTACAAAGGAGCCACTGAGTCAAGGTCATGACAGAAGCTACCTCAAAACAACCTGCGATGAAAGAAACACCCAAACATTCATAAGTCAATCAAATAAAATAATGAAGCCATTAAACATCAACAAATACTGTAGCGAAGCACTCATGTAAGGGACTGGATGGACGGGAGTGCAGAAAGAAGAAAGGAATCTGACTTGGGACAGAGCAAAGGAGTCTTTTCCCATTTGAAATTTTTTTAAAGTTTTAAAGTAGGAACAAACCAAAAGAAAAAGGAACATTACAATTCACAGAGGAAAATTTTGCATTATGTTGTGCAGATGACCGTGTTTTTGGAGAGACAATAAACTATATTATAGAGCCTGGAGGAAAAGGAACGTCTTAACCCTAAAACCAAACACAAGAACAAAAAGGGCCCACCGTTTTCTGGAAGGCAAATCAGTTCGCTCCAGACACCGACAAAGTGTGTCCCACGGTGACACAGACTAAAGCTCTGTATCTGGCTGCTGAGGCCCAGGAGCAGCCCAGGACCATCGAGAATTGGAAGTACACTAGATTTTGGAGCTTTTCACACGTTGGAATATTTGCATAGACTACTAGTTGAGCACCCTGAGCCCAAAAACCTGAAATCTAAAATGTGTCTTAATCTAACATTAGAATCGCTAAGTTTTATATTTGAAAATATTCCAGAGTTCAGATGACTTGATTAGGGGCACTCAACCTGAACCTCAATTGAGGGGTCACCTGGGAAGAAAGTTTGGTACAAAGAGGCTTGAATACAAAACTAATTAATTAATTAATTAATTTTTTAAAAAAAACCAAGCCTCTGGCACCAAAGCCACAGCGCAGCACAAGCCCTGTCTGCCCCTTCACAACGAGCTGTAGCCCGAGTGCACTCAGGCACACCTGCCATCTTAGCGCTCAATGCCAAACCATGTCCCAGCAGTTTTTGTGTCACCATCCTGACACACCTCGTGTGGTATCTAGAGTCTTCCCAAAAGAAGGCCACACTATTTCTATAGAATTCTGATAGAAATGTAAGCCAAATAAAACCTTTCCTCCCCAACCTGCTTTTTGGTCATGGAGTCTCATCACAGCAATAGAAACCCTAACTAAGACAGATTGTTGTCAGCGTGTAGAAACGCTTTTATACCCTACAACGTCATTGAACTCTCTCTCAGCTTCAGTGCTCTACCTGTGAGCTGCAACCTTTTCAGTTCTAACGGGGCTATTTTCCTGTAACATCTTCAGTGTTGTCTGTATATAAGATCACATCGTTAGCGGAGATGATTTAATTTCTCTCTTTCCGATCTACGTGCCTCTTATTTCCTCTTTTGCCTGGTTTACCTGGCAAGAACCCCTAGCATGACATCCGGCAGAAGCTGTAAGGTGGGCATCCCTGTTTTTCCTTGCTCTTAGAGGAAAAGTTATTGACTTTGAATTGATAGATGATCTCTGAATTATGATGCTTGCTGTGGGTTTGTTATACACGGCCTTTGTTGTATTGAGGTACACTTTTTTTTTTTGTTGTTGAGACAGGAGCTTACTATATAGCCCTGGCTAGCCTTGAACTATGTAGACCAGGATAGTCTCAAACTCACAGAGATCTACCTGCCTCTGCCTCCCCAGTGCTTGGATTAAAGGCGCGGGCCACTATAGCTAGCCAGCCAAAGTACACTGGTCTCTTTATCTAATATACAGTTTGTTGTTTGTTCTGTTTTTCATGACAGAAGGATGCTGAATTTTGCCAAATGCTTTCTGGCATCTAACCAGAGGGTTGCCATGGTTTTTGCTCGTCATTTCGTTGATGCGATGCACCACACTTACAGACCTGTGAGTACTGAACCATTCTTGCATTCCTGGAATAAAATCCCACTTGATCATGTGGCTGATCCTCTTCATGTGCCATTTCTAATACTCAGTTTGCTCGTTTCCCCTGAGAGACAGACTACACGTTTTCAGGGAGCCAGGATACATATCAGCTGCTCTTCTGGGAGCATCTCCTGGTCGGTTCCGAGCTGGACACTGCTCACTTGGAAGTGTGGCTCTGGATAGTTCTGAGGTCCCGCCAAAGCCCTCCTGCCAGGTGTAGTGACTCATGCCTATAATCCTGGCTCTTGGGAGGCTGAAGCAGGGAGATGTCCTTGGGTTCAAGGGATGCCTGCTCTCAGCACCTCTGCATAGGAGGCAATAGGTCATCCACAGGGAGCTGGTCCTAGTGAGCAGAGCTGTGCATCAGGTATGGTAAAATCGCAGCCTGACAGGTGCGTTGCCTTCATACTGTTCTGTTGTTGAACTGAGAAGTTTCATAAGGATTCTGTCCCGATAAAGCCATGAGTCGAAAGTCTCCAGCCGACCTCACCAGCGTGAAAGAGCAAAAAGGCTAACCCTTAGGAAAACTCTCGGGTCCTCACTGGCGACTTGTTGGCTGCCGTAGACATACTGGCCACTTGACTTTCTAGGCAGCGGGGTGCCCTCAGTCCTGCATCCTGTAGGTAGCTAGGAGCCCTCACTTCCTCATGCTGCTGGCTGCCAAGTACCCCACATCCCCTTGCTGCAAGCAGGGGCCTGGTCACAGCTGTGATCTACAACCCTCCCCAGAGCTGGCCACACATTCCCAGACTCTTCCTCCCCCAGGTACCTGCTTCTACTCACGGAAGTTCTCTCCCCCTGACAGGAAACCTGACGATTTGCATCTCTTCTCAGGAAATCAGAGGGTGGAGTGTGGCTGGTGCTACACCGATGAGCAATACGACCAGAGAGCAAGTCCAGGTAAGATAGCGTCTGGCCAGGAAGCTTGTGATTGGAAGAACAACTCTTATCTCTTGACAATTACAATCTTGCACTTGTTCTGACCTGTTCGTTTTTTGCTTTTGCTTTTGTTTCTTGAGACAGGGTCTAATTTTAAGCCCAGACTGGCCTCAAACTCCCATGGTTTATGTGGTACTGGTTATAAAACTAGCGCTAATGCATGTTTGGCAAGCGCTCTACCAACTCAGCTACATCCCCAACCCATATTTGTGTTTTAATGGGGGTGAATTAACTCTTTTAAAAAACAATTGTTTGAGCCACAATTCACAAAGGTGAATACACACCTTTAATCCCAATACTCACAAGGCAGAGGCAGGTGGATCTCTATAAGTTCAAAGCCAGCTTGGTCTACATAGTAAGTTCCAAAACAGCCAAGGCTACATAGTTAAGACCCTGTGCCAAAATCAAATTGCACGCCCCTTTTGGAACAGTCAGAAGTATCCAGTGTTTTAGACTGGGGCTCAAATCATACAATATCGAAATCCTCTGCATCTCTATTTAAGTAGAAGCTGGTATCAACTGGAAGCCTGTGTCCCAAATAAAAGAGACAGAACAAAACACATATAAACGGGTGAGAAAAATAGGAAAATCAATCAAGAAACGAAATGGAGATCCCATCAAGTGCAAGCTAAATTGGTATTAACATTCTATTAAGGAACAAGGAGCTGCCAATAAACTAAGCTACCCCACCAGCTGTAATACGCAGAGTTTATCTTTGAACAGATGAACCAGTCTAAGGAGACTATCATGCTCAGCCTCAGGGAAGTTAATCCACAGCTTCTCCAAAGTTGGCATCTATTAGAATCTCCTGGCTTGTCACAGAGCAGATTTAGATTCTGCAGGCTGGGAGGATCTAGAGACTACATTTCTTATAAGCACCCAGGTGAAACCCAGGGAGCCCTGAGAGATATCACCTATACAGACAGGACATGAGGGCCTCGGTTCAGAGCATCCCTGGTGACCGCTGCTGCACGTGAGAAAGAAGGATAAATTCAGAAGCTAACGCCATAAGCTACATGCCAGAGCCCTTACAGAGACCCCACCCACCCGGTCCTCATCATACCCTAGTAAGAAGCAGGTCCATTAACATCTCCACTTCATAGACCCTGCAGCAGAGGAGGGGTCTCAACTTCCAACCAGGCTGTAGTCTGTGGACCAAGCCACTTAACCTATTGGTTGATTTCCTCTTGTGTAAAGTCTAGAATAACAGCATGCTTCTCCTGATGTTGAGAGATGACTGGCAGATCTGAAAACATCTGATCATGAGAAATGGAAAGGAAAGCTCTCTGAACTCTGAAGTCCGATCCAGGGGAGATGACACCTAATTCCTGAGCAACTCCAGGTAAATGTCATTCAGCAGAAGTCCGTGATGCAGTGAGGGGTATGATCTGAAAGGAGCCTCACCTGTGAATCTGATGACATGATCTTTGAAGTACACTTTGTTAACTGGAATCATCCTTTAAGACTTGGCACTCATGTCTGAAACGAAGCTCAATAATGACATTCTGGAACCCCCAGGGTGTCTTGATCAGATGCCACAGACCAGGCCCCTTATGAAAAGCCTAGAAGAGGCTAAGAACCAAATCCATTATCTCCAGATGATTGAGTGATTGATTGATTGACTGATTGATTTATGGCTTGAGACAGGGTTTCTCTGTTGTAACTCTGGCTGTCCTGGAACTCACTCTGTAGACCAGGCTGGCCTTGAACTCACAGAGATCTGCCTGCTCTGCCTCCCGAGTGCTGGGATTAAAGATGCACACCACCACTGCTCAGCTCATGTGCTGACTTTAAATCGAGTTTCGTGTGTGTGGGCGGATGCTGGAAGACTATGCATGTAGGCTAGCCTTCCTTCTCCAGCTGGAAGACTAGACCCACCAAGACTGAAGACCAACCGCCTCTGGTTTCTGAGGTTCCGTGAACTAAACCTGCCTGCCGCAGAACAAAGGCTGAGATGCCGCCACACCTGGACAGGCTTTGTCAAAAACTATTGTCTATCTCTGAGTCCACTCAGCCACCAAAACAGAATGGTTTACAAACTACTGTCTGTTTTCTAGGTCATTCATTCTCCCTAAAAATTACTGCCCCTCAAATATGACGCATATTCCCCCATTCCCCTCCGCCTCGCAAAGAAGGGCACAGGGCACCTGAACCTGGAGGGGTTACTGGGCAGTCTGTCCTCTGATGTCCCCCCGACAGATCTGAATGCCTTGCCACTTTCTCAAAGGCAAAGGGAATGCTTTCTGAGCAGGGCCCTAAGAACAGAAATTCTGTGGAGGATTAAACTGCTCAGGATAAAACCCAAGGTAAGCAATTTCTAAGGCTTAGCACCAAGGCATGCCAACAAGCTGAGAGCCTGCTGACGGCATCATGAGTTATTCCAGGCTCCTCCACCTACTTTGCCCTGATGGGGAAAGAATTTATAGGCAATAAACTCAGCTGCTGTCTGGCCAACGGGGTTTTCATCACAACACAACTTCCCTCGCTGTGTTAATGCCTCGGGAGTATGAACTTGAAATTACATTCCCAGTCAAATGATCTTATCACCCAGTGACCCAGTCCTGGCAGGGGATGACTGCAGTCAGACCTGCACACCTGGCATTTACTAGTTCATGAAGTCTTCTGTGTCCCAAATATGAATCTAAACTAAAAGAGAGGGAGAAACAGGACTAACATCTATGAGGCAATGCTGCAGACCATTCTTCTCCAGAAGGCCTGAGGTGTGGGGACAGCAGCAAACAGCACATCAAGGCTAGGATGTGCAGAGACAAAAATGTGCCTGTCACTACCAGCACTTCCTCTTTCTCACCTAGAAACGCTGCCGCAGCATGAACCCCCTTCACAAGCACCTGCCGTGGGCGTGCCCTCGGGTGAGACTTCTCCCCTATTGCTCCTGCTTTGCTTCTCTGAGAATTGATCTTGGTTACTTAGCTGCAAGAATTCAAATTTGCCCTCCGTAATTAGTGACTGGAATTTAAAACAGGGAAAACAGACACTGATCAATGAAAGAAAAGGTTCTGCTGTTTAGACATGAAATGTCCCTCAAAGGCCAGTGTGTTAAAGCCTTAACCTCCAGGTTGCCGGGCACTATTGGCAAGCGGTCAAGCCTAGGAGGAGATCTTCAGGTCACGGGGAATGTGTCTTTAACGCAGCATTTCTCAACCTTCCTGATGCTGCCACCCTTTAACACAGCTCCTCATGCTGTGGTGACCCCGATCATAAGATTATTTTTGTTGCTACTTTATAATTTTGCTACGTTAAGAATCATAATGTAAATATCTGATATGCGGATGGTCTTGGGCGACCCCGTGAAAGGGCCCTTCCACACTGCCCCCAAAGGGGTTGGCCCAAAGGTGGAGAACTGCTGCTCTATAGTAATATAACACCCTGGCCTTTCTTCTTCCTTTTTTTTTTTCAATCTAGTCACCATGACGTAAGCAGGCTCCTTCCTCCTCTTCCACGTGCTGCTGGTACGATGTCTTGTAACAAGCGCCAACCTACCATGGAGTGAAGCACCCAATATTGTATGCCAAAATAAACATTTTTTTCTTTTAAAGTTGCTTATTTCAGATATTTTGTTCCAGTAATGAAAAGCTAATCCAATTTTGCTTCTCAAAATAAAACTTACAGATGAATAAAATCGACAAATCCCTAACCAGACACAATGAGGGGGGGAAGGGGAAAGCAGACACAAATCATGAATTTCAGAAATAAAACCAGGGACATCACTATAGACTCTGAAGCCATAAAATGGATAAATATAGTATTGCCCCAACTTTACGTTTATAAATTCAATACCTTGGAACAAATGAGCCCATTTCTGAGCAACCATAAACAATCCAAGCTCAACCAAGAGGAAAATAGAGAGGAATTATACAACTAAAGAAACTGGATTTGTGATTTAAAGGTTCCTGAGAAAGATTTCTCCTGTCTCAATTCCACTATAGATCTATCAAAATTTAAGGAGAATTAAGAGAGGGAGAAAAAATCTGTGTAATCTTTTTCAAAAAAGGAAGAACCTTTCACAATTCACTTTGCAAAAACTACCTGAAATCAAAGTGACATAATATAGCATACAAACTACAGGTAAAAATCTCCTGTAGATTTAGATGCAAAACAGAGCAAGTTAAACTCAGCAATGTCTGAAACAAGCAGCATACCACAGGAGAGTGTGCCTTAGTGCAAAGACAGAGGACAGAAGGGAGAGTCAAACACCACCATGCATTCCACAAATAAACACAGTTATTTATTGATTAAAAGCAAAACTTTTACAATCGGAGTATGAAGAAACTCCACGAGCAAGTGGGAGTTCTCCCAGGCAGAGCTGGCTCCCTAGAAGTCAGTGTAACTCTTAGAATCACAGCAGGCTAGCAAGCAACAAGGCAGCTTCCTCTGCTGGCTCTTTCCACATCTGCATCGGAACACCACCATGCTGGGTCGGGCCAGTTTGGGCTCCATCCAGGTCCACTACTTGTCCTACCCCAGCCTAGACCCCAGCTTAGGGTCACGACATGGACATTCACACATATTGATGTTACCCTACAGTTTTGAAGCAAACTTGGAAAACCCCGATCCAAATTGAAACACCTCAATTAAGTTGAAACACCCCAAAATGTAAATTCAAGTTCAACTGGCTCTGTCTAAAGTTGTGAGTCAGAGTCACTCAACTCTGGCCTGAACAGAGGCTCAGAGCACAGCAGGCGGATATGTAGCAGGAGGGTGGGGCTCTGGAGGTTTTCTAACCTTTTCTACTTGTAGTGTCTGAGGAGGAACCAGGCCTCAGGCAGCATGGACCTTCCTATAAAATTTTCTACAACAGTCAGGTGTCCTTAAACCAACTCCCACACCTCTGCCTTCCATGGGAGAGGGGTCCTGTAGTTGTGACTGTGACTGTGGGGAAGATTTTTCTAGAGTCACCTCAAGAGGAGCCACAACCTGTCACTCAGCTGCGGAGACCTGCAGAAAGGCAGGGGTCCATGTGGACACTCCGGAGTCCACGCCAACAGCTGCTTCAGCAGAAGGAACACATTCAGGAAGCCAATATCCAGGGTTTCTGATTCTGCTCAAGGTTCGGGGAGGAGAATTAAAAAGCTGATGTGAAGTGGATACGGTAAAAGGAAGCGCACTCCTGGATTCCACCCGTGCTCTCTGCATCCCTTCTGCCTCCCTGCCCACACGGAGAGCCCAGAGTCCCTGAAGACTGGAGACATGCCCGCAGTGTAGTCCTAATGGCCTGTGAATCATCTTTGCGCTTGAGCATGGATGATCTTCTAGAACCTCAGGAAAGCCAAGACTTTGGGCTTCACCTTCCTTAACCTGCCGGTGCCTTTCCCCGTGGACATCAGATGTCAGGTTTAAGCACAGAGTGTCCACAGCTGCCAAAGCAGAGGCATGCGTGAGGCTCGCTTTCTCAGGAGGCTGTCATACCTGAAACCCATCGTTCCCCCAGCCAATAACACAAATGCACTGGCCTGCCACGAACACCTGGAAAAAGGCAGGCTGTGCAGGCCAGTAGGAGCCTCCCAGAGACGGAACTCGTTGCCTCCAGCTTGCTTTCCTCCAGCAACACAAGGAAACACACCCATCCTGTTCAGAGCTTCCAGTCTACAATCGGGTGGTCAAGAACAGATAGTTTTTTGCGCTCGCCTCCTATCTAAGCCCTATACAGGTCTCTAACTTTCAAAGTAAACTGAGCAAGACTTAACTCGGAGCCCTAAAAACCTTAGATAAAAAGTTAAAATTGCCAAAACACCATTCCTCACCGTGTTATACCGCAGTACCAAATTTTTCTTGAGTCTATTAGATTGCTATCCTGGCCTAGTTTAAAAAGACCTCAAAGGGGGTATTTTAAACGCTGGGTTTCTGTAGAACACCGGGACACTGACTGGTTTCTCAAACGTTATTCGAGGAGTACGACATGACAGCAGCTCACTGTGAGGTCCCAGCACGTCTTGCAGGAAGAGCGTGGGAGGCTGAACACTGAATCAGTGTGCACCTAGTGCACGGGGAGGCGGGGCCACATGATGACTCTAACAGCGAGAGTCACATTCATCACGCACACCTGTTGGAAGTCTGGAGGACATGCAGGGAGGCAATGGAACCCCCACAAAAGATGAGGTATAGCTGGCTTCCTGGTTCCAGCCCTGTGAAGCTCTGCAAGGAGCTGTGGGGCCACAAGCAGTGTGGGCGGTCCGAGCCAAGCACTGCCCTCCTCGCCGAGAACCCGGTCCTCCTCATACACCTCATTATGCGGCTGCTGTATGCTCGACCCAGGCAGAAGCTTGGCAAGAGCCAGAGGTCTTCCCCAGACCTCCTCCATATCCTGGGGGCCGCTCTGCCGTCTCCTGACAGACCACGGACCTCCGTAGCAATGTGCGTGAGCATGTGCCAGGCGTGCTTTTGTATGGAAAATACTGTCACTAAAGGATGAGACTAAGTCTCTACAGTGAGCCCTCAACATCTATGGAGCGGCTCTAGGACCCTCGCCCATAACAAAAGCCGTGGATCAATATTTGTGAAGGGTGAAAGCTTCCATATGCTTTCATATGCTTCCATAGACTTCTTTCTTGTTTGGATGGTTTGTTTTGAAACAGACTCTCAAGTAACTTAATCTGGCTTCGAACACAATATGTAGCCAAGTATGACCTTGAACTCCTGTTCCCTCTGCTTACGCCACACAAGTGATGGGATTATAGCCTGCGCCACCCTCTCGGCCTCCACAAACTTTAAGTAATCTCCACGGCCTGCAATACTAACACCATGTAAGTACTTCGTTCGTAGCCACTGTACTGTACTGTCAGTTCAGCTTCAGAGAAGATGCGTTTTTAATATTTTAAGTTGTGATTAATTGAATCCACAAATCCTAGAACCCATGGATACATATGGTACACACATGTATATATTCACTCTATATACACACATATGCATGTATACCTACATATGTATGAATATGGATATATGTCCATCACCTAGATGCAAGGCAAGCCTATCACTAACAAGTTTAGTATTTATCATGGTTTTCCCCTGTTCTTGAAATAAGCTGGGCTCTTGAGAGAATAAAAGTTTACTTTGTATAAAAAGAAGATTTTTTTCATTCTGAAAAACTTTAACATCAGGTGGTAAAAGTCTGTGGGAAAATGCAACATGTCACACATAGGTAATTTTGCACAAAAGGCAAGAGAGAAGTTCGTCACTGTGCCTTGGTATCAAATAATGATTTAGAGGAATCTCTCAAAGACACTGAACTGTTGTGCTATGTTCTGTCTCCAGATGAAATGCCCTGGTTCTCTAGAATGCAGCAAGGAGCCCTGAGTGACCTCTAACTTTCCCAGATCCAGAAAGTGACTCTGGTCCTACTCAACTCAACCATGGAAGCAAGGGAGGAGTAGGGAGGGAGGGAGGGAAGGAGGGATGGAGGAAAGGAAGGGAGAGCGGAAGGAGGGACACAGGAAAGAAGAAGAAAGCAGGATGAAGGCCAGGGGGGAGAGGGAAGGAAGGACAGTGGGGCGGGGCACAAACCTCCACCAGTCTCCAGGCCTCACTGATGATTGCATACTGCAGGCGGTTCAGGACGAAGCCATCAATCTCCTTCAGGACTCTCACTGGGGACTGCCCAATTCTCTTCATCAAGGCATAGGTTCTGTCCATTGTGGCTGGAGCCGTCTCTGGGTGAGGGACTAGCTCAACCAGCGGGACATAATATGGCGGATTGACCTAGGAGAGGGAGAGAAGAATACGAGGGTCAAGGCCACGGCTGACGGTGGGTGTTGCTCCAGCCCACCTGACCCACCCATGTCAAGTGGCAAGTGGGACGGTAGCAACTCTGGAAAGGCCACTGGCTTCCACATCAAAAGGAAATGCCAGCACCCGGGGGATGGAGGGAAATGCAGAATTATACAGTTTGTTTTTATAAGAACACACAAGGTGCACCTTGACATCCTGTATACATTTAGGGGAACCTCCACACCCTGCAGCTTCCCCAGGACAAGGTTTCTGTGCTCATAATTGGCATAGCTTTACACATCCCCACTGTTCAGAGCCAAGTTTGCATCCTAGTCTCCTCAAGCTCTGCCATTCTCCCGTGCCTGTGTTAAGAGCATAAACAGGAAAGCCAGGTGTAGTGGCTCCTGCTTGTAACCTCGAAGCCTGGGAGGCTGAGGCAGAGGAGAGGTGGACACTAGCTTCAACTGTATAGTGAGCTCCAAACCATCCTGAGATACAGAGTAAGCCCGTCTCATATACTCCACACTCAGAATCTCCCAAACCTTGGCACTTCTCTGACTCCTCCTTGTGCACCTCACACTCCGGCAATCTGATGCCCATCCTGGTCTGGGAGTCAGCCAGAGCACTCACCCTCTGATAATGAAGTTAAAACCTGTTTGGAGTCAGAGACAAGCAGCAATAATGAACAGAAGAAAGGAAAGAGTAAAAGCTCCCAGAGAACAGAGGAAGCAGATTTCAGATGGCGGGACCTCTTCGAAACCCTCCTGGAGCCATTTTCTCCTCATGAGTCTGACCAATGCAGAGTGACCCCTGCTGACGCCCACAGATGCATTCTTCCGCTCTTGGGTAATGGGGCCATGGTCTCCAGATGCTGCAGGACAGTCATCTATCCACAGGCCGTAGGAGCCGCTCCTCTCACACTGCGAAGTGAGCTGAAGACCCCATATAAATGTGTTCTGCACCCAGCCCTCCCCCAAGCCAGGTGCCACAATGCCCAGAAGCAGGTGTGTGCAGCACCTCAGGGCCCTCAGCCAAGGGTGTGAAACAGTGGGACTGACTTGGTGTCCAACCAGAGGGAATCACCACAGGAAAGGTACAGAGGCAGGAGAATCTCAGGCTTGACAACTTGGATGCATGGCAAGACCCTGTGGAAGAAGAGGGCTGGAGGTGGGCTCAGTGGTACAGCCCTTGCCTGACACACGGGAGGAAGCCCTCGGCAGTGACAGCAGACACTTTATGGAAAACAAACAAAAGGGGGTTCCTTGTCTAATTCCAGGAAAAGCAGCCAGGCAGGGACAGGATCCTGGGTCCATCCCAGAGTCTGCATCTAGACAGAGGCCCGATTAGTTACACCAGACACCTTGATCCCATAACAGATCAGAAAGGGAAATGAAGGGAAAGGTTGAGTGGGGCCGAAATAGGTACAGCTTTGACGGACAGCTGACACTGTATGGAGGACACAGAGACTGCCTCTGTGGCCCTCCATGCCAGCTTCTCTACGCCACCCCTCCAGCTCTCTCCCTACAAGAAGGAAAGTTGATAGAAAACACATCTGAGGGCAAGAATGTCCGTAACAGGGAAGCTGGGTGCACGAACACCCCTCCCCTTCTCAGGGTTCTCCACAGCAGATCCTCTAAAGGGGCCGTCCAGGCAGCCACGCTGAGGGCCCTCTGAGCCCCTCTGTGCTAACAGCACACCCACTGCTCAGTTCCTTCCACTCACCCCTGGACCAGATGACCAGAAATTCTGCCCTGCCCCTGCAAAACGTGCCTGAGAGAACGTGGGGCTGTCCTAACATGCTGGCGGAAGCTTCCCTGTGTGGAGGTGGAAGCCACAACCTATGGCAATGGTAAATACCCACTGTGCCAGGTCCCTGCAGGGGCGTGACCAGGCTCCATCTCCACCTCTGGTTTCCTGTCCAGGCAAAGATCCCCGAGGACTACAGGGCTGAGGGCATGAGCTCAGGCTCTCTGTCTGGGCTGTGGGACTGGGAGAAGATGTAGATTCTCAAAGACTAGGAATGACTCCTGAATATTTAGGACTGTCCAAATCACTCAAGACAGTTCACCTACGCCCCTCGATGCTGTGGAATGACAGAATCTAAAGATGATTAACTTTGGTGATCTGATTTGCTTTAGTTAACACTAGTTTTGGCTTAAAAAAAAAACTTTATAAAGTCAAAAAAAGATTGCGTGTGTGTGTGTGTGTGTGTGTGTGTGGTGTGTGTGGGGGGGTGTATGTGGTGTGTATATGTGTGTGTGTGTGGTGTGTGTGTGTGTGTGTGTGCTATGTGTGTGTGGTGTGTGTGGTGTGTGTGTGCTATGTGTGTGTGGTGTATGAGGTGTGTATATGTGTGTGTGTGCTATGTGTGTGTGGTGTGTGTGGTGTGTGTGTGTGTGGTATGTGTATGTGGTGTGTGTGTGTGGTGTATGAGGTGTGTATATGTGTGTGTGTGGTATGTGTATGTGGTATGTGTGTGTGGTGTGGTATGTGTGTGTGGTGTGTGTGTGTGTGTGTGTGTGTGTGTGTGGTGTGTGTGGTGTGTGTGTGGTGTGTGTGTGCTATGTGTGTGTGGTGTATGTGTGTGTGGTGTGTGTGTGTGTGGTGTGTGTGTATGTGGTGTGTGTATGTGGTGTGTGTATGTGGTATGTGTGTGTGGTGTGTGTGTGTGTGGTGTGTGTGTATGTGGTGTGTGTATGTGGTGTGTGTATGTGGTATCTGTGTGTGGTGTGTGTGTGTGTGTGTGTGGTGTATGTGGTGTTTGTGGGGTGTGGGGGTGGGGGTATATGTTTGCACACATGTACACTCTTGTGTGTTGCCAGGACTGAGTTGTAGAGCCTTTTGCAAGCAATTGCTGTACTGCTCAGATACTGCTCCAATCCAGAGATCAACTTGAGGTGGTTTTTGTTTTTGTTTTTGAGATTAAAGTCTCACTCTGTAGCCTCATGTTGGCCTTGAACTCGTAAATGATTCTCCTGCCTCAGCATTCCTAGTCTTGGGATTGCAGGAGTGAGCCACCACACCCAAGTCCAGAGAGGTTTGGATTTATGATTTAGTTTATGTATTTATCTATTATTTTTGTTTTTTAAACTATTTATTTTTATTATGTGCACTGGTGCTTTGCCTGCATGTATGTCTGTGTGAAGGTGTCAGATCTCTGGAGACAGGACTTACAGACAGTTGTGAACTGACATGTGGGTGCTGGGAATTGAACCCAGGTCCTCTGTTAGAGCAGCCAGTGCTCTTAACTGCTGAGCCATCTCTCCAGCCCCCTGTTTTTATTTTTTAATTAAAATATAGTTACACCATTTCTCCCTTCCCTTTCCCATATTCTCTCAAATGCATACACTTTTTTTGTTGTTTTGGATTTGTTCCTAAATACAACAAAGTCCAAATAATGTAACCTGCATGTGCATTACAGGGCTCACCACTTAGTATTGGGTAACCAATTGCGAGCCACTTCCTAGGGGAAGATTCTCTCTCCCTCTCTCAGCATTCCTTAGTTGCCTGTAGCCTTGTCTAGGGTTGAGGCCCCATGAGATTTCCCCCTTTCACTTAGTATGTCTATGGGTGTCGTTCTTGTTCAAGTCATGTTTAGCTCTTGTAAGACTTCATGGGTGCAGCTTCTCAGACATTTCTCGGAAACACAATGTCACAGCAGACTTCCTGTTGCTCTGCCCCCCTCCCCCTCCATGACAGCTGCAGACTCTGGGTGCAGGAATTGTGCTATGGATGTATTCATTGGGACTAGGCTCCACAAGATCTCTTGTTCTCTGCATTTCGATTGGCTGTGGTTTTCTGTAATAGTCTCTGTTGCAAGCAAAGTTTCTTTGATGAAGGGTGAAGACTAAACTTACCTGTGGGCATAGGCAATAATAAACATTTAGAGAGTAGCTAGGGATTATGCTGGTTTAGTAACACGGTGGTTGTAGATCCTCCTCCAAGATCCGTGACTTCACTTGTTGAAGTTTAGTTTTAGCTGTGTGTAAAATAATTGTTTTTGTGCACTGTTGGAAAAAGGGATGCGTAGGCCCCGGTGTTTTGTATTGTCTGCAGGTGTTGGATTTCTGTGGGGGATGTTTGATTGCTTATGATCTGCACCTGAGGAGTCCTGAATCAATAAAAACACCTGGGCTGAGATTCTCAGGGTGCCACTGTCCAGAACGGTGTTGTTGGACATGATGGTGGTTCCCTCTGCTGAGATCTGGCAGAGTTTCCATGTATGAAAATGCCTCCATGTCTTCCTTGCTGATCTGCCCCAGCAGCAATGTTCAGCTACAAGTCCTGCCTGCTACATGGGACAGGACATCACAGAAGCCAATCCAACGTGGAGACAAGGAAGAAGAGACAGAAACTCCAGACCTCAGAGTCCAGTAAAGTACACTCAGGGAAGCTCCCAGAGGACAGAGATTATATATACACAAAAATGATCCTGAATGAAGAGAGAGAGAAAGGAAAGCTCTATAAGAGAGTTGTAAATGAGAAAGCAGCTCTGAGGTGAAAGCCATATTTCACACAAATGTTTTGGATGAATTTTCAGGGTGAAAACAGTTCAGCTGGGAGCAGTGAAGAAGCAAGGTTTTGCCGTTTTTTTTCCCCTGCAATCCTGACTACAAGCAGTTCAGATACCGGTGATAGTGATGAGAACTCTACATATGAGAGACTCCTTCCTGCAGAAAAGGTGACCTGTCATTTTTCCTGCAAACAAGACTCTATCTTAAAATCTGGAAAGTGTTTCCTCAGGCTCAGCACACAGAAACTGTCTTCAGAACTGGCTGAGTTGTATCTCACGCTGGTAGCTGAACTTGGTACTGTAAGAGTCACTCAGGTGGTGCTGGTTTTGAAGGCATGAAGGGGTCATGGAGAGCAGCTAGGCTTGGCACTGTGAGAGGCCAGGAGAGGGCATTAGTAAAAGTGCAGCCTCAGTAGCAGTTGAAGGCCCAGACTGAAGGCATCATGTAAAGAAGCTGAAGCTTGGCACCATGAAGAGAGCCCAGGAGAGGCTATTGGTGAAAGTGCAGCCCAGTTGCATCAAGGGACCCCAGCAGTTTTTGAGATACCAGTACCATGGGATGACCACCAAGAACAGCAGCAACAGTGGAGTAGAGCCAGCGAGAGCCTGGAGGACAAGCTGTGTGTGCTGTAGAGAGCAGAGCCAGAGAAGTGATCCAAGTCTTTTGAAGGAGCCCAGATCATTAGTGAATTCCAGATAATTGGACATTGGTAATGTTTTCCTGCTGTCCAAAGACATTGTGAAAACCTTGATAGATGTTTAGTAGCATTTGGTCCTGTGCCTAAGAAGCCTCATAAGTGTTCCTCTTGTAAATGGTTTTGCTGGTATAGTGTTAAATTGTGTTATAAAGGTAAAGCAAAATTTTTTTATACAGGAAAGGGGAAATGTTGTGGAAGTTTATTTTTAGTTGTGTTTAAAATAATTGTTTTTTGTGCACTGTTGGGAAAATGGATGCATAGGCCTTGGCATTTTGAATTGTTTGCAGGTGTTTGATTTCTGTTGGAGGGATGTTTGACTGTTTATGATCTGCACCTGAGGAGTCCTGAATCAATAAAAACACCCATTGAGACGCTCCAGGGTTCCACTGTCCAGTTTGGCCCTTGCCATGATGGTGGTTCCCTCTGCTGAGGTCTGGCAGGGCATGCACATATGAGAACTTCTCCTTGTCTTCCTTGGTGAGCCACCACGGCAGTGTATTACTACATGCACTAACCCTGATTAACTGGCTAAGTTTCCAGTACCAGGCATGACGACCCTCTAGTCGAGCAGTTCTTAAGTCCAATTAGACACCCTTAGGATCACCGTGCCATGCTGGCCATTGATGCCGTTCACAGGCCTCAGAGCTGGGTAGGATTGTTGGTTGCTTCCCTCCCTTGGAGGCTGGTATGGCATCTTCTGGTACATGAAAGCTAGCCCTGAGGAGGAGGCTTCAGGTCCTCCAGGTCCTGTGTGCAAGGTACACTGTGTCTTCAGCATTTAATTATTTTATGTTTGTGTCAAGGTCTCATAAATCCTGGCAGGCCTCAAACCAATGTGACCTCTAGCTAAGATCCTCCTGCCTCCATCCCCTGAAAGCTGGGGTTATAGGCATGTGCCCCCCCCCCCCGCAGCTTCATACATTGCTGGAGATCGACTCCAGAGCCTCATGTGCACCAGGAAACCCACCTGCCAACTGAACCTGCCTTGTGCCATTTACCTTTGACTGAATGAGGTGGGAAAGTCTTTTTGAGAATGTACAAGTAATTTCTGAGCTCTCTAAGTAGTGCTCCTTTTAGCCAACTTAAATGCAGGACAACTGATTGGAAGCTGGTGGCTCTTTTAGAAGCCAATGCCTTCCTTCCAGTGCAGTAGTCAGCGGCTGTTTTCAGAGAGGAATCTGTGACATCTGTCTATCATGGGAGCAAAGACAACATCCTGGCCTTACTGCCTGGGTGCTTTTAGCCAGCGTCCTTCTTGACTCTAACCCTCCTTGTACATTTTGTAACTGGATGTTCTTTGTTTTTGGGTTTTTTTTTTTTTTTTTTTTTTTTTTTTGGTATTTCCGAGACAAGATTTCTCTGTTGTAACTCTGGCTATCCTGGAACTCACTCTGTAGACCAGGGTGGCCCCAAACTCACAGAGATCCACCTGCCTCTGCCTCCCCAGTGCTGGGATTAAAGGCGTGAGCCACCACCGCCCGGCAGTTTCTGTGATCCTTTGGTTCTGTGGCAGTAACTCTAACAAGCTCATCTTTCTTTCCACTGTATTTCACAGTACAGCAGCCCTTGGAGTCTGGACTGCCTGCATCGTGACATTCAGAATCTGCTGGGTGTCCGGTTGCTCATCCCTTTTCTTCACTCTGACCAGTCTGGCACCTCCTCACAACTGCTCTTGGTTGGAAGAAGACTTCCTGCTTCTCAACCTAGCCCTGGCCCCTCAAGCTCCCAAGTATGGTACAGTGTGCTGCCTCTTGGGGGTCTGGACTGTAGACGGCTGGGACTCTCCGAAAGCAGCTTCTCCAACGCATCGTGCTGCTGCTCTGTACCTAAACCCACACAGTTCTCTGGAGTAACTCTCGTGATCCTCTGTTACACCGCTGGTGGGGCTTCCCTGACCCCAGAATGTTCCGGATATCTGGAATGTATTAAACTCCCATACAGGGCTCAAAATAACTAAATTCCAGAGATTTTCAGACTTGGGATCGAGAATGCTCAATTGGTAAAGACTATGTAAACATTCCAAAATGCAAACTCTGAAATCTGCCTAGTCCCAAGCATCTTGGCTAAGGAATACTGTTAACGGTCTGGATACGAGGCGTCCTGTGGGGCTAGACAGATGGCTCGGCAGTTATGAGCACTCTTCTTCCAGAGGACTGCCTCCCAGCACCCACATGGTAGCTCACAACTGTCCATAACAGTTCTGGGGGGACATGATGCCCTCTTCTGGCCTCTGCAGACACCAGGCACACATGTGGTGCACAGACACACATGCAGGCAAGTCACCTAGACACATAAACTAAAAATAAACGTCTTTAATTTAAAAAAAAAAAAAAGTGTCTCCCACTAGCTCATGCATTTAAACTCTTGCTCCCAGCTGCTGCTGGCTTTGGAAGACTGGAGAAAATGGGTCACTGTGAACTGGCCGTGGAGTTCATAGCTGACCCTGCTCCCAGCCTTTCCTTTGCTTCTCTCCTCCAGGCTTTCTCTGCCATGATATCCCCTCAAACCAAGAGCTAAAATAAGCTCCTGCTCTCTTACTTTACTTTCTGCCGGGTTTTTGGCCGAATCAACCAGAACGGTAACTAACATAGACACCCAGTCAGTACTCGCTAACCTTCCAGCCTCCTCCAGCAGTGTGTGGACTCTCCCAGCGATGCCATCATGACCCCAACCCACACGCTCCTGCTTGCTCCTGCCCGACGGCCTTTGCTTATGCAATACCTCCGCTTCCAGCACAGTTCTCACCAACCCAGCCAGGCTGGCCCTGCTCCTCTGTGTAGCTTTTGGCTTGTAATGACACGATATGCCGATATGCCATCTTATTTATCATGGCTGGAGCCAAGTTAGCTTTCCCACCCAAACAGGCTGCCCTGGTTCTTCATGGCCGTGGTGAGTTCATGGTCAGCACTCCATCATCATTCATTGGGTGATCTGTAAACTCCCATGCTCGTTTCCTGCCCTCCCAATGACACGTTAGCCTCAAAAAGACTTCCTGAGGCCTCGCTCACCTGCTTACTGGAGCCCGTGGCCCAGCTCACCACATAAGGTGTTCCTAGTGAGGAAATTTGAAAGGGTGACAGCAGGGAAAGAGGGCTTCAACTCAGATGCCCTGGATCAGAATCTTGGCAATGATGCCCACAATCTGCATTTTAACAGATCTGATCCTACTGTGAATGACCTTCAGTAAATGACACAAGGCAAGTGACTTGTCTATGAACTCCTGCACACCATGTACATTTTGGAATCCTGTGTGTGTGTATGTGATGTGTGTGTGTGTGTGTGTGTGTGTGTGTGCTCGTGCTATGGCCACATGTGGAGGTCAGAGATCGACCTTGGGCATCAGTCCTTGCCTTCTACATCGTTTAAGACAAGATCTTTTTTGCTTGTAGCTGCATATGCAGGGCTGGGTAGCCCCCAGACTTCTGAGGTTCCTGTCTCTACTTCCCATCTCCCTGTAGGAGTTCTGGGATTACAGATGCACACACTACTATTCTCACCCTTATACGGATTCTTGGGATTCAAACCCAGGGCCTCGGACTTGTCTAGCACATACTTTGTCCACTTAGCCATCCCCCAGCCCTCATGGACATTTTTAATGCAGCACTTTTACTTTGATCATGAGACTGCCTGATTAGCAGCTAGCCCCTATCACATGATAACCCTGAGGACTAAAGCATTAAATACCGCTTGTTTTATGCCAGGACACCTTAGATGCACAGATAAAATTCCAAAGAATTTGGGATCATATTCCTTTTTTTTTTTCAATGATGACATTGTACAATCCTAAGTGTATATAAAATCACTGAATTGTATGATATTGGTTAACAGATTGTGCGGTATGTGGATTATACCCCAATAAAGCAGTTCAAGATACCGGAAGATCCATTACAATTTACTGCCCCTAAGAAAAGAATGAGATCAAGTCCCCAGGCTTAACACACTCCCAGAGACTGTAGTGTTCCCTGGTACCTGCTGAGCATGTGAGAGAGCCTGGGTTTGATCCCCAACACCACAAAGGGAAAAACAAACAGTATACTTACGGGGTGAGCCACAATGCACTGCTTCACGTGTGCCAAGCCCGAAAACAGCTTGGAAGGCAGCAGACAAGAGCTGGAGCTGCTTAAGATGACTCTGTCGTCCACGATGCGATCCAGCTGGGCAAAAATCTTCTTCTTCAGTTCCAGGTCTTCTGGAACACACTCCTGAAAGGGAAGTGTTTGGACCACTTATGATCAAGACAGTCGGGCTGCATTTGCTTTGTTCCTAATGAACCAATTTGGAAATGATGGATCTGGAAACCCATCACCCCAGCATAGGGCACCTTGAAAACAGTGGAGGCAGGAGGTTTCCCTGGCCTTTCCATGGCCTTCCTCCCTGCAGAAGGATACAAAATAGTTTTCTGCCTTTCCCAGAAGCAGATCACAGGATTCTCAACAGGTGATACCCTGAGACACTCAGAGGAGAAGAAAGGGGCATTTCAGCTCTGAAGACAGGGACACGGATGGGACGAACATGCCCAGGAAGCCTAACTAGCTCACTCTCCATGACCCTTTAATACAGTTCCTCATGTTGTGGTGACCCCCAACCATAAAATTATTTTCATAGTTACTTCCTGTGTCTCTCAGTTCCTAAGACCATCGGAAATATGTGGTTTCTGATGGTCGAGATCCACGGGTTGAGAACTGCTGCTAGTCTCTGACCATTAGGTCAGAATCCCTTTGTCTACTCCTTTACCTGAGCAAACATTCGCTCTTCATCTTACCAGCTGTAAAGGGCTTTTTTTCACTTATGACCAGTCCTATGCCACAGCAAACTTTATTAAGTAAACGTGTGTTCGTATTAGTCTTTTTTTGTTAAAGGAACCTCAGCTATAGGCCTCATCAGAGGTGAGAAAACATCACCCGGTCTCCCCCGCAAAACACATCAGGGATTCAAACACAGAAGAGAGACTAGTGAGAGGACAGAACACGCCTGGCGGGGAATGACAAATTCAGGGACTTGCTCTACTTGTGGATTTAGTCGGGTCTGAAGCCTAGGCCAGGGGAAGGCACTTGCTTGGCATCTGGAGGCATCTCCAATTCCCAGAACCCAGGCTGCAGGGAACCCGCCAACTGAGAATTCTCATGATGAAGTCCGACAGGGGAGACGGATCCTACAGCAGAGCTCACAGGAGCCCTGCGGCAAACCGCTATCAACCTGAGCAGGCTTTCATCACCACATACTTGCCCTATCTGCCCGACCATCACATCCAGGATCTTCAAGGGAAAATCTCACCCTGCTACAATGAACAAACCCATTGCACCTGTAACTCCCCGGGGGCGCTCAGGACCCATTTCTAATTGGGAGTCCTTTTGAAAAAGACCTTTGTTTTTTAACAATTGAAAAGTACTAAATGGGGTGGGCAACCGGATAGAGAAGATAGAGGAGTGACTTTGGATTAATTACTGCTGATAACAACGACTCTGAAATTCTAATTGCAGGGCTGGGTGGGACTGAGATGACAATCTCCAACAGCCCAGGCTGGCCACAGGGAAGGGGTGTTCCTGGGAACTTGATGGACACCCTGCTCTGGATGGAGGTAATACACTGGGAAGTGCCCTCCGCACCCTTGGGGATCACACTGAGGGTCACTCTTACCAAAGTGGGTACCTGTTCACCTGGGAGGCAAGGGAACCCCCAAGAACCACTTGTAACTTTCACTTCATTTCACAATGGCCCAAGATTCAAGGATTAGAATCAATCAAGTGCCCTTTAACCACAAACTCTCAAGCCCCCATCCTGGACCTAATACGGGTGGGATTGGGGTACCTGCATTTTTCATAAGCATCCTGGTGATTCCTAAAGCTCAGAATTACTATTCCGAAATTTAGATCCAAAGTGCAGTCACTACTTAAATAGGGTGCTCCCCACTCTTGGCTCTCTGCCAATATCCAGATCTCCATTCCCTAGGATTCGCAGCAGCCAAGAGAGTTATCTGGCGCTCTGGTCGCTGTAATGCTCCAATTACCCAAACAATTTCACTGAAACATTACATTTATGTAACAGTTACAGTGAGGAAAAGAATCTCAGGAGCCCAACTACAGAAACTCAGATGTCAGAGCGACATCAGAAATACGCCTCACAAAAAAAAAAAAAAAAAAAAAAAGTCAGCCAGTCTATAACACTAGCATTGGGAAGTAGAGGCAGGAAGATCAAAAAGATCAAGTCTACTTTCTGCTGCACAGACAGTTTGAGATTGGACAGGGCTACACTGTGCCTCAGAGAATAATAAAGAATGAATGAATGAATGAATGAGTAAAAGCAGGAGCTGGAGAGATTGCTCAGAGGTAAGAGCATTTGTTGTTCTTACAAAGGACCTGGGTTCAGTTCTTAGCACCTACATGGTGGCTCACGACCATCTGTGACTCAGGTTCTGGGGCACCCAATACCCTCTCTGGCTTCTATGGGCACCAGGCACACTCGTGGTACACAGATATGCATGTAGGTAAACACCCATACACACAAAAATACAAGGTTTTTAAAGGTTTTTAAAATTTTATTCTAAGAGGAAAGAGTCAACACCATGTTTGTTTATACTTTTTAAAAGTATAATCAGGCCACATGAAATTTTATTAAGAAGGAAAGGTCACATAAGCAGCACATCTTAGACACAGAAGCAAAGACCGGAGTCATTTAAGAACTGTAAAGCCCATTGTGTCCTGTCTGCTTATCAAAAGGGGGGAAAGAGCTACAGTAGCCGGCTGTTCTATTGAGTCACTCCTGGATCAGTTAAGTCTGTGAGGCGGGTTCAGTTTAAATGGAGCCTTGTAGTCAAGCCAGAGGTGAGGACCGACGCAGAGCCTGTATGAGCTGGGGAAGAATGGACTCATTGTACGCCACCCTGCAGGCTCGCCTCTGAAATTCTATGCTTGTCTTCAGATCGTTTGATCATGACAGAGGCAAGAAAACTTGAACCAGAGGAAACCCAAACCTGCTACAATTATGTAAGGGTTCCCAGTGGCCTGTTGGCTTGAAATTTGTGGCTCTTGCTTTGTAACCCAGTTGTGTGAGATGGAGCCACAGACCTCAGGCTTCGGTCCATGTCACATGCTGGGCTCCATCCCCTACTGTCCACTAAGGTATCCCAGGTCTGAAAAAGGGAGCGAGTCGTTTTAGTCAGGATCTCACACTCCAAAGGCTGAAGTCCTCCCTGCCCTGAAAGGCTGCGAAGATGGGACGAATAGCTACAGCAGAGGACTGTGGATATGCTCTGAACCGCTTCTCCACACCCTCCTGCTCTGCCAGTCTGCCTTAGAGGGCGTATTTCCATAAAAATCCTCTAACTGCGAAGTACTTCCAGTCGCTGCCATCACCTCCACAGGCAACCAGACGGCCTCTGTCTAATTAAATTAGACCACACTTCCCAACAGGGCTGATTTATTATTGTTTGTTTGGGTTTATTTGCTTTGAGCCACATCTAACAAATGATGTGATTATACACAACCAACACCACAGCCCTGCCAGACTCAGGCAAGGAAAACCAAACAGTGAACATTTGGGAAGTAAATCACGCAAAACTTCCCAGCCACACAACTCTTACTGGTTGTCAGTATCAGCTTTCTGTTTGTCTGAGGCAGGGTCTCCCGTAGCCTAGGCTGGCCTCGCACTCACTATGTAGTCAAGGCTGGCTTTGAACTTCTGCATCTCTCTCACGTACTGGGGTTACAGGCATAAGAGCCATACCCAAGGCCCAACTATTACAGCTTCCAGGCCCAGGCAGTGGCCACAGCTAACAGGTGAGGCTAAACCTCAAGGCCGCCTTTTCCCCTTCCTCCCTCAAACAGAAGAAACTGAACGGTGATGTATGTTTTTAATTACGGCTTACAAAAAAGGTGAACCGCAGACTAGCATCGGTGTCTTGTCGGTAGTAAGAGCTACCTGGGTTGTTGCAAACTTATCAGGACTGCACTTAGGAGAATATGTCGAGTCACAGCAAGTCAGCTCACTGGCTGATTCCCCTAGAGAGCACAAGGTAAGTACCTGCTTTTCAAGTCCCACGCTGGCCACATGACACACATTCTCACAAAGGTCTGCCATGAAGGGCAAAGATGAAATTTTGTTGAGTCTCTTTTTTTTTAATGACCTTTCCTCCCCGCTGCCCTGACTCACCCAGTCACCTCACACAATTTAAATAGCATCCCATGACTCATGTAAAATATCTGGATGAAATCTTCAATGTGCTTTCCAAGAAGAAAACCCAGCAGACTGCAGTACTTAAGATATTTTACACACGACATTGTCCTAGGAGCCGGTTTTAACGTGGGGGAAGAGGGCCCGGGACGGCCAGGGAGAGACACTGACAGCCCAGAGGAGTCATCCAGGGCTGGGGAGGAGAGCGTAATGCAGAGTTCAAGGCAGGCTTGCTGTGAGCATTCAGTCTCCCGCTTCTGTCTGTCTAATCACTACCACCTTCTCTTCGGTATTGTCCCCAGGAATACAATCTCTAAGACCTCAGCTGATGGGGCACTATCTCCACACCCTTGAAGACGTGGACAGGGGGAGAGAGGAAGAGGGCGGAGAGACACGGAGGACAGGAGCATCCCTGCCCCAGAGTGATGTCATGGGTTAAGAGAAGAGGAAAGGACGCTCATTTTCAACATCCCACACCTCAGCCACACAAATGGTACTTGGCCCAAACCAGGGGCTCATTTCCCACTAAAAATCAAATTAAAGTGTTTTTGTTTGTTTTTTGTTTTTGCTTTTTTAAGTATATTACACGTGCTCACTCTGCTAGCCTAGAGGTCTCCACAAGGATCCAAAACAAATCACCCCCAGAGAGAGCCTTCCCAGAGGAGCAGCGGGGCCGAGTACACCAAGCAGCCAGGCTTCCGGGGCTCAGGTGTTCAGCTCATAGAGATCGCTGCTGTTTGCTTTACAAAGTAGCCCTGCCTTAGGTGACATAGCTTAGCACGGCGCTCGCCCACGGAGCAGCTGTTCCCATCCTCATTCCAGGGATATTTTTGTACCTTTTACGAAATCATTTATTTAGAATTTAGACGCTTGACATGAAAAAAATAATACAATAAAAACAGTTCACTTACGTCTCTATTCATCCTATTGTTTTATGGCACTTCTTGTATTTCTCAGGAGGAAGAGGTGACATTTGACTAAGTGCCTGTGCCAAGCCACTGTGCCACTGGAGCTTCAAGGGAAGTGACATTTTTTTAAATACAAAGTTAGTGAGACTTTTATTCTTGTAGGATGGTGTGTGTGCGTGTGTATGTCTGTGTATTTGTGTGTGTGTCTGTGTCTGTGTGTGTGTCTGTGTGTGTGTCTGTGTGCGTGTGTATGTGTGTGTCTGTGTGCGTGTGTATGTGTGTGTCTGTGTCTGTGTCTGTGTGTGTGTGTGTGTGTGTGTCTGTGTCTGTGTGCGTGTGTATGTGTGTGTCTGTGTCTGTGTCTGTGTGTGTGTCTGTGTGTGTGTCTGTGTATTTGTGTGTGTGTCTGTGTCTGTGTGCGTGTGTATGTGTGTGTCTGTGTCTGTGTGTGTGTCTGTGTATTTGTGTGTGTGTGTCTATGTCTCTGCGTGTGTGTGTGTGTGTCTGTGTATTTGTGTGTGTGTCTGTGTCTGTGTGTGTGTCTGTGTATTTGTGTGTGTGTGTCTGTGTCTCTGCGTGTGTGTGTGTCTGTGTCTCTGTGTGCGTGTGTATGTGTGTGTATTTAGACGGGATCTCCTGTGGCTCAGGCTAGCCTTGACCTTACCATGTAGCTGAGGCTGACCATTAACTCCTGACTCCCTGTCTCCACCTCCTACCTCCCAAATGTTAGGATTACATGTAAAAGCTGCCCAGCCACAGTAGACCAGGATCTCACTCTATAGCCCAGGTATACCCCATCTCTGCCTCCTGGGTGCTAGAATCACAGGGCTGCGCCACCATGCCTGGCTGCTACTTTTCAAAGAAAACACTTTGCTAGTTCCATTATGTTAAAAAAAAAATCCATCTTAAAGCCACAATATTTGTTTTATTTAACACTGACAATCAGATGCCAGGCTTCTTTCCTTTCCTGATTCCTTTCTTATCCCCTCCATCTGTTATCCTCACCTCTGCCACGGAGGAGAGCACACACCCCTCTTTGTTATGGACAGCTCTCACATGTCCCCAACTGGCCTTGCTGCCGTAGTTGAAAATAAACTTAATTTCCCAGTCTCGTTGCTTCTGTCTCCCAGCTGCTGAGCTTGCAGACATGCACCACCATGCCTGATGTCATATGGCACTTGCAAGCTAGGCGAGCGCCCTATCACCCCCAGCCTGCTTGTCTGCGTTGTGCTGTTTTGTTTGGAGTAGGACCTAGCTGGACAGCCATGGCTGGTGTGGAATTTGATATGTAGACCAGACTGGCCTTAAAGTTTTGGAGATCCTTTTGCCTCTGCCTCCCAAATGCTGAGATTATATATGTACCACAACCTTCACTCACCTTCATAAAGACAGATTTCTAATCTGCCTGTTAAACATTGAGTATTTGTCTCATATTTTAAATAAAATATTTTCTTTAAAAAAAAAAAGGTGAAACCACACTGATTTTCCTTTATGGCCTTATTCGGTGGTTTTGGTGGGTCAAGATTTCTACTAAAGCCAGAAATGGTGGTAAATACCCATAATCCCAGTACTTGGGAGCCAGAGGCAAAAGGATCAGGAATCTGATGCCACCCTGGGCTGTGAGACTTGTTTTAAAAGATAAAATAAAATAAGATTTGAGATATCTAATACAAACACAGTCCCTCTAACCCTCAGTTCCTAATGTGATCCTAATCTCTGTCATCATGAATGGTCAAACATGAGTGCTGGGTACCACGGTCACTCTGTCCTAATCTCCCAAAGAAACAAACCACGCATCCATATGGTGTGTGCTGGAGGGCAGAGAGACAGTCATTGGCCCAGGGTCTTAACTATGAGCTCGCCTCAGCACAAAGCCATGAGATTACCTTCAAAATAGCAAGAAGGTAGGGTAGGGACCCCATGTTAACGACCAGCCTCACAAGGCCACAGAAACTGAGAGTCTATCACATGATGTGTGATGTTAAGACATATGTATTGGTTTTTTCGCCCATGGTTGGTGATCCACAACTACTTCCCCAAGGCCCCTCACCAGGCTCCCATGGGTTCCAAGACAGCTATGGAAAAAAAGAAACTATATTATGATCCCAAAACAAGGGTAGATAGACAGTTTCATGGAGGAGGGGGAGAACTCCTATGTGGAAATAAACCTCTGTCCATTCAAACACATGAGGACTTCTGGTTTGAAAACTATGGTGTGCTAGAAAACCTAGTCCTCCCTCTTCAAATCCTGAATGATTCTACACAAAGCAAACTGTCCTTTTAAATGAAGTGCCACACTGTCAGAAAGTCAAGAAAATCATCAGGTTTAAAAAAAAATCAAAGCAGCAGCATTGGAGCAGACACTGGGGCCACAGGGTCAGGGGTCCATGTCAGCGGTCTGGGTGAGGGTGAGTCCACACACCTCCTGGAAAGGCTGAAAAGATGGGCCACATTAAAAAGCCATAGCTCACTCATGAACACCCAGGTCAGTGAGAGACCCTGACAACACAAGGAAGACAGCTCCTGAGGAACAAAACCAAGGGTGTTTTCTAGCTCCACATGCATATACATGTGGACATGCCTACACACGTGTGCACCTGTACGTACACAAACCCACGCACACAGACACATTGTATACACATCAACACAAAATAAATATGTGAATAAATGAATGAGTGAACAGATCATGTCTTACATGAAAAGAATAAAAATAGTAAGAATCTGGGATATAGTCAAATGGTAAAGCCCTTTCCCGCACACAGAGAAAGTCCTGTGCTCAACCTCTGGCACCAAACAAAACAAAAACATTAGCAGACAAGCTGGGTGTGGTGGGGTGTGCCTGCGGTCACAGGACTTAGGAGGCTGAGGCAGGGGGACTGTGAATTCAAGGTCTCCGTCTCAGAAGCCAACCCCTTCAAAATAAATATTATGTGCATGTACATATTTTAGCAGAATGCTACCCATTTTCATTGAGAAGATGTTTTTACTTAAATAAACATCGATCCTATAAAATATTTTAAGAATGTAGAAAATAATCCTATTTTTTGTTTGTCTATGGTGTGTTTCCATCTTCAAGAATACACCCAGCAGTGTGTAGCATGAGCACCATGAGAATGAATGAATGAATGAAGAGTAGTCTCTGGTCTTAGGCCCTTTAACTGGGACAAAGGGACATAGTGATAATAAAGTAATTTGTATTTGGGGTTATTTTTGCATTAAAGTTATTTTCTCACCTCTTTTTGTGTATGGGTGCATATATGCATGAGGGAGGCATATGTACATGTCTGCATGTGTGAGGTGTTTGTGTGTGTGTGAGATATGTGTGTGTACACATGTGTGTGTGAGGTGTACATATGTGGGTTATGTATAGGGGGTGTATGTGTTTGATGAGTGCACCTGTGTGCGCACACAGACATCAGCAGAGGGTGTCTGAAGTCCTCCTCTGTCATCTCTACCCATTCTTAAGAAACAGGGTCTCTTGCCAAACTTGGAGATTGAGATTTTTCTACTCTGCTACATCCAACAAGCCCCAGCTTGTTGCTCTGACACTTCTGGCCCCACTCCCATGAATGCTAGGGTTACAGGCATGCACGGGACTATGTTTTAACATGGTGCTAGGATCTGAAATTTGAACCATCTCTCCAGCCCCTCTCCTCTCATTTCTAGCTGGAGCCAATCCTATGAAGTTAGCAGATCAAGGTCTTCTCACATCCTCTGTGCAGACTCAAAGGGCGGACTAAGTCCAGATGGACGTTAGTAAACACTTCCATTGATATTAATGAGAACTTGAGGGATGGTACCTGCTGATTTCATGTAACACCTTAGGCTTGACAGCTCCACTCATCTACTATGCTCTCACACTGTGTCTCAAGGGGGCTGGAAGAAGAACATGAGGCCTATTTCTGCCTTCACTAGCCATTCCTGGACCCATGTGTTCAAAGCAACTCCTGTTCACTGTGGCTTGAGAGTCTGTGCCTGTTGACATCTGACTTAAAGTGACTTCGTTCAGAGTATAGGCCCCGCTCCCTCTAGAAAAGTGTCTGGAATCCTGACGCCGACAGCCGATGAAGTGGGTGTGCTAAGGGGACTGGGAAGGCGCATGTCTGAAAGAGGACACCATTGACCTAACATCAGCGTTAGGTGCAGATTCGGGCACCCTTGTTAAGGAATGGGTCTCTGGAGGGAACTAGGCCAGGTGAACAGAATTAGAAGACGGGGTGCTTGTCAAGAACCATGTTCCAGGGAGATGACAGGCACAGAGGCAACTGGCTTAAAACAGGGCCGGCAGCACACGCTGTGGCTGAAGTGAGCAAAACTATACCACGGTGCCAGTCCAGACTGCCACCTGCCCGCTAGCCAAATGGGATGACAACAAACACAAATAATAATGTGTTCTTGGTAAAACCAGAAGACAAGCAGCACTATAGGCTAAGCAGAATTCCTGGGAGAAAACAATACACACTGACAACAGCAGAGGAACACACAAATGACTCCAGCAGTTCTCGCTCACCACCAGGGGCCCAGCACTGTACACACCAGTAGCTACACCAAAAGCTATGCCTTCGGAGCTGAAGAGACAGCTCAGTGGTTTGGGCAGCTCACAAACACCTGCAACTACAGCACCACCGGCATCTGGTGCCCTCTTCTGGTTTCCGCAGGCACTGCACTCATGTGCACATACACGCATACACAAATAAATAAAAAATAAATCTTTAAAAGCAAACAACTATATGTACACAATGGAGTATTACCCAGCGATTTTTAAAATGACATCATGAAATTGCAGGCAAATGGATGGAACTACAAAAAATCCTGAATGAGGTGACCCAAACCCAGAAAGGCGAATGTGATCGGTGACTAGCCAAATCATCATCAGCGAGGCTTCCTCTGGCAGCTGAGAGGAGCAGATGCAGAGGCCCAGGACCAAACACCATATGGCACTTGGGGAACCCCAAAAAGAGGGGGAGAAGGGATTGTAGGAACCAGAGGGTTGTGGAGACCAGGAGAACAAGTTCCATATAGTCATCAGTCACCAGCACTCTTAGAGGCTCAGAGACTGAAGCGGCAGACATGGAACCTACATGCACTAGGTCCCCTACATGTATCTTAGGTTGTCTGGCTTGGTGTTCTTGTAGAAAAGTTGGAGTTGGGGGTCTCTGATCCTTTTACCTGCCCTTGGGACCTTTTCCTCCTGCTGGGTTGCCTTGTCCAGCCCTGATGTAGGGACTCATGCCGGACCTTGTTCCATCTTGTTATGCCCTGTTCAAGTTGGAACCCTGGGAGGCCTGCTCTTTTCTGAGGAGAAGCAAGAGGGTATGGATCTGAGGGAGAGGGGAGACTGGGGGCACAGCTGGGAGGAGTGGAGAGAGGAGAGGATGAGGGTTGGGATATATTATACAAGAGGAGAAAAAATAAATTACAAAAAAAAGAAGAAGAAACTACTCCTAGTCACAGTTTAGCTTTGGGAAATGGTAGAATTAAGGCCTTTTAGACAAGTCCTTTGGCTAAGAACTGAAAAAAATGTCAAAATTAATCATTTTGAGGCTGACTGTGGTTGTGGTAGGGTCCTGCAATCCCAGTACTTAGAAGGCAGAGTCAAGAGAATTCCAAGTTCAAGGCCAGCCTGGGCTACAAAGTGAGACTTTGTCTAAAAATAAATAATTCTCATTTATGATATTAGAAAGTATTCATAAGAGTGAAAAATTGAAGGCTAATATCCAGATAGGGAAGAACCCAGAGACAAGCATTTGCACTCATCTTAACATCTCCTTTAGAATAAGCAATTGATTCAAAGTCACAAAGTCAAATGGCTGAAATGGTCAGCAGAACTTCTGACACCCTCAAGTGCCTGGGGGAGTAGTACACAGGCCCCCACACCTCCAGGGCTGTTTTCTAGGAAGAACGGCAACAAGCCCTCATTATTGTAGTGATGTTATTATAACACCAGTCTCTCCAAGACCTGAGGCCCAGCGTCAGCGCAGCTCCAAGTACTCCAGGGGACCTGCTTCCAGACCGTCTGCCTTCTTAAAAAACAAAGTCTAGAGCCTTGGCTTTTTCACTGGCAATGCCTCACACTTAAAGAAACAAAATAAATACTGGGACTCTGTGGCTGAAAAGCAAGAGAAGACAGACTTTAGAAATGGGACCATGTGACATTCAGAGAAGTATTCTCAGATATGTACAATAATAAATGTTTGAGAAATTAAAAGGTTTTGAACATTTTCAGAATATAACAAAACTATAAAAAGAATCAAATGGAAATCCAGTTGAAATGCAATTAACTTAAAGAATGCATTTCAAAGCAGACTAGACTTAGCTGAAGAAATATTCATAAACTTGAAGACACATCAGGATAAAATATCCAAACTGAAGAATGGAGAAGGCAGACACAGAGGTGCTGGGAAGCCCTCGTATACAGATGAGTGCAGTCCCAGAAGAGGAGGAGGAGCCACTGTGGATGGATGGGAGAGTGCACAGAAAGACGGGGATGAATGTGTACATGAGCACATGCAGAGGTCAACCTCTGCCTTGGTTTTTGAGACTGCATCTCTCCCTGGGACCAGGGACTCACTGATTAATCTAAGCTGGCTTAGCCAGCAAGCATCCTCCCATGCTCCAAGTACCCTCTTGTCTCCACCTACCCAGTCCTGGGGTTACAAACAGGAGTGGGTTCTGGGGGTTGAACTTGGGTTCTGCTGTTTTTAAGGAAAACACCTTCTCATCTGATTCATCTCTCCAGCCCTTTTTAAAGACTTTTTTTAAGGGCCAGCTAGCCGGGCACAGTAAGCATGGAACAAGAGACTCTGTCCCAAACAATGTAGAAAGCAAGGACTGACATTAGAGGCTGTCTTCTAACTTCCATACATGTGATGTGACACATGAACACATACACACATACATACATACATACACACATCACACTAAATACATATATCACATACACTTACACATAAAGACTTGTAAACAAACATTTTTAATTAGTTAAAATTCTAAACCAGGAGCATGGGAAATGGTTTAGTTGGTAAATCGCTTTTGCCTGGCAAACATGAAGACCTGAATTCAATGCGCAGAATACATGAGAACACAGAGGCACTGGAAATCCCAGAGAGGCAGGGAAAGAGGCTGGGGTTCACCAGACAGCCTGTCTAGCCTGGTAAACTCCAGGCCAATGTCGGGCAATTCTTGGGGAGCGGGGGAAGGATTCTGATGGTACTTCAGGTTGTCCTCAGGCCTACACACACACTCTTAAGAAAAGTCTATGCTTAAACTTTCATCTAAGAAAGGAGAGTTCCCGTCCAAGTGGAGATGTGGAGACGTAGGGAGTAGGGAGTAGATGTAGGGAGATGTAGAAAGCATTAACTACCACCAAATCAAAGGTTCTTGTTAATGTAAGAGTTACCCAGGGAAGAGAACTAATGAGAATACTCAGCCATCAACAGGAATACGATTAGCCAAAGCTTCAGATGAACAAAAGGTTACGATCCTTCTTAACTAATAATACCACAGAAGAATAACACTTTTGAAGTCATGAGTCTCTATCTTAAATAACAAAGGGCCAAGAGATGAGCGCTTAGATGCCAGCATTGCCAGGTTCCCTGGTGGTCTAGTTAGCTCTCTGCTGTCCACTCCCAGTCGAGGGCTTCCCTTAATGCAGAGCAACTCCTGAAGAACAAATGGGAGTTGTCTTGTTCCTCTAACCAGTCTACTGAAAGACTTGAAAAAATGATTCTACTGAAAACTCTGGGTTTTAAAATGACTGCATTCAGCTGGACCCATGGTCCTAGATACTTGAGAGGCTAAGGCAGGAGAACCCACGGAGCCCAGGGCTACAGTGTGCTATGTTGATTGGTGTCCAGAGTGTGCAAGGCATCTTTATGGTGACCTCTCAGGAGTGAACCACTGGTCTGTACATTCTGCCATTGCAGAATGTACAAACAGCCACTGCAGCCTGGATGATGCAACCAGATTCTGTCACTTATAAAAAAAAAAAAAAAAAAAGATGAAATAGTAGCTATTGTCATTGTGCATACTGTGGGCAGCTTGTGACATAGTTAATGTGTCTCACCTCTGCATTCACTTTGAGCGGTTATTTTTAGCTCGGGATCTCTAGGACGCAAGCCCAAAGACAGGAACAATCAAGTTAGCACCTAACACCCACGCATCTGCCCATGTATGGAGGAGACCTCCCGCCATTGGCAGCTGAAACATTCCACCCTACCTTGAAATAGCTTTTGGTGCTGTGGACGATCATAAACGCACAAGGTTACTCTTGGCCACAGGACAGAACGACAGGAAACCCTGCCGTGTGGAATGACTTCCTGATCCCTGTACGACTGCTCTCAGCAGTTATCAGCTTCCCAAAGCATGAATGCCCACAGGAAAAACAGGGAAACAAGCAGGGACAGCAGAGGCTTTCTGTGACATCAAGGGTCCCTTGGATGTGATATGAATGTGTTTCTATTTCACTGACGTGTCTGAAAGCAGGAGCCCTGAATTCCCCGGTGCTGAACTGGAGAGGCACAGATAGGTCTGCGCCTGAGACCAGCCTGAGCTACAGAGCAAAACCCTAGCTCAAAAATTCAGATGCCGGACTGCAGTTCAATGGCGATGGTTGCCTAGCATTCCAGGGTCTATCCCAACACTGCAAAATAAATAAGCAAGCAAGTAGAGAAATTTAAACTTAGAAAGCTCAAAAGGACCAAAGGAGCCATGATACACACTCTAATCTCATCGCCTCCGTCTTTGGCATGCTAGGTTGACATGTATATGCCACCGCATCTGGTTTATGTGGTGCTGGGGCTAAAACTCAGGGCTTCACTCAGGCTAGGCAAGCACACACCAACCTAGCTACATCCCTGCCCCAGAATGTGTTATTTTAGGCCCATGGGTTTTTTTTTTGTTTTTTTGTTTTGTTTTTTTGTTTTTTAAATGCTGAGGCCAGAAGACGATAAAGGATCTGGACTTTCAGGGGGTTGTGAGCTACCCGACATGGGTGCTGGGGGTTAAACGCAATTCTCTGCAAGAGCAGGAAGGGCTCTTAGCCACTGAATCATCTCTCCAGCCCCCAAGTCTATGAGTCTTATAATTCACTTGAGTGTGTGTTCCCACACACACGTGTGCAGGTGCATGTCAGGGTCTATGTAGGTGAACACCAGACGTCAAACTCAGGTGTCGCTCCTTAGGTACAGCCCACCTTGCTTGTTTGTTGTTTGTTTTTTAAGACAGGGTCCACTTGGCCTGGAGCTTGCCAAGTAGACCACCCTGGCTGGCTACATTAGGGCCCCAGGGATCCACCTGTCTCCACTTTGCAGCCATGGACAGAATTTCTTATGTGGCTTCTGGGATGTGTGTGTGGCCAGCAGTCTACTGATTAGACATCTTCCTGGAACTATAGCTCACTGTATGTATGCCTGTGCACCACACGTGTGCCTAGTACCTACAGAGGTCAGAATTACATCCTCTGAAACAGGAGTTTCAGAGAGTTGTGAGCCACCACGTAGATGTCAGGAATCAAATCCAGGTCCTCTGAAAGAGCAGCCGGTGCTCAACCACTGCGCCATCTCCCCAGACTCCTATATCTCACTTTTGAGACCTTTCTGCTTCCAAATAATAGGACTCGCTCCCTGCCTCCTTCTCTCTCTTCCTCTCTCTCTCTCCCCCTTCCTTCATCACAGAGTCTAATATGTAACCCACGCTAGCCTTGAATTCACAATCCTCCTGAGAAAGCTTTGTTTCTGTCCTCAAGTATAGAACGGTGTTCAGAAACCATTTGCCCACATTGAATAAGGAGAAGAGAGCAGAGATATTCAGCAGGACGCTGTGCACGGCCATGCTGGAACCTCCACAGCACTGAGGGCTGGGGAAGAGATATGCATCGAGCCGCTTATAGAGCTGGACAGAGCAGCACACTAAGGAGTCCTAAGGACCAAGGACCTGAGGACACCCTGTGTCCTATCAACAGGAGGAAATGATGGGAGAATTTTAAATGATGGGGAACTGATCGGAATGGCCATCTGGAAATCTAAAACAATGGCAGAAGAGAGAAAGGAGAAATGGATCTAAAGTGAATTCAGGAAGTAAGGTTGCTCCGTGGTGGCTGGGTGGACATGGGGGGTGGGGATGGAGGTGGGGGGTGGGGGTGGGACCGAGGACATGAGCCAGGCATCTGGCCCGGTGAGCTGGCAGATGGAGACGTCCACAGAGCTCTCCAGGCTGAGGACGCAAATGACTGTCTCTGCGTAGGTGGATGGTAGGCTACGCGCTCAGCGCTCACACAGTAAAAGCAGCGGTCAGATCTGTGGCGTGAGAACAAGGCAACCAAATAGACCATGAGAGGTTTGCGCGCCGCCCTAAGGAAAGTTCTGGAGCCCTTCCAACCTCTTAGGCAGAGAAGATTCTCGGTGATTTGCCGGTGTGAATACTTCCTTGGCAGCCTCCCTCACCGAGGAAGCCATTACGTACCAGCACAAGCCATTTAGCGGCCTACACTTAGAATAATAACGAAGCAGTCGCCTCCCTCTTCGCCATACTTTCAAGGAGAGATCACAGGTTTCACCCACTCAGCCTTGCCTGGGCCTGTGGCTAAGCTAAACCCAAGGCTCATATCACAAGGGGCCTCCAGGCTGGCGGTTCATTTAATTCTGGTCAGCCACAGGGGAGGGAACCAGGTTTACGCCTTCCTAAAGGAACGGGTGCACAGACTATTTTCTAATACCTGCAGGAATGAGCCTTCCCACAGCCTTCATTCTCACAAACCAGCCAAAGGTGACTACGTGCACCTAAACGTGGAAAACACAGAGACGTGTTGGCAGAGTTCTTAATCACTGATATTCACAGGCATTTCAAACACCACCTGGTACCTGGCAAGCATTTCGTTCTCAGAGTAAGGCTGGGGAGACGTCTCGGTTGGTGCAGTACCTGCTGAAGAAGCAAGGGGACCTGGGTTTGTACACCCAGCACCACCTGAGCCACGTGTGGTCACATGCAACCCCAGCCCAGGGCTGAGGGGAAGGCAGATCCCTGGACCTCATCTGCCAGCCAGCTTAGTCAGTGAAGTCCAAGGCCAGTGAGAGATCCTGTCCCAAAAACTAAAGCAGACGGCAAAAGAGGAAAACGTTTGGTGTCAACCTGTGGCCGCCTCTCTCACACACACACACACGCCCACATGTGCACACATACACATGTGCACTACACAGGCATGCACGCAGAAATAAATAAGTAAATGTCGGAGTAACCAACCATGTTATAGTTTGTATTTGAAATGCCCCCCGCAATGGCCACCTGACAAAGGCTTAGTCTCCAGCCTGTGACACTATTGGAAGACGGAATCTTTAGGAGGTAGACCCTAGTAAAAGGACACACAGTGGGAGGGGCATGATTTTAAGGGGAACTGTGTGATAGGTCTGCTCCTCATCCTCTTTCCTCCAGGCTACCATGTGCTCCCACCATGCTGAGCTGCCCCATCACAGGCCCAAGACACCAGTGATGGAGATGACTCCGATTATATTCTTGTTTTTCTCACATTTTATAAATGAGAAACATTTCATGAACTTCTGGAGCTAAGTAACAAGCCGTAGTGGGACTTGAAGCTAGGTCTGTGTGGCTCCCAGGCTTCGAACGGAACAACTAAACTCAGGCTCTCACCCACGACGCCAGCTCTTCGTGACTCACACATCACAAAAGCCAGAGACGCCCGTGTGTGAGGCCTCTTTTAAAAACTAAGTATGGCCGGGTGGTGGTGGCACATACCTCTAACCCCAGCACCTGGGAGGCAGAAGTAGGTGGATCTCTGTGAGTTTGTGGCCAGCCTGGTCTACAGAGTGAGTTCCAGGACAGCCTGAGTTACAGCAGAGAAGCCCTGTCTCATAAAAAAATAAATAAGAAGAATAAAAACTAAATAAAAACTAAGTATGTTTCTCTACAAAAGCAGTATGTGTTCACTACAAAGAATTTAAGCAAGTCTCACTAAAATCCTCTCAAACAACAACACCATCAAAAGAGTGGTGTTTATGGGTTTTCCTGGATTGGGGGGTGGGGGTGGGGGGTGCAGATCAGCCTACACACAAGCCCCTAGTGTGACTTTCCTATCACTGCATTATGTATGTCTACTCTGTATGGTTTAGTCCAAGTTCACTGTTTGACTTCATTTAGGAAAAAATGACTGAGACTCTCCTTGCATGTCATTCTGAAGGGAGCCAATTAGTATCAAGTATCTCTCTCCCCCCCTTCTCTCTCACCTCTCTCTCTCCTCTCTCTTCCCCCTTCCCTCCTCTCTCTCCCCCTCTCCCGCCTCTCTCCTCTCTTCTCTCTCTTCCTCTGTCTCTCTCTCTGTCTCTGTCTCTCTCTCTGTCTCTCTCTCTCTCCCCCTCCCCTCTGCCCCCCCTCTCATTTTGTTTTGTGTTTTGAGTCAGAGTCTTGCTATGAAGCCACGGATGACCTGGAACCTGCTATGTAGCCCAGGCCAGCACTGAATTTATGTCAACCCTCTTACCCCACCTCCTCGGTGAAGGAGTGCAGGCAGGCACAACCACATCCAGCCAGTAACATCTAGCTTATAAGCATTTTCTTTTGGCTTCTAATAGGCTGGAGACATTTTTTCCATCCCTTCTCTGAGTCAGGTGTTAAACTGACCTCACACTCCGTTTGCTTCCCAAAGGAGCTGCCGGCTTGTCAGAGGCAAAGTTACTGTGCACTTGCTAAACTCAGAACCTACTCCACCGGCTCCTTAAACAGAGACAGTAGCACCTGTCTTTTTTCATGTTAACCACAGACGTACCGATTAAGCCCATGCCCATCACTTCACACCTGTAGAAACCTAACATCTCTAATGAGCCAAGTGCCGGAGAGGGTGTGGACAGATCCCCTTACTGTGGTTGGAAACCATGTAAAAGGACACATTTTAGACGTTTTGACAGCAGGACATGACATAAGGCAACACGAGCTGGGTACACATAAGTCCTTCAAGCTAGATACCTTAACATGACGCATGCGAGCAGAGGCAAACAAGTCACGTGTCCACAAGGAGGCCGCACACAGCTGTGCGGGACGGCTCTGTACCCAAAGGCGGGAATTACATACTTGACAACGCTGTCATGTTAACTGACATTACAGTGAGTGAAAGGGGGCTGACGTGCCAGTAAGAACAGATTTCAAAGAGCGTAAGACTGAGCAAAAGAAGCAAATTTCAAAAATATATACAGCGGGTCACATTTAAGTCAAATTTAAATATGTATGATGAGGATTAAAATAGAGACAGGAAGGGCACCTTCGAGGAGGAGGAAGGGGAGATGGGGGGGTCTGCTGAGCACTTCAGTTACATTTAGTCTTGAGAAACAAGGGGAAATTCAGGAGCTAAGATCAACCTTTGGCTTGTCAGTTCAAGGTGGCAGCCACAGGAAGGGCATCACTCTCTCTACGTCTCGGCCTTTAACTTCTCACAGTTGTTAGGGAATAGTAACCAGCTTCCAAAACGCATCATCTTCAGACGCTATTTTTTTCCCGTTTTAGCTGTGACTCCAGACAAGATCCAAAGAGGAGGTTTACGGTCTCTTTTCTGGGTTTTACGGAAATTTTCTTTACCCGTCTGCGTCAGCCTCTTAAAGGACTGTGGCACAAATCAATACCTCAGGGCAGAAACTAAAAGATAAACCGCCTCCACGTGCTCCACCCAGCAGGCCTGTCACAGGGCCAGCCAGGAGCACCAGCAGGACTGCCCGGCTCCCATCCGGCCTCAGAGGTCACTCCTGCCGATACTGCCGAGTGGGTTTTTCCAAGCCTTCTCACTTGTCACATGTGTGTGCGAGATAAAAAAGAGTAACACGCAAGCCAGAGACGGCGCTCACGCTTACAGCCTGCAAGGCTGAAGCAAGAGGATGACACGTTCAAGGCCTACCTTGGCTGCGCAGCAAGGCCCTGTCTTACAAAACGAAACAGTACTGTGGCAGAGAGACAGAGGTGGGAATCTGGAACTCGGTCTCCGGGCTCATTGCAGATGAAGCTGCATCCTGCTCAAGCTCTGGATAACACACCGCTATGTGAAGACCCCTGCACTCTCTGTCCTCCGAAAGATCGCCGACATCCCCCAACACACGCCTCGGTTTTGTTTGTTTTAAGATAGGCTTGCCTGGGACTGTCCATGTAATTCAGGTTCCCCTGTAGGCTCCCATGCTACAATTACCATGTGCCACCGTACCGGCTGTTCTCGCCTTTTAAAAATTACCAACATCGTATTTGTGTGTGTGTGTGTGTGCGCGCGCGCGCACGTGCGTGTGTGCGTGCGTGGGTGCATGCGTAGGTGTGTACATATGCCACGGTGTGCAAGCAGCGATCAGAGGAAACTTGCAGGAGTCGATGCTCTCCTTCTACCATGTGAGTCAGGTTGGTGACAAGCGGTTTTATTCACGGAGCCATCTCGCTGGTCCTCTACTCCACCTCTGAAAAACATTGAGGCTATTTTTCAACATTTCAAACACTGCAGTGATAAGCACACTAGAGTATGAGCTTTTGTGCACATGGGGACTGCGTCTCAAGGGCAGAATCCTTAGCTTGAGATTACAGAGTGTGCCCATTTAGAACAAACAAGATGACATGTCAAAAAAAAAACCAAAAAGATTATGATGAAATCTTTACCCCAATACCATAAATGTGACCCTATTCAGACCAGGGCCTCTCCGGATGGAACAAGATAGGGTCTTCTGTGGGCCTGCGGGATCACAGACTAAAGTGGACTCTAGACCCAGTGACTAGCATCTTCTTCCTAAAAGGAAGGAGAGGAAGGTTCGGAGGAGAGACGCACAGGGAAAGGGGAGGACCTGTGAACGAGGAGGGCAGCTGTCTGCCAGAGGAGACCAAGGGCAGGCGTGGTGCTGGCTCACAGCCTGCAGACCAAACAGCATGCCGGTACCAATACGGGACTTTCAGACCTGAAAGAACCCACTTCTGTGGTTTTAAGCCACCACGTTTGCGGTGATTTGTGGGGGTGGCCCTAAGACACTGGTATAGGGGATCCCAAGAAGCTCTACAGCCTGGCACACCACCACCAGAGCATGGGGGCTTACTCTCACCAAGGCTGCTTAACAATCTTTGATTTTACCAGTTTGATGGGGGAAAAGTGCTTCAGGCTCTCATGGCACTGTCTTGTGTATTGTATGGGTCTGCCATTCACAACATCTGGACATCCTAACACTGCGCCCCTAGTATCTTTTTTTGATTCATAGCAGTTCTTTGTACATTAAGTGTTTGTTTTGTTTTTTGTTTTTGAGACGGAGTCTATGTGGTCCTGGCTGTCCTGGAGCTCACTCTGTAAACCAGGCTGGCCTTGAACTCAGAGACCCTCCTGCCTTTGCTTCCAGAGGGCTGGGGTTAAAGGTGTGTGCCACCACTGCCCAGCTGCAGTAACTTTTTTGAAATGTGTTTTGCTGTTATAGATGTTCTCCCAAAATGCCATTCACTGTCTGGTGTCTGGAAAGTTCTTTAATCTGAGGCAGATTAGTCACATCTGTTCTAGATTCCATTTCACACGAGGAAACCCCAGACACTTTCAAGAATATAATAAAACATCTCACTGGACGTAAAAAGGCCCGCACTTGGCCACCTCCACCATCGCCTGAGAGAAAAACTCGTCACCCTTTTCAAAAGAATGGCAATCATGCTTTCTGCCTAGAAGTCCTTACAGATAAATCCTTTAGTTGATACATTTCGAATGTTTATTTCATATTTAATTTGCTCTTATTTTTTGATGACACGGAAGTTGAGGATCCTGCATCTGAAATGCTTGGGCCCATGAAGTGTTTTGGATTTGGGCATTCTTCAGATTTTGAACCATTTACTGACCCATAATGAGACACCATGGTGCTGGGACACCCGTCTAAACAAGAAATTCAGTTACTGTTTCATTCATCCCTTGATCTGGTCTAGATCTAGAATGTCTCCCCAAAGACCCATGGATGGGTCACCAGCCTGTGGAGCCACTGGGGGCTACAGAACCTTTACACTCTGGCTTTCTCTATGGTACCCACAGATCCCAGATCAAAGAAAGGCTAGCACCCTTGTCCAGTTTGCTGAACTAATAGGTTTATGGGGGTTACATACAGGCACATCAGCCATCCCAACGTGGATGACGCCTCAGCTTCACCACTGCTCCTCTCCCAGCAGCTGTTACCTTTGTTTACCTTTGGTAAAAGACTGTGTGAGTCTTGTGGGTGTCGGGATCCTTGTGTACCTCCTACCCCCCACCACCAAAAAGGGAGTGTGTGGAGATGGGCTGTGTCCTGCTCTAAGAGACTCTATGCTGTGTGAAACAGCAGCTTTCAGGCTGTGCCTTGCTCTGGGGAACTCCATTTTTCACCCAGTGCTTGGCTCCATCTTGAATGCAGAGGCAGGATGACTCTGCAGCTCACTAGGCCCTTAACACCACCTGCTAGCTACAGAGTGGTAAACAGCTTATTCCTAAAAGCAGAGCTACTAGTAGGTCAAAGACAAATGGGCATATGGGTGTGTCATATGGGTGACAGGCCTAAGAACTCATCACACATGCCACAAGCCTTCACCTGGACCCTATAGAGAGGGAGCCACCTAATGTGAAGGCTATGGCCCTGACCAACCTGTTAACTGATCACCTTGATGTGAGCATCAAGGGAGGGGTAGGCAGAGAGCCCCCAAATGTCGCCATGGTCCTATGCCTTGCCTCCCACTGCTAACGCTCAACTCTGCGGACTCAGCAGCCCTCTGAGCAGCTTGTCTGTAGCTACACTTGTGTCAGCTCTGCTCCTGCCCCCAGTAAGGCATTCTCCAAACTCTTCCCATCTCTGGAACCCTTGTGTTGCCATTCTATAATCCACATACGTATGTAGGTAGATAATACTGTGTGAAGAGATCTTAAGAGTTCATTCCAGTAATTAAGATTAGAATAAAAGAACCCGTGTTTCCTGGTGGTCAGCTAAAAAGGCATAGCAAGACCACTTAACAAATGACAAGCAATAAAAAGTACCTTGTGAATTTATTGTTATTCAGTACATCCTGAAATTGTGGAAAGACACAAACATGTCTTCTACGTTTCAGGAAGAAAAAGCTACACAGCACTTAAGAGGTGGGACTCTTGGGAAGAAGTTAGTCACTGGGCGCATACCTCTGAAAGGGCATGGGACCCTGGTGTGCCCCACTGCCTCCTGGCTGCCATGAAGTGGGCAAATCTCCTCTGCTACCCACTCCTGAAGTGAGACTGAGAAGCAGCCCCTTCCTAATGCTCTCCATTTCAAGGCCAGATCTTGACCGCCAGTAGCCTTGAACCTACTCCAATAAAACTCACCTACAGGGTAATCTCATGTCCTCTTCCTTTCTGAACCCTGTGACACCTTTAGCCCTAATAGACACATACTAAAACCTCTGAGACTGCGCTAAAACAAGCCCTCCTCCTCCTACGCTGACAGTCTCAGGCATGCTGTCCCAGTGACAGACGCTCACTCACGTGTGCCTTCCACACATACCCTGAAGTTACTAAGCGTATGTGTGCATGGAATTAAGTTTTATGGGAAATTATTGTAAAATTTTCCATTTGTGCCATCATGTCCATACTCGAGAAGTTTGGGCTTTTGGAACATTCTGGATTTTAGATTTTGGATTAGGGATGTTCAACTTGTACCAACAACAACAGTTTAGGTAGAAAGGCAAAATAATTTCTTTACCAGCTCTCCCCAAACATTCTAGGGTTGGGCCACAGCCACAACGTAAAGGATTCAGACTTTGAAACATCCCAACCACTCACCAAGTTTAGTGGACCAAAGGACGGAAGGATAAACAAAAGATTCACCGCAGGAACAGCTTAAACAGAGCCAGAAAACTAAGCTGGGAGTCACAGAATTCCACAAGTACTCCCCGCCCCGCTGGCCTGCTGGGTGCACTCAGGCAAGTCACTCAACCTCTGTGGACCCCTGAACCTCAAAGAAACAAACACACCGCGATTCAGCAGTGAACCCAAACACTTGAGTGGACAAGGCTTTCTGGGGCTGGGCTGGGGCAAGGAGTTCCTAGTCTGGGAACTGGGAGGTTGGGTTCCATTTCCTCCCTTAAGAGAGGAAAGAGCCCTGAGCAAGCACTTAGAGAATGCCTGGGCCTTTGAGCAAGAGTCAGAGAAAACAGAGACGGGCACAGATCGTGCTGTGATGGCGCTCCCAAGCAGGTGGGCTCACTCCACTCCGACTTGCACAAGGTTGGGCATCTCTTCTCCGCACAGTCCTGGCACTACCCCGTTACGAGCTTACCAGAATATTGGCAGCCATTACCTACATGCCTCCTGAAGTCAGGACTCAAGGACTTCCAGCTGTCCTATTGGCAGAGGGGACAAGAAATTCTTAAGCGAGCATTAAAAAAGCACAAGAGACAAAGGGAAATGTTGATAAATTTAGCCATATTGGAAATGATGATTTATGTGCATAAAAGGACACCCAAGAACACAGCAGGGCACCCTTAAAACAAAGGGTGTAGTATGTAAAATACAAAAGCAGTCGTATGAATCCACTGAAGAAGAGTTAAAAGACTTCACTTAAATGGGCAAAATAGCTTCTGTACCATAGACAGAGAAGAATTTAAAAAGCAGCTCAAATATTCAGCCTTTAGGATAAAGACGGCAGAGATAACAGCAAGGGTGGATCACCGCGCTCTCACCAGAATGGCACACATTTACATCTCTTGGGTAGTTCTGGTGAGAAAATGAATTGGTATGCTCCAGAAAAGTGTGTGTGTGTGTGTGTGTGTGTGTGTGTGTGTGTGTGTGTGTGTGTGTTGTATCCATGTGTACTTACTTATATACTGTATTCATATAAGTGCAAACATGTATACATGTGCATACATGTGTGAATACTCACTGAGGCATTCTTTATTATTTAAATATAATATTTTACTAATTCTTTGAGAATTTCACAAATTTTTTTTTTTTTTAAGACAGGGTCTCATGTAGCCCAGGCTGGCCTTGAACTTCTGACCCTCCTACCCCTACCTCCTGAGTGATGGGATTACAGGCAGCTACCACCTTGCCTAGCTTTTTGGCATTCTTTGTAATTCGACTTATAAGCTAATAATGCGTAGGCACCTATCGACAGAGATCAGCTACACTGTGCAAGTTGTGGGGTAACACAAAAGAAAACAATCATATAAAATTCAAAATCATCCCATACAAAACCTCAGCTGCAGTCACTTGAAATGAAAGCAAACCCTGGGCTGGAGGACAGATCAGTGTAGAGCCCTCTCCTGGCATGGGCAAGGCTCTGGGTATGAACCACAGACGTACACACATGTACATGCACACACATACACACGCGCACACACACACAAAGCAGCCACTGTGGCTCAAGCCAGCTATCTTAGGAGAACTTAGAACTTAGGAGGCTGAAGCAGGAGGATTGTTGTTAAGTTTAAGGCCAACATGGGCTACATAGTGAGTTTCAGGCCTGCCTAGGTGTAAGATTCTGTCTCAAAAACCAAAAAAAACAAAACAAAACAAAACATCAAACAGACAAACAAAAACACCCAAAACGGCAGATTTCCCATTTGATAAAGACCCTCTGGCTGCTGCTGTCTAACCGAGAAATTGAGCCACCCCCTCCTGAGCTCTCTGGATAGATGAAAAGCCTTCTGTGACCCTGTGCCCTCCTCCCTACACACTTCTGCAGCTACTGGCCTAGTGCTTCCTGACACAGGCCCAAGGCAGTAATAAATGATAACTTTACTTTTATCTAGTGCCTCTGTGCCTTGTGATGCCTAGCAGGTAGGCTAGGTCCCAGGTCACGTGAGATGAACTTCCCCCTGAAACCTACAGGAACAAGAAGCTCCTTTGTCCTGAAGGCCCTTCGCCTCCAGGACCCTGGCTTGCTATTTGTGCAGGCTCTGTCTAGCAAAGTCTTTTCTGGACCTGAAAGTTTGCACTCCCCCTCCGGGACCCATGGGGCCATCAGTGGCAGTGTCCTGGCAAAGCTCTTCTGGAGGGTAATTTGTCTCCCTTCCCTTCTACCTAAAAATCTCTTTAATTTTTATTTAATGTCATGTAGTGATCCTTAGGGGGCCATATTTATGAAGTTGGGTTTTTAATTTTTTAATTACATTTCTACTGTGTGTGTGTGTGTGTGTGTGTGTGTGTGTGTGTGTGTGTGTGTTGTGGAAGTTAGAGGACAATTTATGGGAGCCAGTTCTCTTTTCCTACCATGTGAATCCTAGGGATCCAACTCCAGTCTTTGCTTGGCAGCAAGCAAATGCCTTTGCCTGCTGAGCCTCCTACAGCCTGACATTGCTGTGTTGTTTTGTTTTGTTTTATTCTTAAACCTGATAATCCCATTATGCTAGTCTATAAAGTCTTGTATGTCTAGAATCAACAAAGATACTACAAGCCCTACCTTAAAACACCTGGAAAATGGACATCGCTTTCTTGAAAGGAATGCTCTTTTTATCTACATTAAAACGTGTTAATTACTTGAATTTCACAAAAGCAGCTAAATGCTAAAATCTTCCAGTTTTGCAGTCAGTGGGTCTCTTTCTGATCCCACATGGCCTCAGAACTTATTTTTCATGTTGAAACCACGCCTCAGCTATTCAGCCATCTTTGGTATGAACCCATGACCTCTGGTAGGATTCGCATTCCTGGCCATCCACAGAACAGACTAGAAGCTGCTTTCCAAGGCTTCTTTCTAGACACGTCTCGTCCCTGTACCTTGACATCCAGTTTCTAGTGTGCTGGGTGAGAAAGCTAGGTGCCCAGAAACCTGTGAGTGAAAGTGGAACACAGAGAGAGCTACTTCCGGCTTGGCCACTATGGACAGCATTACCATCATAACCCATGTGTAGAGCCAGGCTCCTCACCAATCCCCAGTGTATGCTGGGGATACAGCAATAGCCCATTTTCTGAAGGTTTCTGAGAGCCGTGGAAGTCCTAATGTATAAATGGCATTTCCTTCAGAGATGAACCACATATCAGGTAGAAGAAAAAAAGTTCAAATTTAGGAGCTTTCTTTCTAATATCTCCATCCATGTTATTAAAACCCAGATGCAAGTGATTTATAAATACTACTTGCATCTTCCTTATATGCGCCTGTAGACAAAGCAAGCAGGACTTCTTACCTCCAGTCCTGCAATCAGGGATTTAAGGCAACCAGAGAAGCCTTCCAGAAGGTCAAGTCTGGGTCAGCATACAATTTACCATATTTACCAGTCAAGTGCTTTCATCTACAAGCAATCAAACACCTAATCCGACCTGCTGAGAACAAAGAAGAAATGATTTGGTTCATGTCACAGAAAGGGGAAACTTGGGGTTCAAGTCCCACTGTAGCCGCAGCTTTTCTTAGCTTTACCTTCCTTCTTGTATCCATCTCATTATGTGACTGGAGGTGAGACGTCTCCAGAACTCCTTGCCCTCAGGGCCGTGTGTGTGTGTGTGTGTGTGTGTGTGTGTGTGTGTGTGTGTGTGTGTGTGTGTGTGTGTGTGTGTGTTGTCTGTCTGTCTGTAGGAAACTTGACAAGGTCTGGATGGAGCCCTTCTCCTCCCAGCCTCGCAGGAGACAGAAAGCAGAGCTGGTGAGACAGGGGTTCTCCCACAGGTATAGGGAAGGTCAGGTCAATCCCTTCATTACAGCCACTTCATTACACCAAACTGAGCATGAACACAAGGTAAACGGACCTTGAGGTGTGTCTCAGTACGTCTCCTATTGCTAATAACACAATACCATGGGGGGTGGGGGGAGGGGAACAACTCATCTGGTGATGGCCTCCTTGCTGACAGCACTGAAGATCTCAGAGGGTGCTGTGTGTTTAGAGTCCTGGCCATGCTGGCTTATTTGTTGATTGAAACAGTCTTGCCATACATCCCAGGCTAGCCTTAAACTTAAAACAGTCATTCTGTTTCAGTCTCTGAGTGCTGTGATTACAGGTGTGTACTACCACATCTGACCCAAGCTGGTTTTTACAGCAGCCATTGTATGAGACAACTCATTGTATGTATAGATTGATCCATGCCCATAGATTGATCCACACACAAGGGAAGGGCCCTAATCACTTTTGAAAGGTCTCACTGGTCCCACCTCTTACTATCTTATAATGAAGATCAAATTTCAATATAACTTTCAGGAGGGACAATGCTTATTCAAATCACAGCAAGAGGACCTCATCACACAAATTAGGATGGAGATCAGACTTTTACACCTCCTGGCCCTGGAGAAGGCTGTGGCTGAGAGGGCCTAATGCTTCGGTATGGAGCTAAGTCATCACCCCTATTAGCAGTGTCCTCCTCCCTTACACATCCCAAAAGCAGCCTCGCCAAAATCGAAGGAGGTGTAAGAGAATAGAAGGGCCTCAGCAGAAGCATCTGAACCTCCTTTCTGGTCCTTCTGGTCCCAAACCACAGCTCATGCCTAGTCCTGGATGCTAGTCAAGTATGGTCCAAGCTTGCATCTTCCCTAGTACACAGTCCTGTGCCGCATCAGAGCCAGAGCAACCACCAACTGCCGGACAGACCAGGCTGAGGTCTTCTGGGCCTGGACTGAAAACCAGAATAGAACATGTCCTGCCCTCAAGGACTTGGCCACATGGGCTAGGACACTGGGCATTGGACATCAGTGCTTTCTACTTTTTCAAACACACACACACAAACACACAAGCGAGCGTGCAACTAAGAATTCTCACTAATAACAGGTAAAAACCAAAAGAAAGGGTAAGAGCTTGTGAATGACTATATTTAAACCCCCGAGCTTCCTATCTCCCACAGTCTTAAGACAAAAGCAATAAAACATTTTATATTCTTTTAAACGATGATTTGTATATTATTTGTTGAATCCGCACCTGTGTTTCGCCTAATATATTTACACCACGAGTGTGTCTGATGCCTGAGAAGGTCAGAAGGCATTGGGTCCCTGGACCTGGAGTCAGGAGGGGTTCTGGGAACCAAATCCCTGGCTCTCTGCAATGCAACAAATGCTCTTAACTCTCTCCAGCCCCCACATATGCTCTCTTTGAAAGAAAACAAGACTTTTTTTTCAAATAAGAACACTTATATTTAATCATTTGTTCACTTTGATGAAAACTGTATATAAACACCAAAAAATGCATATAGATTTAAAAGACACAAAAAAAAACACATTTTTTTTCAAGTTGTCTATCTCCTGTCCTAAAGTCTTGGAGCAAAAAAGTGTTTTGAATTTCACCATTTCTTAGGTTTAGAATATTTGCGTAGACTTTGATGGTTGAGCATCACAAATCCCCAGATCTAAATGCTCCAGAGACGCACACTATGCACTATTTTTGTGGTTTCAGACTGGAGACGCTGGAGTGGTTGCAGGAAATCAGTCACTGACGACAGTGACAGCTAACACCACGCTTGTGGGTTTCGAAGCCTGAATACCGTCAAGCTTTTCCTCTTGGCTGCAACACTGTGGAGAGTCCACATTATCTCTACTAAATGGATGAGACTGAGCTTGTTCTCTAGGCTTCCTGTAGAAGAGCTGGCTGTGCTCTGCCTCCACATACAAAGAGGAGGCTAGCTATAGTTAGACCTTTCTCTCCTGTCCGGCAGGCTAAGGACAGAGGGCTGCTCTCAAGCACACTCCTGCCTAAGGCCACACTGCAGAGAGATCCAGCAGAGAGAGGACCCTCCTGGAATGTCCTGTGAGCCCTAGGCTCAGGCAGGCAGTGAAGTATGTGGACCCTGGGTTGCTGGGAAGGATGAGAAGCCCTGGGGAATCTCAGGACTCTGGGTGGGGTCAGGCAGGTGAGAGGATCCTGGCCTGTGAATGGGAGTGGGGACCAGCTGGCCCCTCTGCATTTGGGAGGTGGATTCTCTCTGTAGTCACTGCTGGGCTCCTTCATGTGCTGGTAGAAGGAAGAAGTTGAGTCAAACTTGAGACCGTCAGTCTAATTCTCACCTCCCCACTACTGACTGAGGTACGGAAACAAATACTCCCCTTTCCTCTCTATGTGGAGGGTGATAGCACATGGTGATGCATGGCCATCAGCCAACAGGCAGGGAACACAGTCACGTCTCACAGTGGCCAGTCAGCACACCCCTCTCTGCCGCCGTGGTATTTCATTTTAGGGAGTCACTAAGTTGGCACACTTTATGTGGAAATTTCTAGACTCTGAACCCCTAGTGTGAATCATTCAAACAAGAGACCCATGGCTTTTTTACTGACTGTGCAGTCAACTCCCGAGACCAGCCTAAGCCTCAGAACCGGCCTTAAGCTGGAAAAATTGGTGGAGTCCTGGGAATCTCAGCGAGTTACCAGGATCCCTGCAGGAGAGAATCAAAGCCCACCCAGAAGCAAAACATGTATCTGGATGCCAAGGCCATGGTGCCGGCCCTGCCTTTCAAACACAGTAGCATGGTCTCTGCAACAAGGTAACAAGCACGCCCTGGGAAACCCTGGTTAAGGAGCGGCTAGAAGGTGCCCACACGAAATAAAGCAGACATTGGAAGAGGAAGGCATGTGAGGTGGCAAGCTAAGGTAACTGATACTTCATTTCTCATTCTGTCATTGCTTATACAACAAAACAATGACTCCCACTTATTCTAATGTCTTCTCTGGAAAGTTCTAAAACCCATGCCAATCCCAAACTCATTGTGTATAAGTAAAAGAGAAGTTTCTTGCCACTCACAATGTTATTAATGAAAGGCATTGGTTTCTGTGTCTTAATCTCTAGGGAAGGGATTCCCTGCCTGTGGGCTGGGGAGAGAGGAGCCGCCCAACAAAAGCATCCAGCACAAAGAGAATAGCAGAATATGTGGTCCTGAGCTGACAGTAGCTGCTGGAAACTGCCCCGCTTTAGGGCTGAGACAGACAACAGAGTTCTGGGCTTTGATTTTTTTTTTTTTTAATTTGAGGTTTTGTTTTTTAAGGTAGTGTTTCAGTCTATAGCCCAAACTAGCTTACTATGTGGCCTAGGCTGACTCTGAACTTGATATCCTCCTAACTCAGCCTCCCTAGTCCTTGACTTCTAGGTGCACACTGACGTGCCTAGCTTAACAGAATTTTAAGGGACTGACAGTGTATTTTTCATAATTCCACTTTCTGCCATAATCGTGGCCATTAAAGTGCTCTCTCGGTGACTCAGCGCTCACCGAAGGGTCCGGCAGCGGTCACAGGTGTCCCTGTCCCTACTTTCTCCGGCTGCAGGGCGAACTGTGAACTCCTCTGCAATGGCTAAGTTCTGAAGATAATTTGTGTGCCACAAACAGCAAGTTAATAAAGCAGGGGGCAGGGTGGGGGTGGGGGGCAAACACAGCTCCGCTCTGTGCGGTTTGACCCAGCTCTGTAACAGCACGCCTCATCGGTGCTGGCATTCTCATTTGTGTGAATGACTAGAATTAAAAATATTTTTTCACAGCCAAAACATGTATCTCACGGTTTACCTTGAGGAAAGAACGAGAGGGAAACTCGAGAAGTTAAGTGTTCCTGACCCTTCTCATGCACCTGTCACCACCCGTCCCCGACCCTGGGAGGAACTTTGATATTCAGAGGCCAGCAACTCCAGATAAGGTCAGAAAATGATACCCATGGTACAGTGCCTCGACACGCTGAGTTCACTGAATTAAAGGAATTAACTAAAGGAATCGGAGAAGAACTTAAAGCTGCCTCCAGTGAAGTTAATTCCAACCTTCCACCAAGTGCAGGGAGAGCTCTCTGAAGTTCCCTGCACACACGCCATTGCCCACCTTGGACTCACACTGTCCTTCGGAGGACCAAAATGACAGTCTCTGTGACTGTGTCCCAGGTGTGTAGGCTGCTCACTGATGCCAGCTGCGGTGGCTTCTGAGTGACAGGAAGGCCTCTGCTTGGACGGGGAATCCACACGGCACAGCTCCACTCATAAAAGGGAGGCCATCAACTGAAAGAAGCCTGTTTGATCCCACTCCACCCGCAGTGCTTCACGGTCTCTGAACATCGACCTTCCAATGAAAACAAACAACTGAGGCCGTGCAGAGTCAGCAGATATGAGTCCCCCCAGGGCTAAAGCTACAGGGTGAGTGGCAGGAAGCCCAAAAGCCAGGAAACCTAAACAAACGATAGCGGACAACTTTTCATGCAGCCACCCAACCCCAGAGTCCTGTGGTCTCGGCCCAGCATGGAGGACTGACCCAGGAGTTCCTTATCAATATTAAATTGTTGGAAAGATTTCCTCATCTGCCTTACAATTTTTAAACAGGCAGAACCCCTACTGTGTTTGGTCCAGCACACAGGATCTAATGGACTTGGCGAACCACAGCCACACAGCAACAATCATGAGTGAAAACACTTAGGGAAAAATAAACAGAAGCAAATGTCACAGTTGTTAAACTCCCCGATGTTTCTGAAGCTTTAACTGTGCGTGCCAAGCTTTGACGCGCCTCCAGAGAGAATGCTTACTTAGCATGCATGAGGCTTAGGATTGGTCTCCAGCATTTAGAGTGTGTGTGAGTGTGAGTGTGTGTGAGTGTGAGTGTGAGTGTGTGTGTGTGTCATGATCACTTTTGATGCATCCTGTGTTTCTAGACTGATGAGCAGATTAAACAATTATTTTCCTAGCTAGAATTTGTCTATTCCATTTAACATATTTTTATAAAAAATATTTAGATACCTATTTATTTTTACTTTGAGCATTAACTGAACAACCCACAATTTGTCGATCATAACGAATAATTAGATTTCTGTCTACATTGATGATATAATTAGCACAAAGTCAAAGGGGGGGGGCTTTATCAGAACTTCATTGCCCTATCCTCCTCAAAGTGTTCTGTGGGGTCCTTTTCGAGGATTCGGGCTTTCTGTTTTGTTTTTGTCCTCCTCATCCCCCCAGACAGGGCTTCTCTGTGGTAACTCTGGCTGTCCTGGAACTCACTCTGTAGACCAGGCTGGCCCTGAACTCACAGAGATCCATCCACCTGCCTCTGCCTGGGAGGTAGGGATTAAAGTGCTGGGATTAAAGGAATGTGCCAGGCTGGGCTTTCTGTTTTAAACTCAGAGGACAGCAAGGTCATTAGGCTTGTTTCTATTTTTGTTTTTTGGGTTTGTTTGTTTGTTTGTTTGTTTGAGACAGGGCCTGACTATGTAGAACAGGTTGGCCTCAAACTGGTAATCCTCCAGCCTTAGCCTCCCAAGTGCACATAATAGGTACCTGCAGGCAAATTTGGCAAGCCAGAATGTCAGTGTTGGGTAAGAGTATGGTGGTGCACACCTGGATTTCCAGCACTTGGGAAGTAGAAACAAAAGCATCAGGAGTTCAAGGTCAGCCTCAGCTATATAACAAATTTGAGGCCTGAGACTGTCTTGGAAGGGAAGAAGAGAGGGGAGGGGAGGGAAGGAAAGGAGGGAAGAGGAAGGAAGAAGGAGAAGAGGAAGGGAATGAGAATCAATGTTGGGACAATGTTTTGCCAATATAATCCTTTTAGAAAGCAATACACAATACTGGCAGACCTGAAATCTAGCCACGCTAACAGACTGCTCCTAAAAAGAGGCAGAAGGAGAGATGGATCAGTGGTTACGGGCATTTGCTCTTGCTTGGGGCCCAAGTTGGCTTCCCAGCACTCACCTGGTGGCTCACACTGTCCATAATTCCACTTACAGGAGTTCTGGGTCCCTCTCCTTGCCTCTAAGGGCACCAGGCACGCATGCACTGCACTTATATGTATGCAGGCAAACACTGATACACATAAAATAAATAAAATCTTTAACAATAAAAAATTGGGCTCGAGAGACACATTGGGAGCAGTTAAGAGCATCTGCTGCTCTTGCAGAGGGACCTGGTTCATTTCCCAGCACCCACATGGCAGCTCACAGCCATCTGTAATTCCAGCTCTGGAGACCTGATGCCCTCTTCTGGCCCCGCCCAGCACATAAATGATATGAAGGCATGAAGGCAAAACACACATCCACAAACAGTAAAAATAAAACGAATGATTTTAAAAGGCACAGAGGTAGATACAATCTCTTATCATCCAGTGATATGTATCAAGAGCCAGCCAAGTGCCATTTTCAATGAAGCTTACTTTTGAGTCCTAACCGGAAGCATGCAGTGTTTCAGAGAGATAATAAAGCAAGTGTGGCGGTTCCTGCACTGGTGTGGTGGTGGGTTTTCGGAATCAGAAGAACTGGGGATCAGACCCAGGGTGCTCCCCACAATAGGCAAACACTCTCCCTCTGAGCTCTGGCCCTTAAGCAGGTACTGAAGTAGCCATAGGAACATTACTTTTGGAGCTGGAGAGATGGCTAAAGTGGTTAAGAGCCCTGACTGTTCTCCTAGAGGACCTGGGTTCAGTTCTCAACACCCACATGGTAGCTCAGGACTGTCTGTGACTCCAGTTCCGGGGGACCCAATGTCCTCTTCTGCCTCCTGTGTGTACTACATTCACATGGTGCACATACATACTCGCAGGCAAAGCAACCGTACACATAAAATTTAATTTAAAAAAAAAGAACATTGCTTTCTACACAATTGCTTGAATTACTGTATTTCCAAGGTAGACTGCTCTTTAGAACCACATGCTCTAAGAGCAGCGTTATCACTGACTCACAGAAGCAGTCCCTAAAACGATATAAATAAGGACCCACTATGACGACTGATGCAAAGACAATACAGGAAATTAAACTGGGGGTAAATAAGTAAAAACGCAACAAGAGTTTGGGGGTAACTGAATTGGACGTGGTTTCCTCTTTCAAGAACCTGGACTCTGTTACTAGTCCCAACGTTTGTGTTTGTTCTTGTTTGCTGAGACAGGGCCTCTGCATTAGCCTACGCTGGCCTTGAAGGTGCTACGGAGTCTAGACCGTCCTGAAGTCGTGGTACTCTCTGCCTCAGCATGTACCCCAAGCCTGACTTGCCAATACTTTTTAAAGGGATGTTTGTGTACTAGGGTGCTGTGGAATTCCTTCCAGAAACTGTCTGGCCCGGCCTGAGGAGTGTCAATTAGAGTGCTGTCCCTGGGCCCACCCTAGGCAGTGTCCTCCCCCAGCCTCCCCATCTCCCATCCTCAGGCAGGACCACAGAAAGCCCCAGGCCACCACTGCCTGCCTCTCACCTGGAGTTCCATCTCCCTGCAGTCCTAATCCGAGTTCCTTCCTTGCCACACACTCACTCATCCCTGCAATCTGCCCTGAAGCCTCACGCAAAATCCCAACCGGCCAGGTCCCAGCCTCACACAATACAGATATTGATAAAGATGGCACTGACTTCTAAAAGACACACAGCATGTACCATGTGCAACATGGGTGAAGGAGAGACCCATGCGAACCCTCAGCCAGGTTAAGCCCAGAGCCCACCTCCTTCTACCTTCTGCCCAGGACATGGGCTTCATTCGCAGTCTCAGAAGGCAAAGGGCAGCAAGAGAAAATTGCCATGAAGTAATTTCCTACTGCTTTTGCAGATCACGAAGTCTGAGACACACAGGTCATTATCCCAGCTCCTTCGTCACTGAGGGGCCTACAGGGTAAGCACCTGCTAGAGGGCCAACCATGCTGGCCATTTTCAGGCCTTACCTGCAGTCAAGTGGAATTCAAAGCAGGTGCCCTCGCCACCTGTGACTTCATTTCTCTTTGTTTATCCCCTGACTAACCACTTTCTCAAGTCCTGATTTGGTCACAGACCCTAATACGGTCATGTGCTACTTGCTGGTAGACATACTTCTGAGAGTCCTGTGAGGAGATAAGTCTGTGGGAGTGTAGCTACACAAAATTAGCCAGTCCTCGTCAGGTGCTCCACTTAGTCAATCATGAGGTACGGTAGGGGCTGAGGCCGTGACTCGGTGGGAGAGAAAAGGCCTGGTATGCCTGGATTCCATCCATCCCTAGCACCAAGCGTTGTGTTGTTTTGTTTTGTTTGGGGAGGTTGTCTGGTGGGGGGAAAGTTCTCATGAAGCCTAGGCTAGCCTCCAACTACACATGCACCTGAGGATGATCTTGAACTCCTGATCTTCCTACCTCAGCATCCCAAGTGCTGGAATTACAGGATTAATCACCATGACAAGATCTATGTAAGGTTTTTTGTTGTTTTTGTTTGTTTGTTTATAAATAAATAGAGAACTTACACTCTAAAATAATGACTTAAAAGTATAGTACAACCTGGGTGTGGTAGTGTATACCTGTAACCCCTACACTGTGGAGGCTGAGGCAAAAGAATTACTACAAGTTTGAGGCCAAGTCAGGCTGCCTAGTAAGTTCCAGGCCAGCCTGGGCTCCGTAAGATCCTGTCTCAAAAAATTAAATAAAGTAAAATAATAATAAATAAAAAGTGTTCTGCAGTAAACATGCATACTAGTTCCGCCGTTGCGTATATCGCAGTATGGTATCAGGGCATCGAAGGGTAAGATCTTTCAGCTCCCGTAGAATCCTATCGGTCCTACCGCAGTAGTCTGGGGGATCCATCAGCTGGTCTTGCAGTGCGTGACTGTGTGACTTTCTACAGAGAAAAACGTGCCTCTCCTCTCATATGGTAACACATTTTATTCCTGGATGGCACTGTATCTTAGAAAGCTATGTGCCATCCAGGAATAAAAAGCTTTCATGTACAGCTTTCCAAAATACAATGCCCCAATAAAGAGGGGGGAAAAAAAAAAGAGCAAATACACAGAAACAAGAAACTGCACCTCCTGTCCAGGCCTGGAAGCACACCATTTGAACAGGGCAAGAGGAAACTATCAAAAAAATAAAGGTTCTGGTAAGAAGAAAGATGGACAGAATTTTTTTCATATTTTGCAAGTCAAATAGTGAAGCTGTATTATTCCAAATGACCCTTGAGCACAGAAGGCTTGCGCAAAGACCTCTGGGGAGCTTGCACTCCTTAGGATCTGGAGTCCTGGGCACTCTAAGACACAACAGATTTCTCAGATAACCAAATGGGCCAAGACTGTCCAGGAGGCCCCTCTCCGCGCCCCCCTTCACACTCAGTGCTACCACTAAGACTCAAGCCAAAGCCACCATAATCTTTCCTCCGTGCAGACCTATGATGCGTGACAAAGCCAAATGAACCTTCTTCCCCTGGTGGTTTTCATCGTGACACACCTCAGAAACCTTGCCCAGTGCCTCGGTCCACACATAATCTCTTTCCGTCACCATCTGCTTCCCACGCTGAGAAGACCGCTGATACCAAGGTAAAGTCGCTGGGTCAGGTACAGACAGAGCGAGAGCCAGGAAGGTAAGGAGGGGAGCAGAGGTGCCTTGCTTGTAGAAGATAAGAACTGTCTCAAGGACTTTCTAGAATGCCCCACCAGAAAGTCCGTCACAGCCACATACATGCCTTGCTCACCTGCCCTGCAAATACAGACTACAGTGTCAAGGTTTCTCTGGAACATTCCATGAGGTAGCACACAACTCAGGGGAGATGCTCTTCAGGTGGCCTCTTCTCCAGTCAGATGATGTCAACCCTGCCTCGGTCGGTCCCCATAGCCCAGGGACTGTGTACAATTCCTCCCTTTTGCTAACAAATCTTCCCCTTCCCTTTTTTGGCACACCTATAGTTTGCATCTGGATTACAACCTTTTTTCTCACTCCCGAACAAATTCTTTATGCTGGAAGGTATTTTCCTGTTGTATCTTTGAGCCTTGACAGTTTGTAATCCAGACAGGGCATTCCTAGCCCTGGGACCCAACCTGCAGACACCAGTACCACTAACTCTCTGTTGTTCAAAGCCAGGGCCATGCATGTAAGAATCAAAACTGAAGAGGTCAAGCAAGTAGCAACGTCTCCTTCTATTAACAAAAGGTATCTGAAGAGCAATAGCTAGGAAACTTAACCTAGGAATCCAAACACTCTCACAGGAGTCAAACTTCTTCATAAAGAAACTGGCGGGGACTGTACACAAGGTATTTGTTGCTTCGTAGTAATGGGTCAACTAAGTTCCATATTATTATTACCTGAGAAATCATTCTCCTGGGCAGGAGATACAGCTCAGTGGTAGGATGCTTCACAAGGCCCTGAATTCTATCCATGGCATTAAAAAAAAAAAAAGCCCAGCTGTGGTGGAGCACACCTTCAGTCCCAGCACTCAGTGGGCAGAGGCAGGAGGATCTCTGTGAGTTGGAGGCCAGCATGGTCTACAGAGTGAGTTCCAGAACAGCCAAAGCTACAACAGAGAAACCCTGTCTCAAAAAAACAAAAAAACAACAACAAAAAAGCCTTTACTAAGAATGTACAGACTCCTTGCCAACATTCCCTACAACAGACAGCATAACCATTACTTCCTTAGTATATAGTATATATATTGTATTAATTATTGTAAATCATTTAGGGATGACTTAAAACACATGGGAGGGTGTATATAATGTCTGTGCACCATGCCATGCAAGGGTCTCAGCGTTTAGTAAAGAGGATCTTTGAGCAGCCAGTCTCCCACAAATGCTGACGGACAGTTACAAACGGCTTTCAAGAGTGTCCTCTCTAGGCCAGGTGTAATGGCCAGGGCCAGTCACACATTTGGGAAGCTTTCCACATTTGGGAAGCTGAGGCAGCAGGATTGGGGAAGTCTGAAATGGGGGGGCGGGGGGATCCAAGAACACTCTTATTCCTACTTTACACCAGATGAGAAAACAGAAGTAATTTCCATCCAGAGATCACTCCAGTGACAGAGATGAGCTCTGAATCCCAGAGCTCACCCTTTAAGGACCAGCCTGCACCAGCAGCGGTGACTTGGGGATGGGCACAGAGGGCCTGGGACAGCAGCACCTCATGCATAGTCAGCAGGAGTCAGCCAACAGGGCCCTAGGTCAGCACCCCTCCATGCTCCAAACTAACAACGAAAGATTATAAAACACAAATAAAAACAAATGAAAAATATGCAACAGAGACTCTACCCAGCCCTCAAACCCTAAAATATTTACGGCCCAGACCTTAAAGAGAAGGTTTGCTGAGCCTTGCATTGGAGGAAGCTTTATTAGCATTTGAAAAGACAAACTGAGGCCCATTAAAACTTTAGCAGTTTATCTGAGCAAACAGCGATTCCTGAATTAGGGATCACCAAACCAGAGAAGGTCTGGGGCTCTGCTGTTTGCAGGGGATGACCTGACTGCTGAAAGTCTAAGCAGGGGTCTCATTTGATAACACAGCGGAAAGTCCCTGATTACCCAAGAGTGCTCGGTGGCCCTTTATAATTGGCTAAGAGCAAGCCCGGGGCAAGGGGCCCTTGCAACCCAATGAGCTCCCATTACGTTATTTTAGACACAAACCTTTAGCAGCCGATCAATAGTATACGCATTTACAGTCATAATTATTTCAGTCTTTAATCCATAAAGATTACCTTGTTATGTTAAACTATATTGTTTCCTGGGCATTAATGCTCAACTGTAAAACATTGTTAATGATTGAATGGTATGCATGTAAATGATTTCCAAACCCATAGAAATGCATAGTTGTGAAGGTCAGTATGATAAAGACATGGAAGACAAGGATATATTATATTATTGAATACAAATGCTTAGTCCTCGGGCTGGCATCAAACGGGTATGTAAGTTCAACCTTGAACTTCTGCTCCTCCGCACTACCACATGCAGTTTCTACAGCACCAGGGCTAGAACCTGGGCTCTGTGAATGACAGCGATCCTCCCACCCCCATCCCCACTTCTAAAATTCTTAATATAAGGTGTTTGAATAATTGGAGGTTCTGTTCGTTTGTTCTTGAGACAGGGTCTCACGCTGTAAACAAGGATAGCCTCAAGCTCACTAACGTACCCCAAGCATCCTCAAACTCATGATAATCCTCCTGCCTCAGCCTTCCCAATGGCTGGAATTACAGGTATGTGATTCCATGTCCAGACAACTTTCCTTATTTTAAGTATTAGTGTTCTGATCCAGCTTATAAAATGAAGAGAAACCTTGGGATTCCACTTCTACCTGGGATGTAGAAAGCAGCCTATAAATTAAATTTTGTTGTCAGTATGTATGTGTATGGAGAACATGGGTATATAGGCTTTGCTATTCTCCACAGCTTTAAGCTTCTATCAGAAATTTATTTAGAAATTATTTATTTAGAAATTATTCACAATGAATATAGGGGGAGGGTGCTGTGTTTGCGATTTCTATGCCCTCATGTGATGAGTTAAAGCTAGGGCTTTTTAAATCTGTCTGATTTGTTTTCTTGATGCATACCGATGACAAAGTTTAACTTAAAAAAACTTGCATAGCAAGAGGTCGGCAGCAGTAAGCACACTCACACAAGGACCCAGACACAAATTGATGCTTACACCTCGGGAACCCGGGGGGACGACGGGACACACGGGGACCTCAAGTAACTGTGGAACAGCAGCAGAATGCACCCGCAGGTGATAGTGACTAGACTGTTATACTCTGCTCCTCAAACCAATACTCTAATGGGGAGAATCAGTGGGAAATTATATGATCATACAAAAATGAAAGAAAGACGGTTGATGGAATTGGATCCAGTGAAAATCTAGAGATGGGGACCACTGAACAGGGGATTTAAGTAAAGATCAGTATCTTAAACGTTCCGGTGGCAAAATGAGCAGAGGAGAGAGATCAGAGGAGAGACGGATGCTGCAATAAAATGTCGGGTGAAAGTGGCAAAGCGAAAGCTGCCTTTGGCGCTTGGCGGCGGGTCTCTAGATGGACACTGGTGGCCCCTGTCTCTGGAAATCATGCCTCTGTACAGTCCCTGCTCACAGTGGATAGGTCCGGCCTGTGTGGCCCAGAAAATGAGGGAGGAAAGGCCTCACGGCTTCTGAGCCTCGGTCATGGCAGCTGCGTGTCATGTGCTATGAGATCGCTCACCTGCTTCTCTATCCTGAAGACGGTCGGTGGATCAGTGAGAGTCCATGAGGAGGGACTGCAGCTCCCTCCACCTCTCCTCCTACCTATGATCTCCCATCTCCGCGCCTGGCCAGTGCAGAGAACCGAATCTGGTCTGCAGGAGGCAGCAGGGAGAGAGAGGCCATAATACTGGGGAGCCTACACCACTGGGTAGTTTCACCAGTGAAGTATACACAACATTTAAAAAGAAATAAAATCAATTCCACACACGATCTGTTGGAGCAGACATACCTAGTTTAGCTTAGAAACCCAGTTTTATACTAAGACAAATGACAAGTAAAGAAATGAAATTTCAAACCAATACCCTCATAAAGACATATGTATGAGTTTTTAATAAATATCAATCAATTAAGGCCCTTGAGATGACTCAGGGGCTAAAAGAACTTTCTGCTGAGCCTGATTACCTGAGTTCAATCGTGGAACCCACACAGTAGAAGGAGAAAACTGCGCGCGCACACACACACACACACACACACACACACACACAAATGCCATAAATAAATAAACAAATATCAACCAATGAACCCAGAAAACACAAAAAGAGTAATATAACATGACCAAGTAAGGTTTATTCTAGGTACCAAGGTTGGTTCAACACTCTAGAAGAATCCAATAAAAGTAAGCATATGCACGTAAGGCCCTCCTGGGTCTGTTCTCCAGGAAGAGGGGGAGGGAAGAAATAAAATGTAGTAATAAGAGACTAAAAAGGAAATCACAGTTCCCTCAGTGGACAAAGAACAAGCATTTGACAAAATTCAGAGTTCAACATCCATTCATTATCAACTCTCAACAAGCTGGAATTAATGGGAATTTCCTCAACCCGATAATGGTACAAAAATAAATTTAAAAAGGAACTCTAACATCATTAGTCATGAAAAGCAGAATGCTTTCCCCCATAATACAAACACAGTGGCATGGGTATCGGATCTTATACTCCTGATCGATACCACACGAGACAGCTTAGTTGTAAAAAAAAAGAAAAAGAAAAAAAATCCATCAATGAAAGTCACAGCAATTAGAAAATTATTCAGACACATGACTATCTAAACAGAAAATCCTAAACTACCACCAAAAAACTGCTATAGATAATGAATGAGTTTAGCAAGACCCCAGGATAAAGAGCTAACGATCAGAACAACCGGAGGGAGTTACTTTTGAAAAAACTATTGAAATGGAACTAAAATCACTAAGTAATTACAAATATATCTGACGGGATACATGTAAATTTGGTATTAAAAATCTACAAGACACATGAAATGTTTTTAAAACTAAATAAACAGAGGGTGTACCATGTACATGGATTCCAAGGTAGAACGTTGTTACAAACCAGTTCTCCACACCAATCCACAGTCACTCTAACTCTAATCAAAATCTTAGAGGGGTTTCTTTCTTTCTTTTTTCCTTTTTCTTTTTGGTACGGGAGTGAGGTGGAATAGAGGCATGCATATGTGTGGCACCCAAATGCACAATCCTCTGATGAAGGTCAGAGGACAACCTTAAATGTGTGTCACCAAGTGCCTTCCACCTTCTGTTTGACACAGATCCTTCACTGTCTGGGAACATCACCACACAGACCAGGCTAGTTGGCCTTAGGGCTTCCAGGGATCCAACTGTCTATATATGTACCCCAGTTGGCCTAGAACTAACAGCAATCCCCCTGCCTTAGCTTCCCAAATAATAGGATCATAGGTGTGTGACCCCAAACCCAGCTGTATTGTTTGTTTGTTTGTGGGGTGGAGATATATATATATATATATATATATATATATGTAATATAGTTTATATATTTATATATTACATGCATGTGTGTGTTTGTCTAAAAGCATGCTACATGTGTGCAGGTGCCCATGGAGGCCAGAAGAGGAAGCTGGTGCCCATGGAACCGGAGTTATAGGCCACTGTGAGCTGCTGGATGTGGGAACCAAACTCGGGTCCTCTGGGAGCACAGCAAGTGCTCTTTACCCCTGAGCCGTCTCTCCAGCCTGGTGTATTTTTTTTTTATTTCATTCAGTGTGTGAGTGCACATTGTGGAGGTCAGAGGACATCATTCAGGAGTCAGTTCTTTCCTTCCACCGTGTGGGTCGCAGGACTGAACTCTGGTTGTCAGGCTTGGTGGCAAGCCACAAGCACCTCTACCTGCTGTGCTGTCTCAGCAGACCCATGTTTTCTTCTAAACAGGCTCTGTCCGTGATTGGCTGGATCCGGGGATGTGGAACACACACATTCAACCAAATTGTATCCTCCTCCCTACACTCACATTCATCTGATTTAACACAAGTTTTAGCCCTTTGGGCCTATGTAGCTCACAGGCAGCTGTTTTGTCACTTGGTACTGAACACTAAGACACGCACATTTTATCATATGTACATGATAATGTCATGACATGACATGGTAATGTCATCCCAGCACTTGGAAGGTGAAGGCAGGAGAATCAGGAGTTCAAGGCCAACCCTAACTACATAGATAGTTCCAGGCCAGCTTGGGCTACCTGAGACCCTGTCACAAAGCACACAGACAAACGCATAAATACAACCTTAGTAAACTCCATTTTGTTTCTTAAAAGTTTAAGAGCGTTAAAGCTATATTCAATGTTAGAGTGCTTGCCTAGCAGGCACAAGACTGGATTTAATCCCCAGGCAGCAATGAAACAAACAACAAAACCCCAAAATCTATATTTTAAAAGATTTTAAAGTATAAAACAGGTGTTACATGCCTAGTGAGGCCTGTCTCAAAAAGACATGGCACAGGGGAGCTGTGGAACTCCAGTTTTAGTGCACACCCCTATGCCAGCTCAGCTCAGCCATCCTAGAGGGCTGCATTCCCACTGAAGGGACCATTGTGGGCCTTGGTGACTAAGACCAAAGGTCCAATATGCTGCTATTCTTTAAAGGAACACAGACATTTCAAAAATGCTGTTACTTGTGAGCACAGCTTCCTGTAAGTAATGCCTGCCTCTGGAAGTTCTTTTCAAAAGATCAGCGCTCTCCAACCTGTAAAGAAAGGTGAAGTTCAGATGCAAACTACAATCACCTGCAGGGACCCTGTGACTGGGGCTTCTAGATTTCAGCCAAGGCCTTGCCTTTGGAAGCAAGCTCCATTTCAACTTCCTGAGTTAATAAGCCACTCTCATGGCTCCCACCAGCCACTTTGGCCCCAGGCTTGAGCTCCAGAGATCAGATTATGCCTCCTCCAGCAGCTAATGAGCCTTAATGCTCTTCAGTGGGTGATGCTTTCAGACGACCTTTTGAGAAGCAGCTTATTTTTCCAGTACAGTAGACTTTCTTGCCAGGCAAGATTTGATTTCAGAAATTGCACTAAGTTCTAGAAATTCAGGTTTCTTTCTTAGAGGCTCCCACATTTCAGGAGTTTTAGGAAACCTTCTGACCCTCACTCCCACCCTCTGGGATTTGGGTAGGCGATTATCTACCGGAGGGGGGCAAGTGTATTAAGAACACCTTACCCAGGCTTTGGCGACAGGAACTATGCATGCAAATCCTACCACGGACTGTTTTTGGTGGAGGAGTTATGGTGGGCTCCCTGGATGCATCCTACGTTTGAACGGTTCCCTAAAATAGCAATCTTGAGAAAATAGCCTGCAAACAACCTATCTTTCTACAAGGAAAAGGGAATTGTGGGAACTGATAAATAGGTGCAGCTCCTAAGAAGGTTCTAGAGGGGCAGGCTTAATAGCCCACACCTGTGATGAGCAAGAGGCAGAAGGCCAGGAGTTCAAGGCCAGCCTCAGCTACAGAGCAAGTTTGAGGCCAGCCTGGGCCTCATTAGATCTTGTCTCAAAACAAAAACAAAAACTGAAGGTCCTGGAGGGTTTGTTGCGGCTCAGTGACAGAGCTGTTTCCTAGATGAGGTCGAGTGGACAGGGACCAGTGTGCTTTTGAAATTTGAGCTTTCCTGACATTCGTAGATGGAAAATTAAGTTCAAAAACTGCACTTCTGATACAGTCTTGAGATCAAATACAGCAAGTAGAAATTATAAACACACACAATACATAAGTGTTTGTTTGCTTTTGAAATGGGATCTTGCTGGCCTCGCGTGTGCATTGATCCCCGTGCCTCTGCTGCCTAGATGCTGCAAATATAGGAGTGACTCACCACACCCAGGCTTCTCCAATATTTAACACCCCCAGATATTAAAAGCATTAACATAGTCTTTAAAACATGCAGCAGAGCATTCCATGGTTTTGCTATGGGGGTTTTGTTCATTCATTTGCCTGGTAAGCAAAGTTGAAACATCGCTACGTACTAACTACAGACATTAGATCCATAAGTGTTATCATTTGCCAGGCGTGGTGGCAGGAAGATCACAAGTTCAAGGACCGCCTTTGCTACATAGCAAAACCTGGTCTAAACAAGGACTTGAGATGTGGTTCAGCAATGGAGAACTTGAGTACCACATGCAACACCCTGGTGTTTGATACCCAACACCACAAGGAAATAAGAATTTTTAAAATGATTGTGTAAAGAAACAAGCCAGGTGTAGTGACTCGTGCCTATAATCCTGGCTCTTGGGAGGCTGAGGCAGGAGGATGTCCTTGGGTTCAAGGTCAGCCTGGATTATATAGTGAGTTCCAGGCTAGCCTGAACTGAACTATGGAGTGAGACCCTGTCTTAAAAAGAAACAAAAAAACAAAAATCTATACAAGCATGTCCAAGAAGACCAGTCATCTAGCAAATGGGATCTCCTTGGTTTTCCTTCCCACCTTCCCTTCTGATTAGTTTCATTCTCCTAGCCATCCTCCTTGGAAGATTCTATTCCAGACATAAATTATAATCCAAACTGTGTTTCTAAAGGAAAACACTGAGTGTCCAAGTTATATTATTATCCTCAGCATATTAGAAATGCTAAGTTATTTCATCTAAGTAACCCTTGAGCTGGCATTTGAAAGCCACCCTGAAAACCCTCCTGCCTTCTCTGCTTTCTCCTCCACACTGCCCCCGTGTCTCAGTCACACTAACCTTCTAGAACATACAGAATCATCTCCCTGTTCATCTTTCTAAACACAGTCCCTACATTGTCCTCTTCCCCTCTCCAAACTCCACTTGTCAAGGCCTATCTGCCTTAAACCTCCCTACCCTGCACGTTCTCTCTGTTGTGAATTCCTGGAGACAGTTTCCCAATGCAGCCTCTTACCGGAATTAAACATAGCAGGATCTGAATCACCCTTCTCGATTCTCCTCCCATTCTCTCCCAGCTCTGTCATTGCACACAACAGAGCTCAACATAAACACAGTCATTACTTGGAAAACAGACAGATCTCAGTTACACTATCTGCTGCATAGGAAAAAAAAAAAAAAACATCTCTTGCTCCGTGCCATTTATTTATTGTCAAAAATTGAACACAAAGTATACTATATACAATTTATAAAATATCACTTATGAAGCGTTTCCTGGGTCAAAGACCTTATGAGGTGGCATATGCCCCCATAAGATTACACCCCTTAAAGGACTGACTTTATACTCAAGCCACTAAAATATCTACCTGCTATTGAAGACTTCCATTTCTTAAACTTTTTTAGATTTATCTTATGTGTTTAAGTGTTTTGCTTGTATGTAGGTCTGAAGAGAGTGTTGACTTCTCTGCAACTGGAGTTACCAATGGTTGTGAGCCACCATGTGGGTGCTGGGAATTGAACCCAGGTCCTCTGAAAGAGCAACAAGTGCTCTTAACTGCTGAGCCATCTCTCCAGCCCCACAGTATCCTGTTTTAGATGGTTATAGTTATTATCTACTAGGCTATTTTTCAAAACTAGGGAGAGCAGTCAAAGTAATTCCCAGGCCTGGTGGCAGCTGCCTGTACTCCAGCACTCAGGAAGCTGAGGCCATGGCAGAGTATTTGTAACCTACAAATTCGAGGCTGGTCTGAAAAACATAGCAAGATAGTTCTTGAACACAGGTATGTTCATTATTCCTGAGGCATGACTTCACAACCATTAGGGTTGGAATATATGTAAATGAGCTTTCTACAGGTGGCTCCAAAAGAAGCAACATGGCAGGCTGTCTCATTGCAAAACCACAAGTGTCCTGTTACAGAAGAGAAAATAACCTCAAAGTTCAAGAATTAGTGACTGAAACGGGATAAGACGTCTTTCCATTTCTGGGAAGGTGGAGGTGCTGGGGAGGGTGTAGACCGTCTCTTGGGGTCCGGGTTGGCCCAGAACTCATTATGTATCCAAGAATGGCCTTGAGCTCCTCCTGCCTCCGCCTCTCAAGTGCACAGAATACTACGTACCACCACGCCTGGCTCAGGAGTACAGTTTCATGGATGAATTCAAAAGCTCTACTTGTGAGCATCTCTGAAGGAGCAAACGTGCTGTGCTCTGAGCACCTGGCTAGAGAGACCCAAGATGTGGCAATGCACTGGAGAGAGAGAGATGCCAGACAGGAGAGGAGGCGAGACCAAAGTGCTTTGTGAATGATTACCTGAAAGTGTTACAGTGGTATGTCACATAGCCACATCTCAGACCACACTCTGTAACTAAATCAGACATGTACATGATTGGAACACAGCAATTCTACTGCTTAAATAGATGTGGCCATGCCCCTGCATCAACAGGGTCCAGGCATCCAACCAGCTTCGCATTAAAAATAGGAAGGAAAAGAAAACTGTGCCCACACTAGGATGTGCAGACTTGTCTCACCAGTACCCCTAAGCTGAACAGCATAAGCACTATTTACACAGCACGTCTGTTGTGTTGGGTGTGATAAGTCATTGAGAGATTATTTAAAGTCCTCAGGAGGATGGAGACAGGTTCTACCCCAAGTCGACCCCATTTTCTATGAGGCACCTGAGCAGCCTTGGATTTTGTACCCACAGGGGGCCTAGGCTAAACCCCTGGGGAAACCACAGCTACTAATTAAATCAATCCCCAAAAGAGGTGACTTTTAATCCTGCCACTGGGTAAGTAGAGTCTTACTTTCCAGGAGAGACACCTTAGACAGCCGCCCAGATGAGGAAGTGGAGCTCAGAAGTTAATACACACACCAAAGCTTCCCAGCCAGTGTATGTTGAGACTGTCCCCTGGCCTGTCCGACTCGAGTCGTTCTGAGCCGCAGGCTGCAGTGGAGGAGGCCCCTACCTGTCTTCGACGCTGTCTGAATTGTTCTACCTCCCCTGGCAATCCCAGTATATGAAGTGCACACTTGCTTCAAAGTTAAACCCACACGAAGAAGCCGTTCTGCCAAGAGCACAGGTGGCATCTGTGCTCTCCAGAAGCAAACAGGCAGGAAGGAAGAAAGGAAGGAAGCCAGACCTGGTGGTATTCATTAACCTCAGCATGCCTGAGACAGAACTCTGTACGTTCAAGGCCAACCTGGTCTACATAGCAAGTTCCAAGTCATAGAACAAAAGAGTGTTAGGAGTCCAGAAATCCTATTCCTCTTCAATATTCTAACAACTATGATACGTTGTCACAGTAGCTTGATGAGCATCTGAAGGATGTCAGAGGGATGTCTTGATGACCTTGTAAAATGTCCACATCTTCCACTGTCTCACCTTGCCCTGGGCTTCCAGAAAGGCTGGAAGACATCTCAGGTCTCCAAATCTGTGTGCACCAGGCTGTGACTCACCTGAATGTGCATGGCGCCCTCTACTGCTTCTGCTAGGTTGCCGCAGCCACTGATGAGTGACAGCTGCTGCTCTGCGCTTAAGGAGCCCTTGAGAGACCCCGACTGCTCCAGCAGTTTCATCTCCTTCCTGCGGAGAAGCAGAGAATAGTCAGCATGGCAACTGGAAGCAAATTTAAAGACAAAGATGGACATATCCAATGCAAATTCACAATGAGATACAGACACACACCTTCTGGATGCTACTATCAAAAAAGGAGGAGGAGGGAGAGGGGGAGGAGAAGAAGGGGGGAGGGGAGGAGGGGGAGGGGGAGGGGAGGGAAGAAGGGACCTGTTTGGTGAAGATATGAAGAAACTGGAACCCTTCTTCCCTGCTGGGAAGTAGATAGTGCTGCAGGTATGGGAGTCATCGTGGAGACACCCCAAAATCTTCAAAGACAGAAACACAACATGATCCAGATACTTTTAAGTAACAACCAAAAGAATTGAAGAGGCTTTTGGGTGTTGGGGAGGGGTGGGTGCATATGCTGGTGCACGGAGAGGCATTCATGTTCATGTATGGAACATGTGCGGAGTCCAGAGATCAGCCTTGGATTCCATTCTCCTGAACCATCCCTCATCCACTTCGTTTTTTGAGACAGGGTCATTCACTGGGACCCGAGGCTCACTGATTCAGCCAGGTGGCAGGGCACCAAGCCCCAGGGATTCCAAGCACACGCCACCATGCCAAGATTTTCACATGAGAACTAAACTCAGGTCCTCCTGCTTCATACAGTAGACACTTCATAAATGTAACTATTTCCTTCTGGTCCCAAAATACAATCTTAAGGATTTCCTATACAGCCATGTTCACAGTAGCACTGTGGAACCTATGGAAGGGTCTGTTGATTGATTCATGGAAAATACAACGAAGCATATACATACAATAGAGTGTTACTCATCCTTAAAGAGGTGAATAGATAAGTAAAATGTGTTCTAGCCATAGGGAATACCGGTCAACCTTTAAAAGGGAAGAAACATGGGCACACACTATGTAGTTGATCTTAAAGATATTGCACCAAGTGAAATAAGCCATTCACAAAAAGGCAAACCCTGTAACAGTCACACTTGGATATGGCACCAACAGCAGCCATCTGGGAAAAGAAAGCAGGCTGCTGGTTCCCAGGGCGGAGAGTCTCAGGGAAGGAGGCGGCACCATTTAATGAGCGCGGAGATTCCGCTCCTGAGGACAAGAGCTTCGCAGATGGACGGGCTGGCAACTGCACAGCACCGCCCGCACCACGCATACTGACTGCACTTAAAATGGTGAGATAATAGATTCTGTGACACGTGTTTTGTCACATTTTGAATTTTTTAATTAAATTTTAAAAAATAAAGAGTGAAACTAACTCAGTGGTTGGGTGTAGATATAACCAATGGGTCATTCTCTTTCCTGGTTCAGTCCTCTGGCGTGGAAGAGTTAGTTGAAAGAGTTGTTGTAGCCAGGTGTAGTGAACCCATAATCCCACCACTTGGAAGCAGGAGGATCTTGGGTATATGAAACCAGACTGGACCACACAGTGAGGCACTGCCAAAGGGTTGGGGGAGAGGGCCAGCTTCACGTCACGCAACCTGTGCAGCCACACCAGGCTCGTGCTGTTTGAATGGGGAGCCCACATCCTCACTGATCTCACAAACTATGCTGCCAATACCGCTTACAATTCATGGAACATGGAGCAGGCAGGACATACCCGTAATCACACAGCTCCCCAGGCAGCATCTGTGTCCCCCAGAATAGACTGCAGATCTTTTACCAGCAAGTCAAACACCTTTTAATTCACTTCACATCATAGTTTTTACCTTTTGAAAAGCAAATACATCAAGATAGTACAGTTATAGGGTACCACATGTTCTGAGACATATACACACTGCCCAACGGTCAACTCACGGCATACATCCATCTCACATTTTACATTCAAAACTGCTTCTAGATTTTTTTAAAACATAGTTCACATAGCACAGAAGACACTTGCTCCCCTCTAACTGTACCTTGGCCCCCACTTCTCAATCTGCCTCTGTCTTTCCTCCCCCTCCTCATAACCACCATTCTACTGTCAGCATGTAAGGAAGGTCACGTGTGGCCCTTCTCTCTGTGATGGTTTTCTCTTTGAACCACAGGTGTCCATCAGCCCAAAGGCAGCAGGAGCACACTGCAGAGGATCAAGCCAGGCCTGCGGAATAAGGGGGCATCCACTGCAGGAGCCATGAGTATCTAGTACCTGAGGAAGAGAGCAGCAGACAGAGCTCCCTCGCGCAGAGCTCGAGGTTTCCCTGGGGGGTCTGGAGGGAGCCTCTGGAAGTGGGCTCACTGTGTTACATGCTGTCAGAAATCGTATGGCTAAGGATCAGATTCCTCGACACCTCGCCGATGGATGACCAGACCTATGTCAAGGCGAGTGAGCAAAGGCACAACAAGAGCACTTGGCATCTGTGGGCACCCTGTGACCTTGCTTCGACTGGTGGCCTTGAGCAGAGCACCATGGCACAGTTCTGAATGGTGGGCAACTTCACAGCCTCTGAATGCTGGCTGTAACCAGGTTTAGTTTGAGTTTCTTCTTTCATAAAACTATCTTGATTTTGGTTTTAGGTATAAAGAGAGTACCTTCTGTTGATGGACGAAAAAGGAAAGACATGCCAAAATATAAACAAACTTCTATACTATCTTTAACAAAAGGAATTTCCATGCAATGATGAAGCTACATGGTCAACTTGACAAAATTTAGAATCACTCAGTTGACACACCTCTGGGTAGGTCTGTGAGGTGTTTCCAGACAAGTTTAACTGGGTAGGAAAGACTTGAATTTGGGCAGCACCATCCCATGGGCTGGAGGCCCAGACCGGATAAGAAGAAAGCAAGATGGCAGCAGCCTTCATCTCTCTCCGCTTCCTGTCTGGGACCCAATGTGGCCAAGTGCCTCTCACCTTGCTGGCAAGTCTTCATCAGGGTAGGTTGTATTCTTCTTTAAACTGTAAACCAATGAACGCTTCCTGCTGATGTTGCTTTCTTCAGATGATTTATCACAGCAACAAGAAGGGCTAATACACTGTGGGGAAACCCCTGAGACGCCCTGGGTCAGGCAGTGCAGCTCTCCTGGGGCAGGTAGAAAAGGGCAGTAGCAGATTGTCACATGTGAGAACTGGACTTTTTTTTTAATTCAGGGCCTCCCTATGTAGCTTAGACTGGACTTGAACTCATGATCCCCCTCTACCTTGACCTCCTGAGTGCAAGCGATCACAGGCATGTACCACACATCCAATTTTGGTCTTTATTTTCTTCTTTATTTTAATGGTTTCAAAACCCTATGACGTATTTGTTGATGGGGGGTGGGGAGGTCAAGCTGGTTCCATTAAAAATAGCGATTTGTAAATCTGATAGCTTAAAATACACACATACACACTGATCATTAAAGCACTCTCTCTTCCTCCTGAAGGGTTTATGATGCACTGTTAACCCACTAACTAGTCTTTAGTTTTAAATTTATTTTACTTATTATTATTGGCAGGTGCATGCCACAGCATGTATGTGGGGGTCAGAGGGCAACTCTGGGGAAATGGTTCTCTCCTTCCTCCTTTGCGTGGATTCCAGGGATTGAACCCAGATCACCAGGCTGTGTGCCAAGTGTTTTCATCTGCTAAGCCATCTTCCGAGGCCCTGGGCCAGTCCTTATGAAGCTTAAATAGCCAGTTGAGACAAACATTTCTGAGAGCATCCCTCCACCTCCGTTGACTACTGGGGTGGAAGGTTTTACATGGCATTCTTCCAGCCTTGTGAGCTTTCTTCACAGACCTCGACAGCTCCAGCAGCCTTCACCCACAGCTTGGATGACCCCACAGCAACCACCTGTCTCATCACAAACAGCAAAGTGACCCCGAGAAGGACAAAGAGGCTCTCTTCAGGCACACGGGCTAGCCAGGAACCCAGACTGATGATGGCAGCATCGCCAGACTTCAAGAAGCTAAGCCAGCTTTCAGCGTCCTCCCAGAATGGTGACAGACCTTTTCTTGTAGCTCAGCAAACCTGCAAGCTATGTGAGTTGTGTGTGGGTACCTGCGGAGGCAGAGCCAGTGCTGACGAGGCCTGGATGGCTCCACACAGTCACCTGAGCAGCCAGCTGCTTCCACTCGGGGGCCATTCTTTTTGTCCTCACAACGGAGACGTTTTTGACTTTGAAGCCCTCTGTCCCCAGGAAGAGTCTTACATTATGATGTATTTCAACAGACTTAATTGCTATGTTGATATTGGTGGAGCAAAGATGGCCACCATGCTGGGATTGAAAATACCAATCTCCAGTTTGCCCAGAGGGATGGTACCAATGCCACCAATTTACAGACAGCCTGGAGGAAAAGGAGCTGAGGCTTGTCAGCTGGGTGATTTGTGGTTGGATGCCATTCGAGGCTTCCAGGAGCGTGCATCACTAGCACTGCTACCTTCTCGGGTTGCTTCCCGTCCCTTACACTACAGGGTCTTAGCTCGTGTCTCAGGTGTCACCATTTGTGTATCCCTGTGGTCGCCATTCCAACCAGAAACTGGCACACGTGCTGCTGCAGGGTTGCGGCCAGTTTTCTTACTGGAGGTGCTGACTTTAACAATTTCCCTGTCTCTCTTCTGGATGTGGGCGGCCCGTGGTATCCATTGTGTTGATCAATAATTAGCCTGTTCATACTCGATGCATAAGCCAAAAGGGCATGCGCATGGGTCTGTCATCTTCAGAGACGGCAGCTTCAAATTCACAAGCACAGCAGCAGCCGTCAGGACAGCAAGGCAGTCTTAGGTGTGTCTGTGCTGGTGTTGTTGGATAAGATGCCAGGGGGGTGCCAAGCTCAGCTTCCAGTTTATCCAAGACTCGTGCCTACTTGAAGGAGTCCTTCCTGTCTGTGATGGCTATTCTTGGTTGTCAGCTTGACTATATCTGGAATTAACTAAAAACACAAGAAGCTGGACACACCTGTGAGGGATTTTCAGGTAACTGGATCATTGGAGGTAGAAGATCCACCTTAAGTCCAGATCATTTGAGGTTGGAGGACCCACCCTAAATCTGGGGCACACCTTCTGGCGGCAGCCTATATAAAGGACACAGAAGAAGGAAGCCCTTGCTTTTTGCCGCTTGCCCTTGCTCTCATTGACAAGTTCATCTATCCTGTTGCTGAGGCGCTCCTTCACTTGTATTAGAGCTTACTTCTGCGGGATTCTGACATAGTTGAAGACCAGCTGAGACATCCGACCTCATGGACTGACAACTGTTGGATTCTTGGACTTTCCATCAGGAGGCAGCCATTGTTGGACTAGCTGGACCATATCCTGTAAGCTACTCTAACAAACTAGATACATGATAGATAGATAGATAGATGATAGATAGATAGATGATAGAAAGATAGATAGATGATAGATAGATAGATGATAGATAGATAGATAGATAGATAGATAGATGATAGATAGATAGATGATAGATAGATAGATAGATAGATAGATAGATAGATAGATGATAGATAGATGATAGAGGATAGATAGATGATAGATAGAGGATAGATAGATGATAGATAGATAGATGATAGATAGATGAAAGATAGATAGATGAAAGATAGATAGATGAAAGATAGATAGATGACAGATAGATGGTAGATAGATAGATAGATAGACGATAGATAGATGGTAGATGCGTACACATATCATATGTAGATACATAGAGATAGATGACAGGTGCACACATACATACATACATACACACATGCCCAAATCCACATGCCAATCGTGACAATGTTGAAACCAGTCTTTCCCCTTTCCGTACTGGCTTCAGTGTGGTATGAGATTAATGACACCACTTGGTGGGGGTCAGGGGGTAACTAGACGGACATCTAGACCTGGTTCCACTTCCTGGCTATCCTGAATAAGCATCACTAAACAAGGTTGTGCAATTCCTCCGGTGTTGTAACTTGGAGTCCTTTGGGAATATGCCGGTAGCTGGATACATGGGAGTTCTGTTTTTCATTTCTTTGAGAAACTTCCACGCTGACTTCCATAGTGGCCATGTCGGTTCACATTCCCAGCAGCTCTGAGTCTGCATCCTCCCTGCATCCTCCCTGCGCTGTCCTCTGTTCTCTCTATGTCACATATACACGGTGGAGCTTTATTCAGCCATGAAGAAAATGAAATGATGCCATTTGCCGGAAAATGGAAGGGAGTGGACATTATTGTGTTAAAGTAACACAGACTCAGAAAGACAAATATAACACATTTTCCTCCAGATGCAGATCCCAGACTTTAATTTGCAATGCATGTGTATGGGGTATGGGGGGGGTCATGAAACTAGAAAGGGGGCCACAGAGGAACAAAGAGAAGGTATAATAGAATACATGTGACAAGAAAGCAAAGTGAGGCTACTTGGGGGTGGAAGGGGTCACAGGAGAGAGCAGCGGAGTTGGGTAACCACCTGTGTTGTTTTTACGGCCCTCCAAACTAGTTACATAATGATGACACTCATTTACATTAATGAACACAATTTTTCCCTTTTCTCCACACACTTCACAAAACGCTAACATTCATATGGTACTAACACACCCTAAAGAGCCAAAGCAATCTTGAAAGAACACGAGCCTGGAGGCATCAGAATGCCCGAGTATGAGATACACTATGCACCATGATAACCAAGTCGGCATGGTTCAGAAGGGCAGATACGGCGCTCAGAGATCCCTGTGCCGCACGTTCACACAGCTACAGCCAAGAGACGTGACAGAGGTGATGAATCAAACATGAGAAACAGGATAGCAACCCCAGCAGGAATCTCTCCATCCTGGGAGAAATGAACCAAAGTCAGAAGTACAGGCTCTTCCTTGGCTGCTCAGGGGATTCAAGGCCAGCCTTGGACACCCTACATTTAAGATTTGAAATTCTAAAACTACATGAATTTGAAAAAAATATAGGGAAAATTTCATGAATTCAATACAAACAATGATTTTTATATGAGCCCAAAGTACAGGGGGAAAAAAGCAAAAATTTGCAAATGAATAAATATAATAAAAGAGGCAAAAGGGACTATATAATCAAACTAAAGCCTCTGCATAGGAAAGGATCAACGGGAACGAAGAGACAACCTACAGAGAGGGACAAAATCCGAAGAATCAATTCCCAGAATATATAAGGAACTCAAAAAAACTGTACAACATTAAAAAGCCAATTTCAAAGTGGGAAATGGGGCTGGGGTGTAGAGCACTTGCAAGGTCTTGGGTTCCATCTCAAGCACTGCAGAGAACAATGGGCAATGACCTGAACAGAGAAGAAATGAATGGAGCTGAGTGTGTCGGAGAAAGTTCACTGCTGTCTTAGTTAGGTTTCCATTGCTATGATTAAAAAAAAAAAAAAAAATGGCTAGAAGCAACTTGGGGAGGAAAGGGTTGACTTGGCTTACACTTCCATATCAGAGACCAGCATCAAAGGAAGTCAGAGCAGGAACTCAAGACAGGAACCTGGAGGCAGGATCTGAAGAAGCCGGGGAGGGGTGCTGCTTACTGGCTTGCTTCTCATGGCTTGCTCAGCCTGCTTTCTTACAGCACCCAGGACCTTCCACGCCAGTCAACTAGGAAAATGCCACCACAGGCTTGCCTATAGGTAATCTGCTGGAGGCATTTTCTCAGTTGAGATTCCTCTTCCAAATATGTCTAGGTTTGTGTCAAGTTGACAACTCCCACTAGCTATGCTTCATTTTTAAATCCTCTAAAATACATATTTGCCTGATATTCTTATGTATTTTGAAGTAGAAAGGGTACTCACTTTGTAATATTTCCAGAAACAGGCCTGTGAAGTATCACTTTAAAATCTACTATGTCCAGATACTACGCACATTTGGCATTTAAGAAGATAGGAAATCTGTGACTTTAACGAGAGAACTTATTCAATGTGGTCGTGACCCCTACTGTATGATAAACCTCATAACATACTGCCATGAACTCCATCATGGCTCTTGCCCACGTGGTCACTGACGTAAGTTAGCCATGCTGAGGCCTCCTTTGATCTTCTGAAGCCTCCCTTAGCCTTGCCATCTGAAACGAAGTGGGAGGGGCCTGAGGATCTAAGTCAATGACAGAGTACTTGTCTGGCAACATGTGAGGAAGCCTTTGGTTCAAAGCCACACACACAAAATGACTGGCCTCAAACTCATGGCAAGCCTCCCTCCTCAGCATGGGATTACAGCTTACACTGTCAGGCTCCACCGCCGGCATCTGGCTCGCTCTCTCTTAAGGTAAGGTCCCTTCTTCCTGAGCCACTCTTGTTTTTAAAGTCCTCATAGTAAGGTTTAGAGGACTGACTAGCACACTGAACATCTGAGGTGCCCACACCCTAAGAATGAGAGAGGAATGTGCACACATACCCCCCCCTTATGGATACTGCTCATCTCCAGACTCGGGGCGCTGGGCTTGTCCAGGGCTCCCATTTTCCCTTTGGGGTGCCCCACTGCACCTGGCAGATGTCACTATTGTGCTAGCAACTTTCTCAGTGCGGATAAGACACCCGGTAGGACAATCTCAAAAGGGAAAAGCTTCCTTTGGCTCCGTGTCAAAAGCATCATTCCATAGCAGAGACGCACAGAGAGGACAACAGAGCTCACCCCGTGGCTGCCAGGAAGAGGTGGAAGGGAATAGGTACAAAATAGGCCCGGAGGCAGGTGTGATGGTGCACACCTTTAATCCCAGAGCTCAGGACACAGAGGCAGGCAGAGTTCTGTCAGTTGGAGGCCAGCCTAGTCTACTTGGTGAGTTCTAGGCCAGCTGAGATTATATATTGAGGCCCTGTCTCAAAGTTGTGTGTGTGTGACTGAGACCACACCCATCCTCCCCAGACTCATTCTCATAAGCTTGTTTTTCTATCTATAAAACCCATCTTTAAGGGAGGTGTCACATGTACTTTACAAAGCGTTTCAATGTGTCACGTCTGATCTTTATTTGACTTGCTCTGCGCTTTATTGTGCACACGGGACTGAGTTAATTATCGCCGGCAAAGTTTCCACCAAATTGTGCTGTGCCTAAATACTCCTAAAATAAACCACTAGGGGTCAGACTCCCAGTGTTTGAACAACACTGGATACTTTGTTGCGTTTAACTGAACTGCCTTCTTGCCTCCTGTGAACCATTACTCTGCTGGCCACGGTGGCCACAGAGACGCCTGCATGTATGTGTTTGTTTGTGTATTGTAGATCTAAATATATGTGTATGTGTTCGTGTATGTGTTCGTACATGTTTGTGTGTGTGTAACACCCCTCAGTAACCTACCTCTTCCAGCTAAGCCTTCCTTCCTAGAGTTTCCTAAACTCCTCAAAGTAGAGCCGCCAGGTGAGGGACAAGTATTTACAACCTGAGCCTGTGGATATTCATATTCAAAGCATGACAGTCACCAGCAGACAAGCCCTGCTGGGTCCTGTGAGCACCCATGGTCAGGAATCAGTTGGGAACTGAGCCAAAGACAGATCTTACAGGCTGATCAGCCCAAGAGAACTTATGCCAAATGGCAAGCAAGAAGTCTCCAACAAAACTCACCCGTGCACACAGTCAGGACAGGAGCAGCACAGAGCGGCAGCCAGCACTGGAGTCATACTGCAGAAGACGTCAGAGAAAGACCCGCTCAATGGAACCACCACCCTTAGAGCCCAGTGTGCTACCAGAGCACCTATCTGATGGCACAGCTCGGGTGTTCCCTGAACAATGCCCCATTGCTGCACCTGCAGAGATGGCTTCCTGTCTCCCTCACCGCCTCACAGTCTTTCCAAGTAGAGGAGATCAGAGCACCTCTGTTCTGGTGACCTGAAAGAGCCCCGTGCCTGTTTTCCTCAGAGATTCACCAGCCTTCTGGCTGAAGGGATGCACAGTACATCTGAAGTATTCAGTTTTGAGTTAGCAATACCATTTGTGCAAAGTTGAGACCCTGTCTCAAAAAATACTGAAGTAAAAAGAGGAAGGAATAATCATCCACACTGCCTGTCCAGGCTAACCCCCACTGATCCGCCAATCCTGCTGTTCCCTTAAGTGAACATGAAGGTTTCTCCTCCATCACAATCCCACCTCCCACAACCCATCTCCCACTGAACTCAGTGTCTTAACTTATTAATTTTACAGTGCTGAGAAAGGAGCCTCCCACGTGCTAGACAAGTGCTCTACCCCAGTTAGAGTGTGCAAGTCCATTCATTTCAACCTTTAAAGGCTCAGGAGTGAGGGTCACATATGCTCCAAAGCATCTTCCTCAAGCTTCTGCAGACCGGGCGTACATCGTCAAATCTTATCAACCAAATGTATGGCAAATGTATAGCCTCTCTCTCCAAAGCACTAGATCCGATTAGGGAAGAAATGGGCACAAGTCCCTCTCCTGCGCTCCTCTGGGAGGTGTCTCCAATGGGGCAGAAAACAGCGAGAAGCCGCAACCTCAGGCCTGTGCAGGTCAGACTCTGGACGACGAATCTACAGAAACGCTTTGCCTGAGAAGCCCTTCCTCCCTGGGTGGGCAGTGAGTAGCCAGAGACAAACTCGGGCTTGAGGGAGCTACATGAGGGTGGCCACGCCTCACCCCACTGCTGGAAGAGTACAGTGCGAAGTTGGAGGTTTTGGCTATGTCAAGCAGGTTCCCACGTCCCCAGTGAGTTCGCAACTCTGTATGCCACTCCTCAAACCTGTATTTGCCAATGTTTCCCTTCATTTGAATGCTTGGTTTTTGTTGAATAGCTTAGAATAACTTTTGCCTAGTGCTTTGCAGAGGATGAATAGAATCATCTGAAAAAAATGTGACCACTTATTTTTATTAACACACATTAACTGTACATGTGAGGTTCGGTGTAATACTTCCAAATACGCTCTGTGTTCGATGGCCAAGTCCAACCTTTTCCACCCAATCCCCACTTCACAACCCCTAGCTATCACTAGTCTCCACTCAGACTGACGTCATTCCAGCTGCCATATATGAAAGCACACGTGATATCTACATGCCTTCCTCTGTCCGGCTTGTTTCACTTAACACAGTGGCCTCCAGTTCCAGCTGTTTTGCCACAGCTGGCACAACTTCCTCCGTGTAGCTGTATAATACTCCATTCTGAATGCATACGTGCTGCATTTTTCCTTAGGCGTTCATCAGTTTTTGCACCACCTACACGGATTCCATAACTTAGTTATTGAGAGTTTCCCCAGGAAACGTGACGAACAGGCATCTCTTTGGAATGCTGACTTCATTTCCTTTGGACATAGTCTGAGAATCAGGATACCTGGATCATATGGTAGAGTGGAGGAGCCTCTAAGTGGTTTCCAAATTTTGTATTAATTTGCATTCCCTCCGGCATTGTACGAGTCCCTTTTCTCCGTGTCCTCTCTAGCCTCTGTTATTGTTTGTACTCTGCGGTTAAATCCACACACCTCCTGCAGGGCCCCCTAAATGAACAGGGTGCTAGAAATGACTGCAATACACCCTTTCTACCACTAGATGTCAAGCGAACGCGGTGCTGCAGAATAAAAACACTTGCAGGCGGACCCTGTGGTGTGGGCCCAGCACTTGGAAAGTGGAGTAGAAGGATCAGAAGTTCCGGATCCTCAAGCACATAGAAAGCGTAAGGCCTGCCTGGGACACAAGAGTCTCTGTCTCAAAAACCTGAAAACTTACAAGGGAAAACGGTGTGTAAACAATTATCACTGTAAGGTAAAAATAAGGGTGGTTTTTAAAACTTAAAAACTGTTTCTTTTCAATTTACATTTATTTACTTATTTATTGCTCGGTGTGTATATGTGTGTGTGTGTGTGCCCGCACAAGCGTAAGCTCATGCACATTTGTATGTACATGCGTGAGCATACATGCACCATAGCACATGCATGCCCCATCAGGACATATGGAGTCAGAAGACAGCTTGCAGAACCATGAGGGTCCTGGGAATCCAACTCAGCTGGTCAGGCTTGGCCGCACCTTTACCCACTGGGCCATCTCACTGAGCCCACATTTCTATTTTAGATGTTATTAAAAATCAGCAACTAGCCTGGTGGCTCTTGCCTTTAATCTCGGCACTTAGAAGGCAGAGATGGGTAGATCTCTGTGAGTTCCAGGCCAGCCTGGCCTCATGTAGCAAGTTCCAGGCCAGCCTGCTCTATATGCTGACACACTTTTCTCAAGCAAACAAAGAGCGCCTATCTAAACAGGCAAGGGCAATGGGAAACTGCAGCCCCGGCCCACTGCTCAGTAGGAACGAATATGGCTCAGTTGCTGTGGACTTAACGACCCCTGGGAAGTTAAAGGCAAGAGGCACTGCAAACTTCCTGACAGCACCTGACAGGTGCTTCTTAGCACCATGAGTCTGCCACCAATGACTGTCTATAGTTTGCCCGGGGCTTTCCACCAAGCAGCCATACCTGCTACCCGCCTAGCCAGCTAACCCTGGGAATCTGAAATGCTCTCAGTGAAGAATCTAAGTCTGTTGAGCTGTGAAGGGACAGAGAACAGCCTCCAGCTGCCCACAGGACATCCATGGGTCTGACTGGCGGGAGTGGGCCTTCCCACCTCCTCTCCTCTCTCGGGCTCTGAGAAGGATCCTCCCTAAGAGGCTGGTGGCAACTCTGGGACTTGGGGCCAGGAAAATAGGAGAGGTCCACGTATGCCTTAGGATAAATGATTTAAAATTTACAGTGGTGTACAAAATTTACAGTGGTGTATCAAGTGCCAGCCCACTCGTGAAAGGGGAACTGTGGCTGCCTGCTTGTCAGTGAGAGGGAGACTGCTACGGTTTGGATGTGTCCCCAGGGTGCATGTGCTGGAAGCTTCAGTAGTATTGGAAGGTGGTAGGCCCTTTAGGAGACATGGCCTCCTGGGAGGGGTGGTCGTAGCAGACTCCGAAGTGATGGGTATAGGTTTCACAGGAGTGGGCTAGTTTGTACGAGAGTAAGTTGTTATGAAAAGAACAAGCCCACCCTCACTGGTTCATGTCTTTCCAAGTGGCACACTGCCCCTCTTATGCCTGAGTCTTTCTACAGTGTGACGCCATTTGTCATGTAACAAAAAGGCCTTTACCAGAGCCTGAACGAACAGAGCTGCCCGGCATCGGATCTTCAGCTCTAAAACAGTGGGAGAGTGATTCTCTCCTCTTTATAAAATAGGCAGTCTCTGGTGTTTTGTTACAGCAATGTGGATCAAAATGGTGAGGCTAGCACCACTTCATTCCTTTTGACACTGATTTTCTAACTCTTGCACACACTCACAGCTGTGTGTGTCTGTGCGTGCCTCTCCATGTAAAGACCAGAGGAGGGTGTCAGGTGCCCTTCTCTCGCCCTGTCTTGTTTCTTCAAAGCAGGGTCTTTCCCTAAACCTAGAGCTCACATTTCTCAGCCAGGCCTGCAAACCCCAGAAGATCTGTCTCTTACCACTGTGGTGCTAGGGCAGCAGACACAGGCAAGATCATGTGCTTGGTGCTTGTTCTAAGGGTAGGATTCAAACCCAGGCTCTCCTGACTGTACAGCAAGCACCCTTAACCATCAATCCAGCTCTCTGGCCCCAAGTCACATCTTTTTTTTTTTTTTTTTTTTTTTTTGAGACAGTGACTTTCTGTGTAGCCCTGGCTGCCCTGGACTTGTTGTGGAGACCAGGCTAACCTCAAACTCAGAGATCTACCTTTACCTGCCCCACCCATGCTGAGATTAAAGGTGTGTACCACCACGCCAGCCCACCATCTAGAGCAAGCCACAGGATTCTGATTCCTCCTCAGCTTTTCAGATGTCAGGTCCTCACATGTAGCTTTTGCAAATCAGAGCAACCAAGGCTATTTCTGTTTGGGTAGAAAAACAAATAAAAGAAATGAAGCAATTGTTTGAACTGTCATGATGACAGCCAAGTAAGAGCAGAATCTGTGAATACCCAGATAACTGGGGTGGAACGACCCAGGTGAGTCCACAACCTGTGACTGTGAGCCTTTAACCACCAGGCCTTAGCTCACTCCTGGACCCGCTCCCCGAGCGTCCTTCTAGGTGATCAGACTGCAGCTGCCTCGCTATTTATTTATTTACTACTCATCAATAAAATTAGATATATCATCCCTTCATGAATGCATCGATGGTGTCTTATATTTATACTTTTTTTTTTTGGTTTTTCGAGACAGGGTTTCTCTGTTGTAACTCTGGCTGTCCTGGAACTCACTCTGTAGACCAGGCTGGGATTAAAGGCATGTGCACCACCGCCTGGCTTATATTTATACTTTTTAAAAACATATACCTTATATCTATTCTTCTATATATATGCTTTTTATACTATATTTATGCTTGTGCTTTCTGATAACATATTGTGTTTTCTGTGTGTAGGTCAATCTATAGAAATACAGTAATTTTTTTCTTCCACGTGATATTTTCTCTGCTTCCTTAGAACTGTACCTCCAAAATCTATGTTCAAATTTCTCCTTTCCAAACACTCAGCCAGTATGCTAGAACTGGCGACTCCGGGGAGCACTCCTCTGCCGCTGACCCTGACCGGGTAGTAGTAAGTACTCAGGCTTTGCAGGCTTGTAGTGTACATGGCTACAGACTGGTGCACAACAGACACCCTGAAACAAATGGGTAGGGCTATGTTCTGCACAGCACCATTTGCTTACAGAATGTCCCTGTGTGACATGGGCTGGGGCAGTGAAAGTTCCCCCATCATCACAAGGCCAGCAGTCCCCAAGCCCAGTCGCACATCCTGTCACAGTCTCTGGTTGGCCATCTTGGCAGGGCTCTAACAAGGCCGCAGTCAGATCATGCCGTTCAAGGGCTGCCGATCTAGCAGCTGGGTGCTGCTGGTGCTGGGTGGTGCTAGGAAGACACGGTGGGCGGTGGGCAGCTGTGAAGGAGGGCTTCCCAACCTCCAAGTGACAGCATGTTGATGTGCAGTGCCTTCCAGGCTTCTGCTGAGTCACAGTTAGTAATGTCCCACTGGCCAATCTGCGTGGCCAGGTCCAAGGCCAAGGTCGGAGCAGAAAGCCACACTGTGCTGGATTGACACACACACACATGAAATCCCAGGGCTGGCTGGGTTGACACACACATGAAATCCCAGGGCTTGCTGGATTGACACACACACACATGAAATCCCAGGGCTGGCTGGGTTGACACACACATGAAATCCAGGGTTTAGGAGGCTGGGGCAACCCTGGGCTACACAATGAGCCTCTGCCTCAAAACAAAACAAAAATTACATTGCAAAGGGGCCAACAGAAGAGTGCTGGCCTCACATGCATAATCCCCCTAATCCAATCCCAGTACTGCAAAAGAACTAAAAATGGTGTGGGGAATGTCAACAGAAGGGGACAGTCGATGGCCATTTGGCGGTCCTCTGTTCCAGTGAGTTCTTGTTTAGACTTTGTTGTTGTTTTATAACAACATGTCTCATGGCCTCAAACTCCTGATCCCCCTGCCTCCGATCTCCGAGGTGCTGGGATTACAGGCGTGCGTTCCATCTGTCCCAGCTGTTCTAGCCTAAGGTGTGTGGAGCTAAAAGTAAATTCCCAAGTGGGAGAACAGACGAATCCAGAGGAACCCAGATGGAAACAGTTTAAGATGGAGTTTAGGCCAGGGCAGAAAGGAGGCTGGCAAAGCGAAAACAGATCAGGTCACAATCAGGGCATGAGTTCCGAAACATCAGCTGTCTAGGAGCCAGAGGACAGGGCAGCTGCCCTGCTTCAGAGATCACTTCTGGTGGTTTATTAACTCCTGAGATATTCGCAGAGGGATATGAGTCCCAGTGACCACAGAGAGTCGAGAAAGTAGGTGATGTCACCCAAAGACAGTGATCACAGACCAAGATTTAAGGCACCCAAGACAGCACATCCAGACCTGAGTGAGAGTGAGCAGTCAAATGGTAACTCCACGGTCTGCCCCAGGCTGTGCTGGTTCCTGCAGGACTTGTAGAAATGCAACAAGCTGCAAAGCCTAAGAAATAATGCTCTCAAGTCTACAGGCAACGTCGGCACTTGGCTTACCGAGTTTCAGTGCTCCCTTCACTCTGAAGGGCTTACCTGAGACCTAACACCTGCTGGGCTCAGGGCTGAACAAAGGTGAAGCAGGGAGACATGGGAAAGTCCTCTCCCTACTGCATACTGCCCTCCACCTAAGACGGCAACAAGTTTCTCACTGTGCCTCCTGCTAAGAAGAGATCAGTCTTGGGTGACATTTTTTCATGCACTAAGATCTACTGTCACATGGTATGAATTCTGATAATAACTTCTTCAACATCTTTCTTTTCTTTTTTTTAAGCCAGGGTCTCCAGCCTAACCTGGAATTTACCATAATCCTCCTGCCTGAGCTTCCCAAATTCTGGGACTACAGATGTGAGCCACTATGCCTGGCTTCTAACGTCTTAATAGTTTTTAAAAGGCCAAGTTCTCCTATTCTACTTTCCAAATCGCTGTGCACCATTTCTACCATTCAAGATCAGTTGCCAAGAGTAGCAGTACATAACTGTAATCCCAGTACTTTGTAGGAAGAGGCAGGGAGGTTGTAAATTCCAGGATAACCTGGGCAACACAGCGTAGTTAAGGCCATTCTGAGATACATTAACAGGTATCATCTCTGAAAATACAGAGGGGGCATGCAGTCGATGGTAATGTCCTACAGTCAAGCTAACATACATAGGATTTTCTAAGACTGTCTGAAATAGGTGTGTTTGTGTGTGAGTGCATGAGTGTGTGTGTGTGCATGTGTGTGTATCGGTGAGTGTGTGTGTGCGTGTATCAGTGTGTGTGTGTGTGTGTGTGTATCGGTGAGTGTGTATGTGTATATCAGTGAGTGTGTGTGTGTGTGTATTGGTGAGTGTGAGTGTGTGAGTGAGTGTGAGAGAGTGTGTGTGTGTGTGTATGTGTGTGTGCCCATGCATGTGTGTCACGAGAGCAGGTACCTGAAGAGGCCAGAAGAGGGGTCAAGTGCCCTGGAACCATAGTTTTATATGCAGTTGTCAGCTGCCCGAGATGGGCGGTCTGAACGCAGGTGTCCTTCAAGAGCAGCAAGTGCTCTTACCACCGAGCCAGCTCACCAGGAGAATTCCTGCTGTAAAATTTTTAGAAGAATCAGAATAAAGCCAGACCCAGTGGCACACTCTTGTGATCTCATCATTTGGGAGGTAGGGGTTGGAAAATCAGAAGTTGAAGGCCACCCTTGGCTACATATAAAATTCAAGGACAGCCTGGGCTACATGAGACCCTGTCTCAAAAAAATAACAATATTAGCATCTGGGGAGTAAGCCAAAATACAAGGGTGGAACTAATGACTGGGGTGGGGAGAGCTATGAAAAACATTATCGGAACAAACAAGCAAGAAGAAGAAAGTGTCGCCAGGAGAGTTCTCTTTTAAGGATCTACAGAACATCTGTAATGGGCATGAGGAATCTTAGGAGGAGAACTGTCCCATGTTTGAGGCCAGTCTGGGCTACACAGTGAGTTCTAGGTCATCTAGAGCTATAGTATAAGGCTCTACTAAAAACCTACTAATACTTAGAACGGTTCCAGACTCTGAGACAAGAAACGTCACCCGAAGTGGCTGCACAGAGCTCGTGTGACACTGAAGAATGAGGACCACTGAGAACAGCAACGCTAGGATGGCTCTGAAGCTAACGTCACTCGGAAAACCAGTGAGGAGTCTAGACCTGCTGAAAAGCTGTCACCATCCAAGGACACAATGTCCAGGCATGTGACCAGCCCACCAGGGAGGAGATACTATAAGACAGACCGGTGTGCCCCTCCACTCAGCAATCAGACTACTGAGACGGGGATCTCTAAAAATTCAAAATTTCTCTGAACTCATGCTGAGGGAGGAAAAAGGCTGAAGCTCTGGGGCCAGCCCAAGGAGGAACCTGGCCCCCAGGAAGTGACTTCATGATTCTGCCAGCTCATCAGCCCACCTTGCAGAACCAGAAGCCAGACGATAAAGGCTCAGCGCTGGGTAGAACCTACCTTGACCAGGACTGTTCAGTTGTCCTCTGTTTAAACCTAAGCCTTGTGTTAGGATCCCCAAAGACAGACATGGGGGTCACTACACTCTTTTTATTTGTTCTTCTTCCCCATGTAGCCACATTGAATAAATCTCCTTTCTCTGTTTTTCACTGTAACTCATGTCTGAAATCGGTGTACCAGGATGCATTGCTGAGCTGAGCTTGGGCTGCCGGAGCCCAGGTTTTGACCGCTGGTAAAGGATGCTTTTTCCAGCTACCATTTCCAAAGCTAGGAGGTCTGCAAAGCTTTTACATGAACTACTCAGTACGGGGACAGAAGATGACTGTCAGAGCATTGCTGTTCCTCCCGTCTGCAGGCCCTGCATCCTCAGGTTCAGCCAACTGCAGAAGGAAAATAATTGGGAAAATGGTTTTCATCCTTATGGGACACTTGAGGACTGTTTTCTTGTCATTGTCCCTAAACAGGGCAGCACAGCTACTCCGTGGCATTTGCATTGGATTGGGAATCACGAGCCATCTGGAGATGAGGGAAAGGCTACAGGGGGTAATAGGTTCACTACAGATCCTATGGCCATTCCTCCAAGGGACTTGGCCATCTGGAGATGAACTACGTACTTAATACAAGACTTCCGAACTTCTACTCCTAGAAATATAGTGGGCCAGAATTTCTGAAGAGACTCTTTATAAAATCTTTACATGGGAGTAAGAATAATTATTATTTTTATTTATTTTATTATTATAATAAATGTTTTTTATGATTTATTTATTCTGAGTAAGAATAATCACTATGCGCCGGGAGTCACAGCAAATGAAAATCTTTAAGGCTCACCCGTTAACCAAAACATGTTTCTAATGGAAGGAAGGACAGAATCTGGGTTTACATAATAGTAGAGCACATACTTACATATACAAGGCCCTAGGCTCAATCCTCAGCACCAAGAAAAGGACTGGAATATACACATGGCAAAAAGTCCTATGGAAAGTTGACCCACGTCATATGCCATCAGCAGATCAGCAGCAGAGCAGACACCATTAGACACATACCATGACTCACTAATGCCCAGAACACTGGCAGCCCCTAATATTGGCATGGTACAGAGCACCAGGAATTCTGGCTTAGTGCTGGTGAAAATGCATAACAGTACAGAGACTGTGGAAGTTAGTACGGTACCTCTTTATAAAACTGAATATATTTTACCATTTAATCCAGGAAGTCACGATCTTCAGTATTTATTCAAAGGAGCTGAAACACGTCCACACTAATCTGCATTGACATTTATAGCATCTTTATTCCTAATTTCCAAAACTTGGAAGCAACCAAGGTACTCTTCATGGATCATGGACTTCAGTGTTAAAGTGTGACAGGCCATTAAGACATGAAGGAAGCTTAAATGCAAATTGCTAAACGAAAGATGTCAATTGGAAAGAGCTACAAACTACCTGACTCCAACTATGTAACGTTCTCAAAAAAGACAAATCATGGAGATAGCAAAAAATCAGCAGCTGCCGGGGATCAGGGGGAGGCAAGAACACCAGAGCTCAGAGCACTTTAAGGGCAGTACAACTACTCGGTTTGGCCCTGTAACAGTAGACACACATGAAGGAAACCCACGGAATACACGGTACTGGAAGAGAACCTTAACGGGCAACCAAGGGCTCTGGGTAACAATGATGTATCAAGGTAGTTTCACCTCTTGTAACAAATTACCAGTGGGAGAGGAATGTTGAAGGTGGGAAGCACTGAATTCTGGGAAGTCTGAGGGATGTGAGCAATCGCTACGCCTTCCTCTCTACCTTGAATATTGAATCTAAATCTGAGTCTAAAATATCCCTAAAAGCTTGAAACTAGGAGTGCCAGTGTCACTGAGACTCTGACGACATGTAAACATAACTCGTTCTGCTGAGAAACCACGTCGATTGAAGGCTAGCATTCACATGGGCTCACCCTCCCCGCTCACTCACCAGTGTAAAGGCTCTCTTCACAACAGGACCCCCTTCCCCGGTCTGGTTCTTGTTCTGTTCTGGTCAACCTTACATCTGGCCTTTACCGTCTCGGCTGTCCCATGAAAACGGGCAAATGCAGAAGTCACAGCCGGGGGGTCTGAGGAGTGACAAGAATGGAGAGGACCAGGGCCTTCTAATTACCTCTAGACGTGCGAGCCAGGCCTACCTGATGTTTTCCAGGGCGTTGGTTATCTGCTGCTGCTCAATGTCATAGAGTTTCACCTTGAGGCCTCCACTGGCAAACAGCATAGCCCAGCTCCGACCAATGAGTCCACTGGGGAGAAAAGCCGAGAAACGATTCAAGTTCATTTACTAATCCAACCACTTTTCACGTCTCACCTAAAGCAACGATAAAAAACATACAACGTCCTATTCTTTAATTTAATAAATATCTGAACATTTAATAAATATCTGAAAAGTACACGTCTTGATAGTGTTATCTCTTTAAACCAATCTGCTTCCACCTGCACTGCGCATGCGCAAAAGCAAAGCCGAAGCTGAACCGTACAGAGACTTTCCTTGCCATTTTCTCTAAATGGCACAGTGTGACAACTGATTACATAGTCCTTGTTGTTGGATCGGGTGGAACAAGAAGTCTAGAAGGATCTAAAGATGTGTGCCGCCTCTGCAAACACTGCCACTTTTATTTACATAAGAGACTTGAACATCTATGTTGCCGCCTTCTGGGGACTTAGAGGCCCTCACTCATGAATATTGAGGGACAACTGCATTTTCCCTCTCTGCCCGCTACCTCCAGATAATTACTGCACTGTCACCACATTTGAGCATGGAATAGGTGCCAGACACCATTAGACACTTTCCAGGTCTCTCCTCTGTGAATCTTTGCAATAACCCTAGACAGTAGATGCTATCTGTTTCTCTTTTATACTCGAGGAAACAAAGGCATCAAGGGGTTAATTCCAGGCTGCCCTGTGCTGTGATTAAGGGGAATGAAGCCAAGAGGTCTGACAAAGGAGTCCTTACTCTTTCTTTAGCTTGTTTTGTTTTAATAAAGAAGAGTTGGGGCTTTTATCAAAAGGAATGTTTAATATAGATTCCAAGCATTCGGGTTAAGAGAAAGAGAGGCACTAAGAAAGAAGGACACACCAGAGTGTGTGGGTGTGAGCACCTCTAAGAAGAGCCCCCCACAAGATCTAACTTGTGTTTTTCTTGCTTCCAGACAGGGTCTCCTGTAACAGCCCAAGCGGGCCAGCCTAGGAAAACTCTGAACTCCTGATTCCTCTGCTCCCATCTCTGGAGTGCTGGACTCCAGGCATGTGTGTCACCACCGGGGTTGAGGAGCAGAGCTACATCCTCTCCTCTGCTAGACTCTCTCTACCAGATGAGCAATGAGCCCAGCAAGAGTCTTTACCCACCCACCCTTCCAGACTTACTGAAGAACAAAAGGATGAAAAGTCAGTTTGCATGGGGTTGTTCAAAGGACTAAAAACAAAGTTGTAAAACACAGCTGGGAAATACACACACACACACACACACACATATACATATTATACCTGTTATCCCAGAACTTGGGGGCCAGCATGGGCTACATAGTAAGGAGTGTATCCAAAAATAAAAATAAAGTCCAGAACACATCTAGGGTCCAAATTGGCTTCTAATCCCACTCTGAAATCAAAGGGAGTAGGGCACCTGGGAGAAATGAATAGTTCTAGGACTGAGCAAGCAAGACAAAAGATGACCCTAGAACAGTTCGCTGCGCCAGAAAGCTGGGAAGTACCTGGCCCAGCATGTCAAAGGGACACACACACAACCAGTGGGAGAGCACCCAGGGGCCAACGAAATGAAATCTGGTAGTACTATATTACACAGAAATGAATGAACAAATAGAAGTACCCTTGCAGAAGAATTCCAACAATTTATGCAGCTCCAACACCCTCAGAGACACAAGGTCACATTTTGTGATAACTATTGTTCTTGGTTGTCAACTTGACTACATCTGGAGTTAACTAAAACCCAAGTGTCTGGGTATACCTGCAAAGGGGTTTTCTTAATTAAATCATTTGAGGTGGGAACGCCCACCTTTAATCCAAATCTTAGAGCTGGGAAGATACTTTAATCTGTGGCAGCTCTATAAAGGACATGGAAGGAGGAAGTATCTGCTCTTTGCCTGCTCGCCCTCACTCTCGCTGTCAAGTTCATTCCTTCACTGCCATTAGAGCCTACGTCTTCAGGATTCTGGCGTGTACTGAAGACCAGCTGAGACATCTGGTCTCGTGGACTGGACAACTACTGGGTTCTCGGATGTTCCGTTGGGAGACAGCCATTGTTGTAGTAGCTAGGCCACAGCCTCTAAGCCATACTAATAAATCCCATATATATATGAATATGTGTTATATATTATACATATTCATTCTATCTGATCTGAACCCTGACTAAATCACCCTCCGTCCACTCCTAAATGCAGCTTCTGTAAAGCCATCTCAAAGGCACAATAAGGAAGGAAACAGGGAATAAGCGGAGAAGCCTGGCAAACACAACCTCAGCTAGGTGTTCAAGGTCACTGTCAATCATGTTGAGTCATGCTGACTGTTCACCCCCTTGATGTGCTGAGATGAGAATGGCCCTTGACCTCTGAGCCCTTCCCACACAGCCTCAGTCTAATCAGGAGCAAAGTATTAGAAGAACAAACAGAATTCAACTTTCTGCCTAGGGTTCTTCAAAACTGTCAAGGTCACCAAGAACAAAGAAAGTGATAAGAAATTGTCACAATCTAGAGGAGCTGATACGGACACAGCAAATGAGTGGCCTTCTGCATCAGTGCGGGATGAGCTCTGGGGCCTCTGCTCTCGTCCCAGTAGGAGGCTAAGCTCCTTGCCTAAGATGGCACAGCATTTGTATGGAACCTACGCCCATTCCCTCACATCTTAGATCCTGCCTTGACTTACACACCTAAAACAATGAAAATGCTATTGCACATGGCTGTCATTTTACACTGTTCGGAGGGTAACAACAGGGAAAAGTCTGCACGTATGAAGTCAGGCACTTTTTTGTCAATTATTTTCAGTCCCTGTTTGGTTGAATCTGCAGACATGGAGCCCAGGGACACAGAGATGTCAAGACAGTTTCCCCTGGAATTGCAGTCAAATGCCATTGTGGGACCATCTTCTGTGTGCAGGCAGGCATGGGAGGGGCTGAGAGTGCCTAGGAGCAAATGGCAAATACAAAATCCTTGCTTCCATCTTAATCCCAAGGACTTGGGGGGTTCACTAGATGGTAACCCAATCCTTCTGGTGCATATCTCAGTGTGCAGATAAAATTTCAGTTAATTTTGTGCAGGGAAGAAGGGAAAGTGGTGCTTATTAGCAGTGTGACTTTGTTTTGTGCTTGTTTGACAGGATGAACTCCGTGCTGTGGGAACCTTTGTAATCTTGGCACTTTGTAGAGCTTGATAAGTGTCAGTTGTTGACAACAAAAAAAGCTGACATATGCTAGTGATAAAGGTCAGCAGCACTTTCTATGGGGTTAACACTAGAACAGTAAGTTTGCTGGAGATATGCAGAGTGCCGGCTGTATGCCAGGCTCCACTCCAGCTCCTGACCAGATGGAGCTCACAGTGGGCAGAAGACAACCAACTAACAGGAGTGCTGAAAAAAAGGAAGTAGACGTAAGAAGGGTCTTGAGTGGGAAGTAGGGAATGGAGGCAGAGGAAATCTGAAAGCACCACCAGGGACTGTCTCACTGGGGAGTTGCAGGGGTGAAGGACCAAACCCGAAAGTGTCTAGAAGTGTCCCGGACAGAGCTGGTGTGTGTTTTCAGGCCCAAGTGGACAGGACGGCACCACTAGCGTGCACATATTAGGAAAGAGTGACAGAGGAGGAGGTCAGAGGAGGGCAGAGGGCTGATCTCATTACATAGATAGCGACTCAGCAGCCAAGGCAGGATTTAGGCTTTTAATCTGGATGTGATGGGTGGCTGGAGGGAGGTTTCATATTGCAGATGTGAACTGACCAGTTTTAAAAGTTTAAGAGGAGTTGTCTGGAGCGGGGCATGGTAGTGAATACCAGCACTCAGGAGGCTGAGTCAAGAGGGTTGTGAATTTAAAGCTATTCTGGACAATACAGCAAGACCCTGCAACACACACACACCCCTACCTCAAGATGTCAAGATCCTGGACATCAACTGCAACTGTCACTCCCAGTCATCCCTGAGATCACTAAAGGAAACTTGTTGTACAAGTTTATTTTTAGTTGAGTTTAAATTGTTTTGTGCACCATTGGGTGAGGGGCTACTTAGGTCTTGGTGTTTTATATCGTCTGCAGGTGTTGGACTTATGTGAGGGATGTTTGATTGCTCATGATCTGCATGTGCTATCAGTAGAACACCTGAGGAGTTCTGTATCAATAAAAACACCTGAGCTGAGATGCTCAGGGTTCCACTGTGGAGTATGGCTTTGGCCATGACGGTGGTTCCTTCTGCTGAGGTCTGACAGAGTTTGCACGTATCAATGTGCCTCAGTGTCTCTCTTGGTGAGCCCACACAGTGGCAGACTACTACAGAAACTAGACACTCCACTTGTGCTGTCATGCTAAACTGGGATGTGTAGATGTGTGGTTGTATTTAGGGCATTTTTCATTCCTGGCATGTTCACCTTTGGATGGATCAACACGGCCTATCACAAGTCAAGGAATGTCTGTACATGGGCAAACATGGGAGTAAGGAGTGTAGAAGTCCAGAGGCTGTTACAGGATGTGATGTTTGAGTAGACAAGGATGGAAACAAAATGGGGGGGGGGGTTGAGAAGTGGTCAGCTGGGTTCTAGATGCATAGCTTCAAAAATAGTTGCTGGTGGTCCATATGATGTGCTAAAATCAAGGATGGTGCCAAATAACGTTTTAAGAACAAGAGTAAGATGTCATTAACTCTATTGATGAAGACTTTAGGAGAGACAATCAGGAGTTCAATGCAAGGTATTTTTAAGTGGGAAGCAGACATTAAAGAGGCATGGATCTCACGCAGAACTGGATAGAATTGGGTTCAGAGTCAAGGCCTGGCCTGAGGTGTCAATGTGGGCATTGCTGTATGGATATCTGCAAGATATGTGAGATTGATGAGATCTCCAAGGAAGGGAAGGTCAACATAGAAGCCAAAGGGGTGGGTGGGCTTTGGGACAGTCCAACTTTTTTTTTTTGTTTTAGATAGGGTCTCACTATATAGCCCTGGCTGGCCTGGAACTCATAACTTAACCAGGAGGATGTTGTAACTCTAGTGGGGAAGTGCCAGGCTGGCCAAATGACTCAGCAAGCACAAGTTGCTACACATATGCCTGACCACTTGATTTCAATCCTGATCCCACAAGGTGGCAGGAGAGAACTGGCTGCTGAGAATTGTCCTCTCACCTCCACATATAACCTGTAGCATGAACAAGTGTGATAGATAGACAGATAGAGATAGATAGATAGATAGATAGATAGATAGATAAATAGATGATAGATAAATGATAGGCAGATGATATAGATATATAGATGATGGGTGGATAGATGGATGGATGGACGGATAGATAGTGAGAAAGTGGGAAGGATGGGGGAGGAACCAAGGAGGCAGCACTCAACTCTGTTCAGAAGCCATTGATTCGGTTCAGATTTGGACATAGACCCAGTCACTGGCTTTAGCTGGATAAATAGGGATATGAATCAAGGTCAGAGCAGTCTAGGAGGTCTGATGTCAAGCAGAGCCTGCCCAGGGAGGGCCAAAAGAGTCTCTGGGTATAACTACCAGGCTCTCAGGAACTGAAGGGATAGGTGAGCATGCTAATATATTTGGCAGCATCTCAACTATGGGAGATTTAACTCCATGCAGTATCGATATCTTCTATAATTAACATAAGATGGTGACATTGCATATATACAAATTTTTAATCAAATGTTTAGATGTGCACTCATCAGTATGGTAGACTTTAACCAAGTATAGCTATTAAAATTTTAATTGCAGTCAGAGTTAAATTTCAGTTGATGACCAGAACTGAACATAGTTCAAGTACTCAATGTCCACATGTCACAACGGCTACCAGGTGGGACAGCAAGGTTGTGCAGACGTCTCTCTGTATCCACAGGTCAGACACTGGGAGAACTTGCATCTGTACTGAACATGCCTGACTTTTCCTCATCATTACCCCCTAAACAATAAACAACTATTTCATGGCATTTAAGCTATATTGAGTGAGGCATAAAGATGGGGGACATGAGAAGGAAATGGGCTCCTCATCCAGAAACTGGCTGAAGTCTCCCACCAATCATGAGTCGGGAATTCCATAACAATTAACATTTGCTGTGAAGCTCACTTACCTAGAGACAGTATTCCTTTTATACAGAGATTGCTTAAGTAAGAATGTTAAAATAGCAATGAGCCACACATAAGGCCTAAGTGTGTACAGCCTTCCTCCCACAGGTAACACATAATTTTCTGGAAATGTCACAAATCAGTGAAAGCATGTATTAGCTCTCTTCTGCAACCCTTGTGCCCTACAGTTTTAGATTATCAGCTGTAATTCCACCCACTGTACCTCAGGATCCACCCCACGATCTCATTGATGACCACAGCAACCCTTTCAGATGTATCTTCAGGAACCACCAAATTCTTTTTTATACAATAAAACAAAATACAAAACAAAACTAACAAATCAGGATCAGACAAAGCAAAGAAACAGAAGGAAAAGAGCCCAAGAGAAGGCACAAGACTCAGAGGCTCACTTGCTCCAACACTTAGGAATCCCATAAAAACACGAGACGGGGAGCCATAATACATATGCAGAGGACCTGGCTTAGACCCGTGCAGGCCCCGTGCAGGCCCCGTGCATGCTGCCTCAGTCTCTGCGAGTTCATACGTGCTCTGCTCGTGTTACTTTAGAGGCCTTGTTTTCTCTCTCTGTTTTCTCTGTGTCTCCCATCCCCTCTAGCTCTTGCACTCTTTCTGCCTCCTCTGCTTCAGGGGTCTCTGAGCCCTGAAGGGAGGAATCTGATGTAACATCCTGTTTAGGGCTGAGTGTTGCTAGGTCTCCCACTCTCTGCATAGTATCTGGCTGTGGATATCTATATGTGTTCCCATCTGTTGCAGGAGGAAGCCAGAAAACATCAAAATCTTACATACAGTTATTATAAAGACACTTAAACACAATTTTCTTTTAAGAAGCCCGCATCATGTACTTTTCTTTCCCTAGTGCTCAAATCTACATTAAAATCTCTACTTAAACTCCAACACTGCTTCATACTGACTGGCCTCAAAATACTCTTCTGCAGCAAAATCAAGAACCCCAGCTTTACCTAAATGGAAGTTTGGGGAAGACTTCCTCAGCTATGTCTCTAAGACACCCCATTGCCACGGACATTAACCATATAAGCCATATCTAGCAACGACTAGAGTTGACAGTATGGTGTGCATAGGCTCTATGCAAATACTTCACTATTTCATGAAAGAAACTTGAGCATCAGACGTTTAGTATCCTGTAAGGCTTAGGGAACCCATCTCCAAGGATGACTAGGGATGCTGAGCACATCTCATCTCTGTGCAAAGTTCTGTTAGACCCAGTCCTTCTAAAACATGAAGAGAAAGGCAAGCTACAGCTTGAAAATAAAGGTCCTGAAAAGAAGACTTATTTTTCTTCTTCAAACAAGCCCCCTACCTACATCCATCCTCTAAAAGGCCTTTGAATGTTATTTAAAGGTGTAAGACTTTCTGTTTCTCAATTTAAGGCCAGTGAGCATTCAAAATAGCTCTTAGCTCCTCAGCCATTACCTTTAAACACCTTTCTTCCCTGTTATCTTTATCAGAATGACGACTTATTTAACACAGAAGACGCCCCAGATGTCTACCTCCAGGCTATACTGTCACCGTGGGGGTTCCAGTGATATATTCACTCTGTGATGACTCAGATCCCAGGCTGGCCTGCAACTCTCTCTCTATGATCCAGCTGTGTTCCAACTCTTGATCCTCCTGAGTGCCAGAATTTCAGGTGTGTACCCCACCACACCTGGTGAGTTACAAAAAAAAAAAAAAAATTAAGGAACTTATCAGACCTAGATATGTTATTGAGTGCCTGAAATCCTACTATTTGGGGAGTAGGAGGTAAAGTCAGGAGGCCTAGGAGTTCAAGCGTAGCCTAACCTACACAAGACAGTCTCAAAAAAGTAATTAATTAACTAAAATTAATTAAAGAAGGAAGCAGGAAGGAAAGAAAGAGAAAAAAGAGAATTCTCTTTTACTTCTCTTTACTTCTTTACTTAAGAAAACACCAAAACCCCTGCCAAATGGCCCATCCCTCTGCACCTTGCCCAGTGCCGATCGAACCACAGCCACAGAGCAGCACACCATCAGACTCCTCTGTGCTAACACTGTGAAAGAGAGGAGATGAGACAGAGGAATGGTGGGCTGCAGACTCAGGCAAAGACCCAGGCAGGGCTGGCAGGCTGCACACACACAGAAGGATGTGGTCTCTCCATGGATCTATAAAAGTAAAGGCCAAAGACTCACATCAAGCAACCTCACTCAGCCTGGACTGCTTTTCAAAGCAGCTGGGCGGGGGTTGGCTCTGTTTGATCTTACTTCTTTATTATCCCTGCTGGATACTGCTGGGGAGCAAACCCGAGGCCTCCTGTACACTAGGCAGTCACTGTACCTGTCACTGAACTACATCCCTAACACAAGGGCTGCCTTTGTTGCTTGTGTGTATTTTGTGTAAGCCAGTCTCATTTTCTGATGAAGCCTTCCTGGTGTTAGGATTAAGATACAATGCCCAGTATCACCTATCTCTTCCATTTCTTTATTTTTATTATTATATTTTATGTGTTTTGTCTGTATGTACATATGTATGTGCACCATGTGTATGCAGTGTCTGAGGAGGCCAGAAGAGGGCACTGGATCCCCTAAAACTGGAGTGGCAGGTGGTCGTGAGCTGCTATGTGTGTGCTCGGAATTGAATCCCAGGCCCTCTGGAAGAGCAATCAGCAATCACTGAGCTGTCTCTCTAGCCATCTTCTGTTTCTCTAATGCAACTATTAGAGCATTCAGTTGCTTGGTGTGCCTTGCATTTGTAGGACACAAATGAGCATGGTCAGTTCAACACCACCCATCCCATAGCTGGAAAGTTCCTGCCTGTTCCCTCTGCTTTGTTGTCCCCCGTTGCTACATAATTAGCTTCCTGAAATTAGAGTTCTACCATCCTCTAACTTTATCTGAACTTCTAAACACCTGAAATCCAAATGACAAGAGCCCAAAGTAGAAAACAAAGCAAGATCCTTCCCATTTTTGATGTGTCTTAAAGCTTCAAAATTCCTAAATCTACCACAAAAGCTACCTCAGGACACAGCAGCAAAGCATTAGGAAAGAGTTCAGTAGCTTTATTACCAGTGCCAGCCAGCTTTGAATAAGCCCACTGTGGGTCCCTTTATTTACCCTTTTCAAGATTTGTCTTGTTATGTAGCCATAACAAGATGGCCTCAAACTTAGAGCAAGCCTCCTGCCTCAGTCTCCTGGGTGCCACCGCCAACCTTGACTCTAGCTACTTTTAAAATTATCTGTCAATTATCTATCTGTCTACAGGTACCTCTTTACTGAAGTTGAAGAAAAGCTGTACCTAATCTCTTGGTTTAAGCAAGCTACATAAAATTGGCCAGTATTAAATGTTTCCTAGGAAGGGCACATCAGTATCAGAGCTGACTCAGAGGCAACTAGTGTATCTACAATTGATTCTGTGTGTGGAAAAATTAACAGAGAGATTTTTCAGGAAGTACTTGGAGCAGCACTTTGAAGGAAATATCTGTCTCAGAAAGTTTAAAAAAAAAAAAAGTTTAAAAAATTTGCAGCTTAAGAGCCGCCCCAACCCCCGACCCCCATATCCCTAACTCAGCTGTTTGTCAACTGATGGCTTCTGCAGGTGGGGAAGGATCAGTATACTTTAGGGGTGAGGCTCTTGGTGAGTTAACCACCACTCCTGGATGGTTTTCATACCCTTGAGTATGTGGGCAGCACAAACTGAATTTTTTTTTTAAAGAAGACACATTGGGTCTGAGAAGGAGGGTGCAGAGGGTGAATATAATCAAAATACATTATATGAAATTCTTAAAGAATTCATTAAAACATCATATTAAAAATACAGTTGCCCCCAAAGTAAAACTCCAGAATCTTACTAATGAAGAAGACTGCAGAGTATAAAATCTTCTTTAATATTATACTAGCTAGTTTTATGTCAACTTGACACAAGCTGAATTAATCAGAGAGGAAGGAGCCTCAGTTGAGAAAATGCCTCCATAAAAATCAGGCTGTAGACAAGCCTGTAGGGCATTTTCTTAATTAGTGATTGATGAGGGAGGGCCCAGCCTACTGTGAGTGGTGCCATCCCTAGACTGGTGGTCCTGGGTTCTATAAGAAGGCAGGCTGAGTGAGCCATGCTGAGCAAGCCAGTAAGCAGCGCCCCTCCATGGCCTCTGCATCAGCTCCTGCCTCCAGGTTCCCGCTGTTTGAGTTCCTGTCTTCACTTCCCTCAGCGGTGGAACTGTCACTTGGAAGTATGAGCTGCAATAAGCCCTCTCCTCCCCAGGTCAGAGTGTTTGTCACAGCGACAGGACCACGACTAAGAGAAATCACACAACATCCTCCAAGGCCTGCATATATGAGGGGCTGGGCGATCTCTATAGGAAACATTCAAACATCTGTTGACTGGGACCAACTAAATAGGAATTAAAGTGCAACTATGGGCAACACAGTATCCGCACACGGGAAGTTTCCAGAAGCCAAATTTATCTTAGAGAAGACGTGCTAAATACGGTCTGGTGAAAAGAGGGTAGGAGAAAAGGCAGGCGCAGCCCAGTGCATGCACAGTACCTGCCTCTCAACAACCCCCACACCCACATCCACCCCAGACAAGTTTCTATCGTAAACAAGCTCAAGGTCTCGAGTAGGTTTACCAACACGGAACAGTGTGCAAATGAACACAGTGCTCCGCTTCCAGCGACTGGAAACCAGTGACCCCGCAGACTGAAGGCCTGGGAACACCACCCAAATGCCCATCTGTTCTCTATACTCATCTCTCTTCCAGTTACTAAAGTTACCATTTCCTCATTTTCCCTCTTTTGCTCCCATAGCCTCAGGCCATGTTTCTCCCCCTCCATCCTTAATTCCCCCAAGCCCACTCTTCCCCTCCGTTTTGAAACAGCCTGGCCCAGGAGCTCATAGGGTTAAACAGTCCTAAGGAAGAGTAAATTGCCTTGGTAGAAAAAGCAATAGAAAATAATTAAGGACAAATTTCTAGGTGGGTATGGACTGTGATCCCCGTACTAAGGGGACTTCGGGGAGAGATTGAGGTAGAAGGACCAGAAGTTCAAGGTCATCCTCAGCTACATAAGGTGTTTGAGGCCAACTTGGGCTACATGAGACCCTGTTTCAAAACACACACACACACACACACACACAGAGTGATGAACTTCAGAGCCAGGAATCTGGCACATGTTCATAGTTCTGGCACTTGGAAGGCGCAGGAATGAGAACCAAACAATCAAGGGCAGCCTAGGCTACATAGTAAGGTCCTGTATCCAATGGGGTAAAAATGACCTAGAGCACAGCTCAGTAACGAACTTACTCAGCGTTTGCAGGGCCCTGAGTTCAATCACTGCAAGGAAATGAAAGGGGGAAGGAAAGAGGAAAGGAGGAAGGGAGGGAAATGCCAGGGAGGGGACCAGGTGTAAAGGCACTTGCCATGCAACCCCCAGACCCCACAGAAGGGTATGAAGAAAACCAGTGCCACAAAGTTGTCTTCTGACCTCTACTCACACTGTTAACACACACACAATAAAAAAAAAAAAATTCATTTTAAAAAAACTTATCTAACTTCTTAAAAAAAAAAAAAAAAGCAGTGAACTCAGCGAGGTCTATTTCACTGTTGTTTTTGTTTGAGACTCTTGTCTGGTTGGCCTGGAACTTGAGACTCTCAAGTCTCCAATCCCGGGGATTACAGGTGTGCAGGTATACGGCCTTGCCAAGCTCCTCATCCAGGTTTTAAGGAATTGGTTTACACTCTGGGCACCATCTGTTAAATGGATGTTCCCTTGAATCACCTATGGGACCCTGAAAGACAGAGCTAGTACGTGAAAGAGAAGACAGGAATAAAGTTCATAGAAATGAGATGGGTGGCAGAAGGTAATAGATACAACATAGCTAGAGAGATGATTGATTGATAGCTGAAGAGCCAGATGAGAAAGAAGGTTGGGGAAGAGTGAGGGGAGGCCATCTTCCGTGTTCATAAGGGTGTGTGAGTAAGCAAAAGGCAGAGCTTCCACATTAGAAGTCAAACATCCAATGGATCTCGTGCGGTCCTTAAGATGTCCCAACCCTCTTCTAGCTCCCTGTCCAGAGGCTCAGAAATGACTGGCTGCTGAGTAGTTCCTCCTCAGGAGTCTATGAACCATCCACAACCAGACAATGCATGTTCATCCCACTTGGGACTGTCATGTGTAGGCAGGAGTGCTACTTCACTCCTGACAGGAGAGCTGCAAAAACCTAGCCCTTGACCGCAGTGTCTCTCACAGAAGGCGAAGCAGCACAATTCACCACAGGGGCAAAGTGCACTTTTTGATATTTCTTAGTCATTCAATCACAGGCATCCAATGGAAAGGACAAAGGTGCAGTTAAGTCCACAGTTCTGTGAGAGAGAAAATAGAGCAGGCATCCTGACACCTTCCTCCAAATGGCTCTAAAGAAAAAACCCTGAACTTGGGATAGGTCTGGAGGCAGGGCGACAGGTAGTCAAAAGCATCAACAGGGACATAAAGCCACTCCTCAAATACCTACCAATATTAGTTACTACGTGTTGCTGCGTGTTAAAGGAACTGGAGACAGCTAGGCAATGAAAAGTACACATAAACGACCCATCCTTATTGAAAAAAAAATAGCAATAAAAGAAAAAAGGGAGGAATGAGAACAGAAATCAGTGTGTGTGAGCTTGGGCTGCTAAAGTGACTCCGCCTCCCGCCTTGGGACACACATGCACAAGAGTGAGTTCAGCCAGGTGTCTGGACTGACAGGGATCTGCCTCCAGAGGCTTACCAGGCTAACCCGAGGCGCACATGAACCTCCTTGCCAACCCAGGCCGATCTCCATCAACTACTATCATCTGGGGTAAATCACTTGCCTGCGCTCTTAATTGGAATAAGAACCCTGTTTTCAAGCTGAGCACGGTGGCACATGCCAGCAATGCCAGTAATTGGGAGGTAGAGGAGGAGCAGGAGTTCAAGGATAGTTTCAGCTACATAAAGACTATGAGGGTAGCCTGGGTTACACGAAAGCCTCAAAAACATTAGGACACAGTTTCTCAGGATCATCGCCGGTGTTCGGTAAGTACTTGATGCCAGGCACCTCCGAGGGGCCTTGCACCATTGAACTGCCCAGCCTGAGCTGTCAGAAGTGAAAACCTCCGGGTGACCCCGCACCGACTTAAGGAACACATCAGCTCTCCCTCAGGGCTCCGCCAAGCCACGGACGCCACCTCGTCTCCTGCCAAGCTAGCTCGAGCGCGAGTGCGCTCCAGGAAGCGCCTGGAGGAGCGAGGCTCAGCCTGATGCCCACCCGAGACACCCACGGCCGCCCGCGCGAGGCCTCGAGTTCCGGACGCTGCCAGGGCGCCAGCCACTACAGCGCGGCGCCACTGAAACCTTTACCTGCCGACGATCACCACCCCGCCCGCTGCGGGGGACGCCATGGCAGAGCCGGGCCTGGCAGCACCGGGGCGCTAGCGGAGGGTGCGAGCGGTGCAGACCGGGCCGCGCGAGGGTCTGGGGCCGGGCGCCAGGGTGGGCGTGCCCGAGTCTCTTGCGGCCGCGCCTATTGGCTGCCAAGCTACAAGGCGGGGCTAAGGCGCAGGAGGGGCGGAGCCTGAGGGGCGTGGCGCCAGGTTGGTCATCCGGCCCATTCAGGGAACGTGGGAACTTGGGATTGTGGATGATAACAGGAAAGCCCAGATACCTCTGAGCTGAGCAGTTTTTAGTTTTCGGTTTCTAACAGGAAACCATTAAGCCAGTGTCTCTAGAAGCGGCTACTACTACCACGTCTGCACAAAGCCTTACCCCAGAGACACTTTCAAGAAAATGTCCCTTTAAAAGACCAGTTTGGCACTTTATTAAAGACGTTTGTTTCACTGTTTACACGCGACTTTACGCTGGAGATCCAGGTCTGGTAAGAGATATGCCGCCTGGCTTCAAGGATGTAAACTGAGGCCCAGGAACTGAGGGACAGCTACAAAGAGAAACTCCGGATATGTCACTCTGACAGACGGAAGGATATGTGAATTCTTTGTAGCGACAGCCACTGCCGGACTTCCTCCTTCCATGTGTGTTGTTAAGAAAAAGGGAAAGCCAGGCAGGGAGTGGTGGCAAGCACCTGCTCTCCCAGAACCTGGAGGCTGAGCCAGGAGTTCTGGCCCACACCAGGCTACATGAAAAGATAGCAAGACCTTGTGCCAAAAAGAATGTCTAGTGCCTGACTCCTGACTCTTCGTTGAGAACAGCGAACAAGAGGAATCACTGCATGGCATGAGTTTTGTGTCCACACGTCAAAAATCGTAAGTGGAAACACATTGTGACCAGAGGTTTGGGCAAAGCTGAAATCAGAACGCCCTGACACTGACAGATTCAGGGGAATAGACACTTAACTTATCCCCGACACACACACACACACACACACACACCCTTGTTGGGAATATGGAAAGAGAAACCTCTGAAGAGGTTAGGTTTCTAAACAATTTCACAAATTATCAATAAACATTTGAAGACTCTCAGCTTTGCTTAAAGGAAATGAAAAAGTAGCAGAAGGACAGCATCTTTCACCCACCAAACTAGCCAAATCGTACTGATGACCAGTCCCTCTCTGCAAGGGACTCTTGCAGGTGTACAACTCTTGCTTACAAAACCTACGGCAGCTTTAAACTGCATCTGGAGGAGAGGTTGAAATGACTACGGTAATACTATCTTGTCCTATTTTGTCTCTGCCTAGTCAGTCCTCAGCCTTTGACCCTCCAAAAGCCATATCTGCCTTGACAATGATTTTTCACCAGTGACTCTGACCATGCCCCAGGCATATTAATATTTGATGTTTGTGCAAGCTAAAAACTAAAATAACCAAGAGCAACTGTTTATCCCACCTAGTGATAATAAGACTACTACCACAATTGTTGAGTCAGTTTTGAAGCAAGTTTTATTAAATACTAGCCAGAATGATGGGTGCTGGCCAGATTCATTCTCAGGATTCCCAGAGAATGGTGATGAAATACATTAGTCAGGTGCTTATAAAGGTAAAAACCCATAAGACCACATTCGTCCAATCAGAGGCAAACATACTTCCTGACATACTTCCTGCCTACATATCTCTTCCAGCAAGTAATCAAACACATCTTGTGCAGTTGAGGCAACCAACCTTGTTTATAGAAGTGAATGCACATACCTTGTTACCTTATATGAACAGCCCCTCGTATTTCAGGAAGTTATTTGTCCTTGGGCAAGTGGGGCTTACAGGTTAGAGGTATATTTGCTTCATAGATCTCTTAGGCACAGTAATTAAAACTTAAAACACAGCTTTAACTCCCACAGAAATGTAAATAAAAAAGAATTTTCATGTAGTCTCTTGTTGGGGAAAGGGCTGCCTTGGCAATCTGCTTCATCTACAGGTGTTGACTTGATGAAAATCTGTGATTCAGATGTTTGCCTCCTCATGACCTGCACCTGCTCACTGCTCTCTGGCAGAGCCATTGTGGTTAAGAGCAAAGTTGCTGTGGAGGAATTCTTGAAGTCCCTCTCCCACAGTCTCAGGCACGAGGAGAGAACACTCTCCTTGGACTTTGAGCTCCCCTATCGTAAATGTGACATAGTTAGGCTGCTAAAGGATTGTGGGATGAAACTAAACTACAAATTTCCTTCATTATGCAAATTTGGATGGAGGAGATTTTCTATCAATAAAAACACCTAAGATCAGATGATCAATTGGGGTTCTGCTATCCAGGATGGTGCTTGCCATGACATGTGGTTCCCTCTGCTGAGTTCTGGCAGGTTTATATCTATCAAAATGTCTCTTTGTCTTTCTTGCTGAGCTCACACAGTAGCTACCTGCTATGGTGCCTGGAAAATACTGCTGAGCTTTTCAAGAAAACAAATGTTACCAGGCCATCCTGAACCCCTCACTGATGTGAACCCAGACTTGAGTATTATTGTAATTATGGATTTTGTCTTTAAAAACACTGTACCCCTGAGCTTGCACACCAAGAGACATTTTGGAGGCATGATCCCACTCTTGGTCTGGTCATTAATAAAAGACTAATATACTTTTAATTGGCTTAATTGGCATGGTTGTCAGTAAACATTTCTTGCAGATCATTTCAAGGTCACAGTAAGTCACTGGGAGAGCATCTGCCACAGCTCAGACTCCAAAGCCTCCATCTCCCAAAGCCAACAGTTTCTGAAACAGACACCAAAGAATTTGTGGGCCTGGGGTTTCCATTACAAAGTTTGCTGTTTAGGCAAACAGAAGCTCCAGCTGCTGCCCACCACCATCTCAAACAGTAGATCTTTCTTGTGTAGCTGTAGGATTTGGGGCTTCCAGAAGCCTTCTAAAAAGCTGTGCCTGGCAACAGTCATTTCTAATCTCAGATACACGGACAAGATGCTGAGGCAGAAGGATCGATTGATGTCAGAAGTTCAAGACCAACCTAGACAACTAGGAAAGACCCTCTCTCTAATTAATTAATTAAAACTAAAAAATTTTAAAGATTCTTTTGCAAATACTTTCAGACTGCTTACTTTTACTGTTTAAGAGACTGCACCTCTCAACCTGTAAGTCTTTTGTCAACAAAACAATACCAAGTTCATTTGTTGACTATCAACTAGGTGAAAATCTTAGACCCTCACAGTTACTAATAATTACAGAATTTAAAATACAAGTACTTTTTTGTTTATTTTTGTTGTTTTTGCATGCTGGAGATCAAACTCAGGACCTTTTGCCTACGAGGCCCATGTTGCACCATGAAGTTACCCCCCACCCCAACTTGCATGAACCTTTTGGCTTAGTTCCAGTTCAAAAATCTGTTTTATAGAAATATATATACATAGGGAGAGACAGAAAATAGTTTATTTCAAAATGATTTTTAAATGAATATTCATTTATTTAAAGTGGTTTTAAAGATAATGTGATTTTCAGAGGGTATCTGCTTCTGGTGAAGTTAGAGAGATAAGACTGGAATTCAAGCATTGAGTGCCTTCTGAACATGACAAGAAGACCGCCCACAATAGAGGATACAGTGGTCTTAGACACTGAGCAAAAGTCAGTGTGGGTGACTGTCGGTGTAGCCCAGTGGGTGGAGTGTTTGCCTAGCGTGCACAAAGCCCTAGGTTTGATCTCTGACACGACATAAAATGGAAGTCGTGGCTTGTGTCCCAACACTTGAGAAGTGGAGGCAGCCGGGTCAAAAATACCAGCTCAAGGTCATTCTTAGTGAAATATTGAGTTGGAGACAAGAGAGAAAGAGGCAGGGGAAAGGGTCCCAGAGGAGAGGGAGAGAAGTGGTTAGGTCATTCATTGGGCACATAGTCCTCAAATTAATGTAGCTCTTGGGAGACCCTAGATAGATCTTATAAGAGTGAGTTACTGTAAGGCGAACTTACACACTTCTCCATGCACATGTTTGGTTTCTTACTTCTTCGCTGTGTTGTGATGCAGCCAAGGGGGCGCCCAGGAGAGGTCCTGATTCGGGTCACTAATCGTGGACTTTTAGACTCCCAAATTGTGAGGTAATAAACGTCATCTGTAGAAAGCCCAAAAGCTTTCTAAAGAGCTCCTAAAAGCCTTCGTATAACCTGAGCTTCAGGAGCTTTAAAGGTGAAGGGGACACCTTAATGTCATGCAGAACACATAACGCAGGTTTTTGTCCACACCTGAGTCTAATTAACGAGTGACTTGGGAAGGCCTCCTCAGGATAAAAAAATGGCTGTCAGGAGGATGAACTAGAGAGTAAGAACTTCCAACCTCATCCTCCAGTCTTCTTGAGGGGAAAAAGGATTTGAAGACTGGCTTAACCATCAATAACCAGTGATTTAAGGAGTCATACATGCAGAAGGATGCTGCCATAAAATCCAGAAGTACGGGGCTCAACCTAGTGGTGAGCAAGAATGCATCCATTAAGTGAGAGAATGCAGACCCAGAAAGGCCAAATGCTCTACGTGTGGATCTTAGCTGGAAAACAAGGAAGGAGCCATAGGAAGCGGCAGGCCAGAGCCTTGTGAGGGATGATAAGTCACAAGTGACATGGAACTAGATGAGGAATAGTAGAGGTGGAGAGGTTTAAATGGGCATGGGAGTGATGGGATGGGAAAGGTGGACTTAGAAAGAGAAGTTAACCATTCGTGGTACACAGAGAAGCTACATAGACACCTAATACTACTTAAGCTAACTAAAAAAAAATACAAAAAAACAAAACAAAACAAAAAACAGAGGTACACCCTGCATGGGTGGGCAACATTCCTCTTAGATCTTTTCTTTTAACTTTAGATGTCCTGGAACTAATTCTGTAGACCAGGCTGGCCTCAAACTCACAGATATCTGCCTACCTCTGCCTCCTGAATGCTGGGATTAAAGACATGTGCCACCACCCACCACCCACCACCCACCCCCACCCACTCCCGCTGAAGCCTTAGATTTTTAAACAAGAACCCCAGTGCTAGGTGTGGGTGTTCTCCCACTGGATTCCTAGCTAGGAAGCTTCCAGAGGCTCCCAAAACAATAGAGGCTATTGCCATTGCTCTTGGTTTCACACCAGAACAAGATGACAAGATCCTATTTCTGAAGATAGCACACACTTTGAATATAGGACACAGAGAAACCAAGCCAGTACTTAATTCAAAACTTCCTCCCTGCTGGCTACCATTCATAGTGCTGGAGGTGCTACGCAGGATTCTCAGGAGAAAATTCACCAACAGTCTTCCCAAGCTGTGAACTGCATTCTACACCGCTGATCTGCCAAGCAAGGTACGCCCAATGAAGCAATAGTGGAATGACTGTTTGGGGAGCAACCACATACTTTCTAATTAGATTTGAAGCCACCACAGGAGAGTCAAAAGCTTATGGCTGGAGAGGTCACCGGCCCTGGAAGAAAATTTGCTAATAGTGTTTTTTGCAAATGGAATGTGGTCAAACTGCCTTCCTTCTTTATGTACACTCAAACAACATCACACTCCAATCAAGTCTGCAAAACTAGTCCAGCAGGTAAAACGTCAAGCCCTGGGTATATTAGCCTATAAAATATTCATGAATACTATGAAGATTCATAAATATATTAGAATGGCTTTACAGGCTGTGGTCCAGCTAGTCCAGCAATGCCTGTCTACCAAAGGAAGGTCCAAGAATCCAGCCGTTGTTCAGCCCATGATGTAGATGTTTCAGCTGGTCTTCAATATACACCAGAATCCCAAAGAGGTAGGCTGTAACGCCGGTGAAGGAATGACTTGCCAGTGAGAGTGAGGGCAAGCAGGCAAAGAAAGCCAGTTTCCTTCTTCCGTGTCTTTAATACAGGCTTCCAGCAGGTGTGGCCCACATTAAAGTGGGATCTCCCACCTCAAAGATCTGGATTTGAGGTCTATCTTTCACCTCAAAAGACCCAGATTAAAAGAGGGCCTTCACATTTCAAATGATTTAATTAAGAAAAAATCCCTTACAGGTGTGCCCAGCCACTTATGTTAATTCCTGTTTAAATCAGGTTGATGACCGAGAACAGCCATCACACCTGGGGGTTGCCTGGAGCTAAAGATAACTGGAAGCCTCTGGGTCATAAACTGCTTAAAACAGTGGTTCTCAACCTTCCTAATGCTGTGACCCTTTAATACAGTTCTTCATGTTGTGCTGATCCTCAACTATAAAATTATTTGCATTGATACTGCATAACTGTAATTTTGCCGCTGTGATGAATCATAATGTAAACATCTGATCTGCAGATGCTCTTAGGTGACCCCTGTGAAAGGTCATTTGACTCCCAAAGGGGTTGTGACCCACAGGTTGAAAACCGCTGGCTTAAAGGGAAAAAGAAATGCTGCCTCCAACCTAGATCTGGATACTGAAGGAAACTAGAAGAAGTCAGACCAGAGCCAGGTCCTGGCAGCACAGTGGAGATCTTGAACCAGAGCCAGGTCCTTGCAGCAGAGTAGAGACCTTGAGCCAGACCCAGGTCCTTGCAGCACAGTGCAGATCTTGAACCAGAACTAGGCCTCCCCTCAAGCTCCAGACAGTCAGAGTGAGTGGAGCCCAGCTCAGCATCATTCTGGGGAGACAAGCTGTTACTGAAGCCCATCATTAGACTGTCTGAACTGATTGGAGCCATAGCCTATAGATACCAATTTCTGTGAATAATTTGTACAGCTCAAAGGGAACATCAATGAGTTTTGATGAGGCCTCCTGAGTTACATGAAGTCAGCCTGGTATTTAGGTATCTCCTCGAAGTGACTGAAAGTTGGCTAACTTTCTCTTTTTCTTTTTCTTTTTTTTTTCAAAAAGGTAGCCACTGGCCTCATGTATTGACTGGGACTTGAAATATGATTGAAGTAGTTGAAGAAATCCATTTTATTTTAGTTAATTCTACTTTCAGTTAAATGGCTGTGTATCTAGCATTGGATAACTCAATTCTAGGCATTGAAAATGGTAGTAACCAAGACTAATAAAGACCTTCATTTTCATGAAGGCTTTCCTAAGTAAAGATCTAATAAAAAAAAGATACTAAACAAAGAGAAACAAGTAGCACAATTTAGAGTTTGGGAATCAACGGTGGGCAAAGACCTCTTCGGGAAAGTGGGGTTTGAAGTGCTCAAAGATGTCTGGGTAGTTTTTTAGCTTGTTTTGTTTTGTTTTTTGTTGTTTTATTGTTGTTGTTGTTTGTTTTGGCCAGAGAAGGACATGGGGATTGATCTTTGAGCCTAGTGCATGGTAGGCAAGCATTCTATGACTGAACTGTATCTTCAGCCTGAGATTTGGGGTGTTGGAATAGCTCTTCTGAGACTTCTGGCAGCTAGTGGAAGCAGGTGCAGAGGCTCAGAACCAAACATTAGGCGGATAGAGTCTAAATTGGAGATCTGCTCAAGGAACCCAGAGAAGAGAGAGAAAAAGGATTGCAGGAGTCAGAGGGGGTAGAGGACACCAGGAGAACAGGGCCCACAGAATCAACTAAGCACAGGGCTCATATGACCCACAGAGACTGAGGCACAATCCTAGATCCTGCATGGTCTGTGCTAGGTCCTCTGAGTATATGTTATGGCTGTTAGCTTGGTATTTTTGTGTGACTCCTGACAGTGTGTGTGTATGGGAGGGGGGTTCCCTGACTCTTTTGCCTGCTTTTGGTACAGACCCTTTTTCTCCTACTGGGTTGTATCATCCACCCTAGAGGTTTGTGCCATGTCTTATTGTATCTTGTTATGTTGTGTTTGGCTGACATCTTTTGGAGGCCTGCTCTTTTCTGAAGGGAAAGTGGAGTGGATCTCAGGGAGAAGGGAGGAGGGGCTGGGAGGAGTGCAGGGAGGGGAAACTGCGATTGGGGTGAACTATATGAGAGAGGAATAAAGTAAATTATTAAAAGAAAGAAGGAAAGAAATAGCACTTCTGACCTACAGCCTCTCTGAATCCAAGACTGTTTCCACCACAGATTATCTGAAATGTCCTCTCCATTTAAGTAGCCCACTCCATTTCCCCTGAGCAGCCATGAGGACTTCATCCGCGACGATGCTCTTTTGTCTGCGCTCCTAGGACGCCGGTTGCCAGCACGGCACATGTAGCCCTCAAGCTTTGCTCACTCATTCGCTCAATCTGTTTATTTTTCTTACAATGCAAGCCACTGTGTTAACAAATGCTTAATGTTTAGTCTTCAACTAAATAATGAAGGTCTCAATTTTTTCCTTACTAAGCACATAATAGGTTTAATCTTTAGTCATGCTCCTGAAAGCCTTTCTCTCACTTATTTCCAAATCCAAGGGAAGGAACATAGCAGTCTCTTGTTTTGCTTCCTTTTCGGGTTTGACAGAGACATTGCTTGAAAGAGAGGACATCCATTTAAGGGACTCTGCCAGGGTTTAAAGTGCTCTGCTCATATCTTACAGAATGCGAAAGTCAAAGCAGAGAACCCCAGAGCAGTCAGAGAACATTGCTTTCCAAACAAGTTGAGATGAAATAGAGTTCAAAATAATGAATGAGCCAGGAGCATTTGCACATGCTGGTAGTGGCAGCTAATCAGGAGGCTTTTGTTGGGAGAGACAGGAACCCCAAAATAGACTAAGTTAAGCAAAATGTTATTTCACTTTTGTGTGATATGGTATTATTTAAGTGATTAGAAAAAGTCAGATTTTAAAAATTAGCTGTGGGATATGTGGTAAGATATTTTTCAAAGGGCTAGAGAGATGGCTCAGCAGTTAAGAGTATTGACTGCTCTCCCAGAGGACCCAGGTTTGATTCCCAGCACCCACATGTCAGTCCAAACCATCTGTATCACCAGTTCTAAGAGATCTAATGCCCTCTTCTGTCCTCTGTAGACACCAGGCACAATGGTGATACACAGACACACATGTAGACAAAACACCCATACACATAAAAATAAATCTCAAAAGTTTTTTCAAGCTTTGTAAATGTCTGTTTCATAACAATAAAACAATGTACATAAGAGAGTAAACTATGATCCCACGTGTCAGCATTAACTGCTGAGTATGGTATAAAGAACTCTGCACAACACATTCATCATGCTTTGAAAGGCATGCAGTCAAGATCCATTCTAATTTTGTCTCCCCACTTTCAATAGCGAATGAAGGAATCAATTCCCTTGACTTTAATTAAGGAAAGCCTGGATGGGCTTCTGGTCATCCTGCTACCAGAGTAGAAAAAGCCTAAAAGGAATTCGGTTGTAAATGCAGCCTCAGTTGGGAAGTTAAGTCTCCAATCCCCCTGAAAGCAGTTGAAGGGATGGGGAAGAGAGGGTCCCATAGGATCAGGCTAATTCTCAGTCACCTTGGTCCCCACTCACTAGCTACTTCATGCTTTGGGTCAGGTTGGAGGACAGGGAGGTGCTGGTGACAGAAGGCATACGATTCTCTGTCCATTGATTCTCTTAAGGATGCTTTGTGATTTCTGGATCTCTTGGATATTAACGGCTGGTAGTCAGTCTCTCTTGGTCACTTTGACCAAACCTCCAGAGGGACCATCTGGGTCAATTAAACTCACTCCTGTGGCTGGGAAGAGCCCTTCACTCCTTTGCCTACCTTCCCTCCTTGAGACTTCCTGGTGGCCTGCTTTGCCACACTCTGCTGTGGGAGTCTTGCTGACCCAGGTAAGTCTGTCCCCTTGGTCTGGAGTCACATGGTCCCAGGGCCACCTGTACACACCTCATCTGTGACCACTTAAAAAATTCAAGAGTTTTGCTGATCTCAACATAGCAACGTCTTCTGCCCGTGCTGAACAAGGACTTACTTACTTAACCTGGTTTTTTGCCCTTTGGAATTTCTGCTTTTTAGACTTTTCAAAGTCAAATACTAATCCATTACTCCATGTCCCAACCCACAGTTCTCTAAGTGGTCAGTGAGAAGACCACAAAGACACTCCCGCTGTGGTAGGCGGGCCCTGACCTCAGCTCTTCTGCTCTTCAGAAATCCTGGAAATCCTCAGAATGCTCCAAAGCCAGCTGCTGGCCAATTAGAGCTCTCTGCATGACTCTCACGTGCCCCACTTTCCCACAAACCCCTCACTTCCCTGCCAGATGTAAGGAGCCAATCCAGTAAGGAACCGTGCTCAGGTCCTGACCAATCAGAGAGATTCCCCCTAGCAATTGCTGTTTCACTTAAATCCCCCCTCCCCCGTGCACCCACATTTGGGGCTGCCGTGTTTGTTTTTTTAATTGGACAGCCCTGGCATGTCAGTATGTATCCCATGGGAAATAAACCGCTTTAACTTAAAAATGGCCACATGTTTCTCTCAGCGTCTACTTGAGCTATTTTACGGACCCAACAGTCGAGACGCTCAAATTTCACTGTATAGTCGGCACTTTATACTTTCAGATTCAACCAACCACACATCAAATATACTACATTTGTAAGGAACACATACCGACTTTTCTCTTGTCACTGTTCCCTCAACAACGAGTGTACCAACTTTATCCATAGTGCTGATTGTTGTAGGCACTGTAAATCATCTACAGGTGTGCACAGGTTCTGCGTAAATACTAACCCGTTTTATTTAAGAGACTAGCACCCATATGGATTTGGTTATATGCACACTGATCCACCCCCATGCCCAAATCCATGACAGAATCGTAAAACAACTAGAAAAGCTACTAGCTTTCTATCCTCTTTCACGGCCCCTGTGTCCTTTACCTGATTCTGCCCTTCCTCATCACCTAGTATTTGCCCTTCTCCCTTCTACATGTTGTACTGGACCCATGGGTATAAACTCCAGTGAGAAGCTCCACACCTTCAGAATGGCTGTTCCAGCTGTACAGAGGCTCATTGAGATGACAGACTTTGAGTCTGGCTAATCTCGATTTATGATATGATTTCTTTGCAATAACATTCAGGTTTTTTTTCAAGTCATAAATCTTGATCAGCACAAAGTTATCACAATGTTTGTGTACATGTTCATGTATGTACGTGTCTGTGCAAGTGGATGCACATTTGTGCACCTGAGCGTGGAGGCCAGAGGAATCCTCCCTGGTCACTCTCCACCTAGTCCAGGGTGCTCCTGTCTTCACCTCCTCAGCACCAGGACTACATTCACACACCCCTGAACTGGCCATTTATATGGTTCCTGGGGACCCAAACTCAAGTCTTCATGCTCGTGTGGCAACCACTTCACCTACTGAGCCACCTCCGCAGCCTCAAAGTTTTGTTTTGGGGTTTTGTTTTTGTTTGGGGGTGGGGGGTTTGTTTGTTTTTGTTTTTGTTTTTTTTTTTTTAACAAAACCAAACCAAGGTACTTTACTGCCATCTTCTGGAAGTTTTTTGTTTTGTTTTGTTATTTTGTTTGTTTTGTTGAGACAGGGGTCTCTGTGTAACAGCCTAGCTGTCCTGGAACTTGCTTTGAAGACCAGGCTAGTGTTGAACCCACAGAGATCCACCTGCCTCTGCCTCCCTAGTGCTGGGATTAAAGACACATGCCACCACTACCTGGCTGGAAGATTGTTTTGGCTATTGCTATTATTATAAGTATCTAATCTATGATGCCCACGATATAAATAGGACCCCCTTAGGTAGTTAGGTCCTCTCAGGTAGTGCACAGCCTATGCAACCATGCACAAAAAAAGCTGTGATGATCATAATATTGTGTAGGGAAGTTGATATAGCTTGAATGTAACCACATTTAGACAGATGGTGCCTCCTCATCAGAAAGTTCTGTTTCTAATAGCCGTGTATAATTCCTGTGACTTCTTTCCAATCAACATCTGAAGCCAGTAAGAGACAATATCACATATATTGCAAATGAATGTGGGTTCAGGAGGCTCTGAGAGGCTGGAGAATTGTCAAGAGGTGAGAGAGATCCCGAATGTGAACTCTATCCAAAGGCGAGAAGCTAATTCAACAAGCACACAGTCTTAGTCAAGGAAATGGAATGGTTATATGGTGACCCAGGGTGACCTTTGAGGGTTGTTTGTGCTAGAAATGAAAGCCAGGCTTAGGGAATTCTAAGCAAGCAGTCTACTGTTGAGCGGCCCGCAGACTTTTTTGCTTTCTTTCCTGAGGTCCCAGAGGACGTACTTAGGTGCCCTCTTGGAGCTGTCAAAGGGTAACAATGTACTTGTAATGACAAAGATTTCTTTGTTTTTTCCTCACAGTTCTACATTCCCCACACTTACATCTACCTTGAACTTGAAACTAGAGGACAAGGACTCTTTATTATCAAAGTTTTAGGTCAATGTACAAAATAATGGATTCCGCCATGGCGCCTTCAAACAGGAGTGCCACTATATTTTGTCCTCATTGTTCCTCTCCCCACTCTCTTATCCTATGGCCAACTCCAGGTCCCTGATTCAGGTGCACCTGTTTGCTACTCTAGTTGTCAGGGACCTGGGATAATGGAGCCAATAAATGAGGTAGAATAAAGTCTTTGCAGTAGCCAACTTTAGTAAGAGCATCAGACAATTTATACTCTGGGGGTTAAGAAGAGTCATAGGTAGTCAGGTGGTAGCGGCGCACACCTTTGATCCCAGCACTCAGAAGACAGAGGCAAGTGGATCTCTGTGAGTTTGAGAGCAGTCTGGTCTACAGAGTGAATGCCAGGACAGCCAGAGTTACAACAGAGAAACTCTGTCTCGAAAAATCAAAAAAGAAGAAGAAGGAGGAGAAGGAGAAGAAGGAGAAGAAGAAGAGTCATATGAATAAAGTTTAAATGTTGTGGGCTATCACTAGAGAAGACTGCTGGGACATGGGTTTAAGCCAATAGAAAGTATTTATCAGCAGGCTGGTAACTACAGTAGGCGTTCAGGATCCCAGTGTAGCCCCAAGCCTTTCTCAGGATGAGCTTTTAAGCGCAAAAACCATATTCTGGGTTGACATACTTCAGTAAACAAGAACAATTAGCCAGAAGCAAAACTACAGAAGCTAAAATTCAAGGTTAGTACATTTAGAGACTTCCCAGAACTGTATGGACTTTGATGGATCAGGCCTTTGTTTTAGTTTTGGCAGGTGGTATTAAGCTGAGTCTTACAGCCTAAATGACACTTCCATCATGGAGTCAGTTGTGCTAAGATCTCAGGGCCCACTAAGGTCTGGGGCCCTGTTACATACAATCACAACCACATGTGATGGACAAGCCACATGTGGCAGAAACATGTTTTTCACAGAGGCATATAAACGACGAACAATAGCCAGTTGTACCGAATAATCTGAAGTAAACTCACTCTTATCTGCAACACCTGGGAGGGGTACAAAAGCACATTCCAAGAAAAATTTCGTGTTTTTGAAGAAACCAAGGTTCCTCTTGTCTTGTTTTCTTGGAGTTTTCTCAGAAGCACTCAGAATTCTCCTCACATGAATCCGTTCTTGGACCGTGTTCCGACAAATGTTTAAAGTGATTTAATTTGAACCACGTTAAGTTTAGTTTGAAGCGGCCACCGTGGCTAGCGGCTCCTGAATCGGGCAGCACAGCTTGTATATGCTCTTTCACAGACTCCCCACAGATGAAAGGAAAAGGGAAGAGTTAGTGTGTTCTGTTAGGCCTTCAATCACAGATCACTAATGCCGAAAGCAGCCTGCATGTCATTCTTCTGTGGGTTTGGTTGCTTGGTTTCATTTTTGCTTGTTTTGTGAAACAAAATGGAAGCTGGGACTCAGAGCTTTGTACACGCTAGGCAAGTACTCAATCCCTGAGCCATAGCCTTGGTCCAGCCTCAGGTTATCATCAAATATCTTTGTGTGATATTCCTTTGCGGGTCCTAGCGTTCTCATGTGTTGGTGACTTTGGAAGCTGAACAAGGTATGGTTTACTTGGGGTTGGAAAGGACAGATCTGTTTCTTCCCAAACCTCATTCCAGCCTCCACTGATCCTACTTTAAGGTGAAAGCTGAATTTTTAAAATCAGTTCCATTGTTGACACAGGCAAGCAAGGGGCGGGGGGCAGGGGGGGGGGAGGACATGCTATGCTAGGGAATAAGGCTTTTCATAGGCAAGCACATCTGAAGCAGAAAAAGGGAACGCCCAGGGGTGGAAATTTACTCTGCACATAAGATACACAGACCGTCCTTTCAGAAACTGGCTCCAGGCAGCATGGAAGCCTGGGCTGCAACAACCAAGCAGTGTGTAAAGGCCATGAAAGGGACTAGTGTGGGCTCTTCAGGACAGTTCACTTTGCTCCAAGCATACTTGGGGGCTCATGGGCAGCAAGTAGAGGGCAGCACAGACTCCCTGTTAACCATTTTCCATCTATAAAAGCAATGTGAACACTTAATATTTTTCCATATGTCTTTTTCCCCTATGCCTGCAACATTCCCCTCAGTTTTAATCAGCAATCACCTGTACACCGAATACAAAGCGGTCGCCTCCAGCCTAGAACATTTTACTGGTTCTTACAGTAAGAAAAATGTTTAGAGGAATCTCAGTGTTGAACCTAACTAAATTCCTGTTGACAACTGCTGAAATTCCTTTCCTGAACAAAAAGGCAGTAAAATGCTAGAGTCATCTAAGACTCGAAAGCCATCAGAGCTCCAGGAGGTCAAGTCTGACCCTGCCTTTCACAGGTGGAAAGATGATTCTAGCACAGGAAAGGACTTATCCAAAGATGCACAGTGCTGAAATGGTGATGCTGGAGAGAGAACCAGAGCCCAGGACTTAAACATACTTTCCACACACCTGCTTCTCAGGGTCAAGGCCCAGCCCTCTTCCAAACCTAACATTTGTGTTGAGAAGTCTTTGTAAAAACCCTTCCTCAGTTGGGGTGGTGGCATATATCCTGGGAAGGCTGAGGCAGGAGGATCACAAATTTGAGGCTAGCCTGAGTTACAGTAGGACCCCTTGGTGATCTCTCAATCTCCTCTATCTCTCTGTCTCTGTCTCTGTCTCCCTGTATAAAAACTGCCTTTTCTCAACTAAATTGATTGTTTTTACCTCATTAGCTGCTACCTTTTTAAAATGTAAACATTAACAAAGCATGTATTCAAAACCTTGCTAAGATTACACTGAAGACAGAGAGATTCAGGGTATCTAGTAACCCAGACTACAGTCTGTGATGGTTTAAAGATATTCTTAGGTTGAGGGTGTAGATCAGTGGTAGAGCCTGTGCCTAACATATGCCAGGTTGTGCATTCCATCCCAAGACCAAAATAAATAGTTTCTTCAAAAAAAAAAATCCACTGAAAAACACACAAAAAATTCTTTTTATTATACTATTTAAAAGTTATATGCAAACTTCTAGTGTCAGTTTCTTTCTCTCTCAGCTTCACAGTGATGGTATTAGAAGACACAGATGTTCACAGATCAGCTAAATGCCAAGCAGAAGCTCCCATGCCTCTGATCCAACAGTGGCCTGCATTCCTTACAGCAGGCCCATTCACGATTCTCACACCAGACCACTTCTTTCCTTTGCTTGGGCCTCTCTCTGATGAAAACATAGGTTACCACCTTCTGCTTTTTCTATCTTTAGTTTTTGTTTTGTTTTGTTTTGCTTGTCTGGTATTTTTTTTTAACTTTCTTTTGCAAGAAGTTATTTTATTAGCATAAATTAAGTATACATAATGATGAATTTCATTAAGATTTATTTTCATGAGCATGAGTGTTTGCCGGCATGTTTGTGCCCCTCATGCACCATATGCTCTTGGAGACAATAGGGGGTGTTAAATCACCTGCACCTGAAGTTACAGATGGTTGTGAGCCACTACATGGGTGCTGGGAAATGACTCTGGATCCTGCAAGAGTAAAAGTGTTCTTAACCACTGTGTCCTCCTTCCCAGCCCCAATAATGGGTTTTGACATTTTCATGGTTTTATGATGAATTTTGATCACATCCACCCACTACATGTTCTTGTTCCCCTCCCACTGCTGCTGATCCCCTCCTCTTCAAAACCATCTTCACTGCTGCCTTCACATCTTTTTTTTTTTTTTTTTTTTTGGTGACCTGCAGAGTTTACTTGGGGCTGCTTACATGAGAATAGGAGAGGGGTTATTTATGAGATCATGGCTACCCCATTGAAGAAAATGTCTCCCTCTTCTCCAGCATCCATTAAGCGTCAGTAGTTCCTCAAGGAGGTATGGACCCTCATGAGAGCTCCATTGTTTTAGCTTTACTTTTTGAGCTAGCATTTCAGGCATCCTGGGCTGTTTAGTTTGTTGTCACTTTGACACATGTGACAGTCATTTGGAAACAGGGAACCTTGACTGAGAAAACGCTTCTGTCTGATTGGCCTGTAGGCAAGTCTGTGGAGGGCCCAGCATCTGTGGTGCCATCCCTAGGCAGGTGGGCATGGGCATATTAAAAAAAAAAAAAAAAAAGCTGAGCAAGCTATAGAGAGCAATCCAATATGCAGCATTATTCCATGACCTCTGCTTCAGTCCCTGCCTCCAGGTTCCTGCCTTGAGCTCTTGCTCTCACGTCCCACAGTGGACTGTGATTGGGATAAATAAGTCAAGTTGCTTTTGGTCATGGTCTTTATCACAACAATGGAGAGCAAACTGAGACGTGCATGTTCACCTCCAGTTCCCTATGACCTTACGTTTTTTTATCCTCCACCCTCTACATTTCAAGCACTGGAATGAAAGGTGTACACTACTGCACTTGGCTCTTACTTTCATGTTTTATTTATGTATTTAGACAGGCTTCACATTCGTGATTTCCTGCTTTTCCCTCCCAAGTGCTGAGATTATAGATTTTTTTAAAAAAATAAATAATAACGTAAAAAGCTAAGACAAATGAGAAAAGTGTATTCTCTTCCATGAATATATTGAGAAATATATAGGGCATGCCCCCTCTCTCCAGAAGTTTACAGTCCTAGTGATGATGATGCTAGTGTTGAAACTGCCTGTGTGGTGAGAGGCAGCAAAGACTTGATTTCTTCTAAGATGGTTGCTAGGGTAGCAGGTCTCTCAATCAGCAACAACAGCTGTAATAATTGTTTCGTATCAATGCACAGGATTGCCTACTGACAAACTGAAAACATGCTGGTCCAAGGCTGTGGTGTGGCTCAGTGATAGAGCATGCGCTTTACACTCGAGGGACTTGGGGTTCTACCCCCGGCTTTGCAAAAAAAGAAAAAAAGAGAAAGAAAAGGAAGGATTATACACTGATATAGGTTCCTGCCGATCCAATTACTACACAACTCATTAGCAAAGAAAATTTCTACTTGAGTTAAAATGAAGAAAAAGGAAAGAAAGGGAGAAAATTGGTTAGCCGAAGCAAGAGCAAGAGCTGGCTGGGGAAAGAGAGACAGCCAGGGACACAGTCTCAGAACTAAGTTTAGGGCTGTGATGCTGGGTTAGAACTTTAGGAGGTTTTAAAGCTAAATTCAAAACCACTACGTCAACAAAAGTAGAAATTGGTCACATTTTAGTCTATCATTAATGAAGAACATCCTGAGCCCGAGATATAAAAATCAGTCGCAGTCTATCAGTTCACAGAAAGCATCATGAGCAAGAGTTATAAATATCTGGGTTTTGTACACAATCAAGGAGTGTAGTTGGATGCTTTGCCAAGAAGTTGCTTGTACTGTGCAGCCTTCCTTACGGTTACGTGCCACTTGGACTTCTGGGAGCAGCTTACGAGTCCTAAGAGAGTGTCGTCAGTTGGAATTGGCAGTTAGGCGAGGGACAGAGGAGTTAGTTCCAGAGGATGAAGATGGGAAGGCAGGCAGGAACTAGGCTCAGGTAATGGACAGTTAGGCAAGAACAGAGTGCCGCGGCCCAGCCCCAGGAGGAGTTCAGCCACCCAGGAAGGAGGCAGAGTCAGCGAAATAATAAGAATAAACCACACCTCCTATGGATGGGACACACTTCTCTCTCTATTCCAAATGTTCCTTCCTCCACGCCCACTCCCACTCCCGCTGTTTGATTTCCAATATATCTTCTATATATTTTTTGACAAAGCCCCTCCTGGGCAAAGATCGCATTACAATCAAATCTTAATCATAAACTTTACATAAAGATTACAGGTTTTATATTTCAGCAATTATGAGTTCCATATTTCTAAAAAACAAATTATCTTAAAACCCAAACCTGAACACCTAGTTTTCCATATATATTTTTTCACAGTACATCTATATCCTAGAAGAAATTGTTTTTCCATTATAAATTAACAGAGTTTTAGCAAGCCAACTAATTTCACAGCCAGTTTCTATTGTAATTGGCAATAAAGTAACGTTGTAGTATCCTAACATACACAATGCTTATTTAGTTAGCACAAAGAAACAAGTTCATTATTAACTGGAAAACTTTAAGTCATGGGTCCTATTGTTTTTCTTAGATAAAAGGAGAATCTGCCACAAAGCTTTATATCCTTAAGGTACATCCCAAACCCATCAGCAAATTTTTAATTATAGAGACCGGGAAAGAGTCAATTTTATTTGTGGTAGAGGAAGTTCAAGCCTAACAATGGGCACTGAAACGCATTTGTTATTACTTGACCATGGGTCTGTTTTTCACAGGTGACACTCGTGGGCCCTAGCAATTAAGCTTTCTTTGTTCTAGTTTTCCCAACCCTGACCAAACAAGTCCCAAGCAAAAATATTTTTTCTTCTTAAGATTCTGATTCTAAGGCAGCTGGCAAAACATCCTAATTTAGCCCTGTAACTATATGTGAAAAGCACCTACTGTTTTTAACTATATGCATTTTTTGGTTATTCTTTCTGGAGTTTCAACAAAGTCACCAATTCAGCTGAGTGGCACTGCCTTGCCCGAGTGTCATTACTCGAGGGAAAATCATCACCATTGTTATGTGTGCCAGCAACACCGCCCAGTGAGGGGTTAGAGACCCCCATGGAACTTTCCTACCATAAGAGAGATAGGCAGACCATGGTAGCAACAAGCATGATAAGGCCCAGCAGTGACAAAGGGCACTCAGGAGACAGTCTCCAGAGAGGCCAAGGTAAAAACCTGCTGTCTTTAGCCTTGCTAAACAGTAGGCTGACTCCTGAAGCTCCAATGCTGGCTGCTGTTCCCCTGCACGGCTCCCAGCAACAGAAGAGTTAGTGACAGAGGATGATTATGGGAAAA